>JAMRYI010001642.1:0-16368 GCA_029231635.1 Ditylenchus weischeri
CTGCAAAGTCCAGAAATCGTATTAAATTTGATTTATTGAATGCCCAACTTTTTACTCATTTAAATGCTCAATTTTGAATAATGAATAATAAAGTAATCTGAATACTTATTTTTAAATTATCTAAGTAAACTGTTGATATCACATCATTATCATATTTACTGATATCATCATGATATCATATCAACGTCCGTATTATGCCCGTGACCTCATATCAATATCATATCAGGTTATTTTTTAAAATTCCACATCATATCAGATGATATGAGGTGGAAATTCGACGAGTTCCATACCACCCTAGGTGATATCATGTCAACCCCATATCATATCATTATCATAAGAGGGCTCCAAAATCCGTATCACGAAAACCCTGGCAAGCACAAGTATGGATTCAAAGGCAATTCCGCTTTTGCAGTTCAAGAACCGAATAAAGCAGAGGGCGGCTGAGACCATGGAGGTAACTCAACGTGTTTTCATTTTATATTTTTCCTTCTTAGACTTCTTTCTTTTTTAGAATCCGGCGCAAATATTCAACCAGGAACTCGTCGGAGAATCGCAAGCTGTGCAAGGGATGGTGGCCAAGAGTGCGTCGAGAAAGATGGTGCAGCGAAAGAGAAAGAGAGTGGCATGCTATCCCGATGCTACATCCGATGTCAACTTTGCAATCCCCGACCGATACAAACAATACATGGCAGCTGGTGGAGAGGAACTGTTCCTGCTGGGCGACTCTGCAAATCAGGAAGGAGATGTGGACAGGTAAGTGCTTTACTCATTACCATTCTGCTAATTTCCTTACCTGAAATAAATTAATTAATTTCTTTACTAATTTCCTTACCGATCGACACACGCTAGCTGGGCTCAAGAAATGAAAACGGCCTTTCTCGACGGAACCTTCAAAATTACATCGGCTCCATTCTCGCAGGTAACTTTCTCATCACTCTTTCTGTGTTCATGTCTTATGGTTCCCATTCCAAGTCTACGTGGTGTCAGTCGAGTGCGGTGTTTTCGGTGGCATACGCATTCCTTTCCAGCAAAAGCCAAGCCTCCTATGAAAAGCTATTCAGAATGATGAAGACTACCTGGCCTGCCTTCAATCCGGAAATTTTCTCAGTGGACTACGAGCTGGCCGTCATCAACTCTCTTCGAGTCGCCTTTCCTCGCGCCAAGATCCACGGTTGCCTGTTTTACTTGGTCCACAACATGCGAAAGAAGCTGGCGAAGCAACTAGGAATGATGCAGAGATACGACTCGGACGCCGACTTCAGGACTTTGTGCGGTATGTCATTTTATTTGGTGGTGCATGTACTCTAGTGAATCTGTTATGTTTAGACATGATCCCGACAATTGCTTTCGTTAAGGTGTAGGACATCAAGACCGCGCTCGAAGATTTGTGGGAAAAAGCGATCCAATCTTGACATGGTTCCGAAAAAATTACGTTGGTAAGCACTTTTTTTTAATTCTACTATTGTGACAGATGTATTAATGTTAAGTGTTTAGGCACAGAGACGAAGCAGGGCAGAAGAACTGTCAACACTCCTCCCAAGTTTGTGCCATCGCTGTGGAATCTCTACGAGAGGACTGTCGCTAAGCAGCACCGCACGAACAACTGCGCCGAGGCAGCAAATCAGAGGATCCAGGGAGAACTTGCCGTCACTCATCCAACGTTGTGGCATTTCATCGACAGCTTGAGAACCGTGCAGACTGGGAGGGATCAGGCGTACGAAAAGTGGCTGGCTGGCTGGGGCTCCTCCGAAGAATAAGCGTACCAAGTACCGCCAGGCTGATGAGAGAATCCTGCTAGTGGTGGAGGAGTACCTAATAAAAACAAAACTGGAGTACCTGAGGGGAATCGCGAGAAATTTCGAAATGGATGATTAATTATTCTCGATGTTGTTACACGTTATTGTTTCCCGCTGTTGTTGTTTGTCTTTAGTGAAGAAATAAAGTTACTTGTTGGATTGTGGTTGTGTGCTGTAAGATAAATACATGACAAATTGTTTAAGGAAACATCCCTGAGGACGAAAAGTTGTGTCGCATTATTGTTTTTCGGGAATAAACGGTCATTGAGGTTGGAAATGATCTAGGGCGGGAAACGTCCCAGGGCGGGAAACGGCCGGGCGAAAACAGCTGGGCGGGAAATGGCCCGGGCGGGATACGTCACGTACCCGTATATTCCATATTGTAATTCCTCCGTCCGGTAAATTTACCCGTAGTAAATCCACTCACTAAATTTCTGAAGTTACAGTTTCGAATCCTGGTGCTAGTAAACATCATTTTTTCTTGAATAACAGTCATAAAATAACTTTTATAAGACCAGCAAGCCTCTGTCCTGTTAACTATTTTGGTCCACTCAATCTATATCCGAGTACAAGTGGTGAATCTAGATGACCACCTGGGAAAATTTTTTCATCTTATGTTTGCAAACTACTCTCTCTCTAGTTATTTTTATCCTTAATTCTAGGGTTGGATTCGGTCGGTTTTTTTGGATCGGTCGGTTTAAAAAATCCGGTTTTTTACAGCCGGTTTTTGGTTCCGGTTTTTTCAAAAAATTTCGGTCGGTTAACGAACTGTACCCGGTTTTCGGTTAATTTTTGTCGCAAATAAACCGGTATTTTGCTAAACCCGGTTTTCGTTTAACCGACCGGTTCGGTTAACCAACCTAATCCAACCCTACTTAATTCTTTTAAAAATCAATTTTATTCAAACTACCTCTTCACAGTCAAACATAAGGACAATCATCATCAAACTATTATTCAAAGTTAGACCAGTATTCACCCAAGATTTCTTTACTCATTTCTTTCCAAACTCCGTCCATCTGTGCTTCAGTGAAGTGAAATGGCTCGCCACGAGATAAGCATTTTGAGTATTGTCAAATGAAAACTCCGCAATCAAATGTGTTGGTCTGGCGAGGAATACCCTGTAAACTTTAAATTGTATACCAATCGAGAATTAAAAAGCATACTTTGGAGCAGCTTTTGAGAAGAACAATATCCAGTTACCAGGATCCAAAGCTTCGTAGTCATTCTCGATCGCATATTCTTGCAAGAACTCCCTTAATTATTGTTCGCTAGCATAGATACTCCTCAAAATGGCTCATCGGCTTGTTCTTCTCGCTTAAAAACATCTCCATCTTGAGCTGAAACGAAAATTTATAACAGCGAAACCCATTGGGAAAAATGTGGAAACAAGACAACCAGAAACAGCTTTATGTTTTTCGGACGGAGGATTTACCGCGGTGGAGTAGGAGTATACCGCGTCCCTTGAAACACTGTGATCTGGCAACTGGACTGGAAAAAAAACATCTTTTAAATAAAAAAAATCGTCTCAAGACAAATTTTGAGGGGGAATTTACCGAGGAGCAATTTGATGAGGGGCAATTTACCTAGAGCCATTCTGGCCGCATTAGCGGCCATTTAGCACCAATACAATGCGCTCAGCGCGTTTATATACAAAAAAAAATTTCAAATAATTATTTAGCTTAACTGCGCTTTCTCAAACAGTTTTTACTCGGTCAAAATATCTGTTCCTGGGCGTCCCTAGTTTTGAAGTGAAAATATTTCACTTTGATTCTACATGCAAGTTGTGACTCTAACAAGTCGCTATCATGTCTTGAGAAGTCAACAAAATGGCTAAAGTACGGTATAAGAAGTCCTCCCGAAAACCGGTTTTAACCACTTTTTCGTGTGTTTTAACATCTTTAACGTACAGAAAACATGTTTTAGGTGGCGGAAAACCATTTCCGGAAAAAAATATTTTTTGAAAAATTTGACTTTTGGGGGAGATGCGCGCACAGGCTTACCTGCGAGATGAATCCGAGCGACACTCTTGATAATATATGCATAAAGATACTCTTTTAGGACAGTCCCAGTGATAAGAACCAGGTAGAATATCCTAAAAGGGGTATCCTCGTACCCCCAAAAGTCAAAATTTTCAAAAAATATTTTTTTTCCCGAAATGGTCTTCCGCCACCTAAAAACATGTTTTCTATACGTTAAAGATATTAAAACACGCGAAAAAGTGGTTAAAACCGGTTTTTGGGAGGACTTCTTATACCGTACTCCGGCCAACAAAATAGGGCAGAGTTTGAGGCAATAAAAGCCTAAGTACAGGGTGTTTCAAGAAATTCGCACACTTTTAAACGGCCATAACTTTTTTTCTAGGGCGATTTTAAATTCAAACGCAGATCGACTCAGTTTTGATGACAATTTTGGTATATAATGTGAAACACGATTTTCGCTTGGTCCCCCTGTGGTTTCAGTCCTGGTCATGGGATGCATCGGGATGACCAGTGCCCAAACCACATTGGTCCACAGGGGGACCAAGCGAAAATCGTGTTTTTCACATTATATACCAAAAAAATTGTCATCAAAAACTGAGTCGATCTGCGTTTACAGAATTTTAAAAATCGCCCTAGAAAAAAAGTTATGGCCGTTTAAAAGTGTGAGAATTTCTTGAAACACCCTGTATTTGTATTCTGGTAAGTTTCCTTTGTTTTGATGGTCATTTGTAGGGCTGTCGGCCGGCCGATTTTCGGCTTTTTTGGCCGAAAACCGACATTTTTTCGGTTTTCGGCTCGGCCCGGCCGGCCGAACTCTGTCCGGACATCTACCAGGCACAAAGAAACAATGTCGAAGAAAGTATCAGAACCAGAGAAAAAGAAAGTCAAGGTTGATTCAATTTCCACTCTATTCAGTCCAAGCTATTCGAAGCAGCAAGGGCAGCAGTTGATCAGTGAAATGACTGATTTTATCGTGTAAAGCAATCTTCCTTTCTCTATCGCTGAATCACCTCTCTTGCGCCGATTTATCGAAAACAACTACGGACAAGCAAAGGTAGTTTTTCCTGTGCTCTAATATGTTGTTGAATGGATTCAATTTAATATATATTTAGCTCCCGTTACGTCATGATATAATTGCGGAAGTACTGATCAAGGCAGACAAGTGTCGGACAATTTCTCTCTCAAGCGTGGCTTCTGAAAGATGCTTTTCCAGAGCCAGCCTTCTATTTGACAACTCACTCAGGCTTCGTCTAGCAAAGCAAACAGCAGCAATCTTCTCAATATCGAGGCTAATCTGGCGGATACAATCTTAGAGAAAGTGAGTAAATTCAATGAAGAAGATCTTAGTGAAATCGTTGATCTTTTGTTGCAAGCAGATGTTTGAGAAATTTATATAAATGTTAGTTCAATAAAACATTTCGATTTAGACAGGAGATCATGTATGGTCGAAATAATTCCCCCACTTGGGACCGACACTTTTCTTTTTTTGGCTCGAACGGCTGACTAATTACGATTTTTGGCTTTCGGCTCGGCCGGCCGGAAATTTCGGTTTCGGCTTTCGGCTCGGCCGGCGGAAATTTTCGACCGGCTGACAACCCTAGCGTTTACATTGACGTTTACAAGACCTTTGCTGACAGTAAATCGATTCTGGAGATGATTCCAATCCATTTTTCGACATTTTTCGGCCCCTAAACGCAGACAGTTCAACTATATTACTGAGAAATTGAGTAGAACTTTGATAACTTCGGAGTCAAAATTTGATGACTGCGAAGTCAGCTTAACTGCGCAGTCACGTTTTACTGTGCAATCATAGAAATTTTTGAGGTTGACTTCGCAGTCATGGACTGCGAAGTCATGACTGTGCGGAGTCTGGGGAGGGCCTAACAAACCCATTTCCTTACAGAATTTTAAGTTAAAATAAGCGGTTTATTTCTTATTTTTCAGAAATTTTTATTTTTCAGGCCATCCAGGTGGATATCCACCTGGCCAGGAGGTACCCAACCCGGGTATTAAAGTTGGAGTGGGTTAAATTTTACTTGTTTTTTTCAAATGAAATCCCTCTGCCGAATATGATTATTGTATTCATAGCAGTTCTGACTAATTAATTTCGTCTAATTGAGCATAGGAAAAGGTACACACTTGACTATTATCGTTTTCCAGCGATCCGGTTAAAAAAGCATCTAGAGTAGGATCTAAAAACCTACTTTTTAGGAGGAAAAGTAACTGACCTGGTGGTTTATCAACTATCCGGGTGCTGTAAATGAACTCCCCTTATAAAAATTGATTTTGGCGCTTAAAATGTCAGCGCTCAAATGTCGTGGCGCTCAAATGTCGGATAACCCTCTTATCGCCTTGTTTGTTAATGTGCTCCATTTTAGAATAATGGCTAATCCAATGTCCGGAATTGTGGTTTGCGGTCGGAATTGGCACCAACATCGCAGGGCTTGTATTTGTCAGCATGGGTCTTCCGTTGTACATCATTCCAACCAAGTTGTTCCAGTTAACTAAAGAAGTGAAGTCGCAGCTAACTAAAAGCCAGATCTGCAAGCTAGAGCAAATGCCATCAGTTCCGCTAGAAGTCGAGATCAAAGTGGATGAAAATTTAGTCGTCACAGAAGTTCGCAAAGAACTGGCTTACCAGGAATTTGGTTCGGGACTTGATGGATGTACACAAGTTAGCCTATTCTTTCGACCATCATTTCTATCCAAGATCTCATAATTTTTTTAAGATGGTTGTGCAGTGCGTGGTCTCTGATGAAATGGTGCGGCGTGTTTGGTCTCGTCAATTTGAAGTGCTTCCCATCGATCAGAGGCTTGCCATGAGTGTGATGCCAAATGTGGCTTACAAGGGGAAATTCGACTTGCATTTGGATCTGGGCGAATTCGATGACTTTGCGGATAGCGAAGAAGTGAATCTCAACAATTTCCAGCCAACTTTCCGTATATCTTTTGTCAGTTTCACATCTATTCTTCCAAATGAAGACAGCTTGATACACGAGGCGGTAAGTTTAATTATTTGCTTCCAACAATCGTTGAACTTTCATTTTTCAGCCATGGAACAGACACATTCCCATAGTGATCGATGTGCAAAACTATGAAGCCAATGAAGAAGAGTACTTGTTTGGGCCGCCACAAGAAGATCCGAATGGACATGTAACCATTGCCTGTGTGTATTGCATCCAATTATCTCCCGTATTTTCAGCACAAATATGGGCCCGCCATTGTCATTGATCCGTGTAAGAACATCATCTTCTCAACAAACTATCCGAATGAGGCATGCAAGCTGGGATTCTATATGGTTCGTCAAATCTGCTATAAGGCTGGAATGAAAATGGCTGTGTCCATGTATCCCTGCAAGTATAACAAGTGCAATGTGGTTTTCAAGTACCAGCGAGTGTTGCATGAAGAGCCGTTCCCTTACGACTGTGATGAGGATAAGAATATAATCGTGAGTCTTCTATTTTGTTGATCTAGATGGTGGTCTATTTTGATTTTCAGTTGTTGGTGTTGGTGGAAGAAATGAGGCATGAATACAAGGACTTCCCTGGCGCCGATCCAACCAAGCGCTATTTCTTCAATCGTTTCACCGGCTACATAGATGATCCGAAGCAATTGGTGCCAACAGACGTCGGCGATCTAGGCAGTTCGTTCGAGGTATGGATCAGGCATACGCCAGAGGAGTCCAATCCAGCTAAGTTCGCTATTGTCAGACTGGGGTTCAAGATGAAACGCAAGTTGGTCGCCGCACAGAAAAAGTTGGAAAAGATTTGAACTTTTGCATTCAATTTGTTGTCCACCTCTTAGTTTTGTTTGAAAATAAACTATATTTGGTGTTTTTTTTGTCCTCAATAATTCCCGGCGCCGGTAGTTCTCGGCCTGTATGAAAGAGACAATAGTTCCCGGCCTGTCAACACGGGTAAAAAATTTAAGTGGAATTTCACCGAATTACCAGTGGTAATTCCATCGGATGCGTATGGAAGTTTGGTGGTGTACCAGCGGCAAAAAGGTCGGATTCCAATGGAATTGAGGTGGTATCCCACTGGGAAAAAGCGCATACACACGCCACTGCTGGGAGTCGAACCTACGACTAGAGTGGGCCACGGACGTTTGACCTTAAAGCCGTTTGACCTCAAAGTCGTTTGGCCCTAAAAATTTGCAATTTTTGAATTTTGAATCCGATCTTTCTCTACCCCATTTCTTAGATTCAACGTTTCATCACCTGCTCAACTCTTTACTTCATTCAAACAAGTTGAGTTCCACTTGTAGTCGGTGATTGGCAGCCTCAGAAAAATTATTTGTGCGGTGCATTCCGTTGAGAGTCCGCTCGTAGACATTCCAAAGCGAATGTGAGAATCGCGGCGAAATAAAGACATCTCTTCTCGTCATGGATCCTAAGCAAGTAAATTTGGGAGATGAAGATATTAAAACTATAGATAAATAAATAAATAAATTACCAATGTAGTTCTTTTGCATCCACAGCAAAATTGGCTCAAGCTCAAGAGGTAACATATCCCACAGTTCCTCGAACACCGGCATCACATCGTCAGGGGGGACAAAAGCCATGGCAGTAATCATCCCTGGAAAACAACGCACTAACACTGAACTGTGATAATAAACGGGAAATAAATTCTTACTGCAGAGAATAGCAAAGTCTGGATCGGTATCATATCGCCCTTTCAGCCCCTTCTTGCCCAGCTTCTTCTTCAGATTCTGCACCAAATGGAAGAGACAACCCCACACCTCGGAATCAAGAAAGCACCGCCATTTCAAAGTCCACTGAAATGCTTGTAGGAGAAAATTCCGGCCATATTCCCTTGATCATCTCAAAAAGACGCTCGTAGGTTGCTTGTGTCTTATTCAGCAGCAAGGCGGGAACACGTAGCCTACACGCTCAGCGAGAATGACATACACCTAAATAACTACTATAATGAAATCAACATGCACTTCAAAGCTAAGGTGTGAAAATACTTGATGGCGTGATTTTAAACGTCCCGTCCATGAAGACCACCTTCATTTGCGCACTCCAATTCTTGTTGCTTTCACGGCCGGACAAAAGGATTCTAGAAATAAACTAATGAATTATACATACGTTCGAGTCCGTCCTGACTAGCGATTTTAACCTTTCAAGGCAGGATGAAAGTCAGAACGGACATTCAAACTTTTGAAAAGTCAGAAAGCGCAGAACAGAAAAATTTCACATTTCTAAAAGGAGAGTTCGTTTTTAGAATCGGATCAATCAGAATCACTATTCAAATAGGGTTGGATTCGTGCGTGTACATGACCGTGTATGTAACGCGAATACACGGGTTTTTCGAAAAAAATACACGACACGAATACTCGGGCTCCGATACATGGACGACACGATACATGGATACGCCACAGGGCATAAAATACGGTATTTATTGCAAGAAATTAAAGGGAGAGGAAACTTTATATACGCATCGCCTAAGTCACAGGTTCGACTACCACTGGTGCACGCCATATTTTTCATCTCCTTTTTATTACAAGTTTGGTGTCAAAATAATTACACTTTCTTGGCTTTCTTTTCTCACATTCTTGGCTATCTAACAAGATCATGAGCGCAGGTTTCACACCTACTAAAGCTTATTTATGGGCTGAAATAGGCCAAATTTCCAAAAATTGATGGTTTTTGGGGCTTTCTTTGATTGCTATGATTGATATTTTCTGACTTTATTCTTCAATTCACACGTTTCACACACTAAAATGTAACCAAGATTCTGGGCTTTCATTTGAGCTATCATACAGAGAAAAAGATAAAATGCAGTTAAAGCTAAAATTTGAAAAATATCCAACGATGTCCATTCCTTGCCACCCTAACCGCGGCTGTCCTGGAATTCTTCGGTATTATTTTGTAACTGACGTTTTAAGGCCGGAGTACACCCCGTCGGTGTCGCCCAAAATCGCCAAAAATGATGTTATTTCGATGTTCTGACCGCCGAAACGTGTTTAAAACACCTTGTTAGGATTGGGAAGAGAGTTCTTGAGACTATCCAAAAAAAAATTTTTTGGTACCACAGGGGGACCAAGGCAAAAACCCCAAAATTTGACTTCGTCCCCCAAGGCAATTTGGGCAGATTTTTAATATTGCCTAACACGTTTTTAGTGTTTAAAACACCTTTTTATGATTGCAATGTTTTTACTTTTAAGTACCGCTTGTCCAATAAAATTTGTGGTATTATTCCTGCTCGATTCTCTGCTAGTATTCCGACGGTAATCCGGTATCACGTGTATCACCGAGGCCTCAGCTTCTGCTTTTATAGGCTAAGAAATACAAATAAGCCAAACGGGTCGTCGGAATTCAAGGCCACGACCTGTGAGTTTGCGGCTCCTCTCCCGCTACACCTACTAGCTTCCTCTGAAGTATTTGCTAGCTGAAGGGGTCTGTTCCCATTAAGTATTGTGAGGACACCAAAAGGGTGATCCTGGTATATTATCCCCGCTGCCCCACTGCGCACGCTGATTGACAATTTAAGGGACTGTATGAGGCAAGCAAGCGTTTTGACAGCCGAAAATCAAAATTCCAACCCGAGCAGGTTGTCCGTGTAGCAAAACAAAGAAATCTGTTTGACAAAGGTTATCTTTCAACGCACTCCTATAAAATTTATATTTATACTTAAAGATGAGCATGATATTGCCGGCAAATACTATGGACCAGAGTTTTCAAAAACAAGATTGGACGAGCAAACTGCCTACCGAATTGAAAAGGTGTAACCAGAGGCGGAGTCAAGCAGGTGTTTGTAAAATTCTATGACTACCCAAAAGCAGAATAGATTGACGAAAATAGTATTATTATCTGAGCGAAAATCTACATATAGTATTTTGTCGGTATGTCACGCTTTTTTTTCGTGCCACGCTTTTTAACCCACTTCCCGATTGTATTATATTTTGTTCTCATCATATCTAAGGGTAAATCGGGGTCGCTGAGAACGCTAATGCTATCAGAATTGACATGTGATGCTTAAAATTTTGAGTTTTGCCAGAAAAGTGGGAAAAACCAGGTATGCTCAAGGGGGTCTTCGAACCTGTGACCCCAAATTTTTTTTTCATTTTTAGTTTATTTTGGCGCCTGTTAAGGCGCCTGTTCGGCTTGTTATTTTTATTGTTGTTTAATTGTGATTTTTAAAGTAAAAAATGTCAAAAAGCCTAGTTGTTATTTTTCCAAACAATACAAAAAGCTATCCAGACAATCGATCCAATAAACATCGCGTACGCCTCCCTCAGTATCTAGATTTTAAAGAAAATTAGCCTGCTATGGTTGCAATGACGCAGATATTCTTACCCATTGGCTAGTAAAACTACAACAGCTGTTCTTTAGAATTGTAAAATTTGACATTTTGCAAACATCGATGACCATATCTTCTGTCTTCACGAAACATTTCCGGTCCAACCATCTGCGCGCTGACACTATTGATATTGTGCCCAAAAATGCAATCATTTTTCAATACAGTTATTGACACAAGCCCGATCAAAATTAGTGACTGCTTTTTTGGTGGTCGGACGGAATACCTCGATTTTAATTCACTCTGTCCCCACACAAATTTTATAACATCCTATTCCATTGGTAATTCCCCGTTGTATTGATTTTAATGATGATAATAGTAGGCAGACCTGGACTCAAGCCAGCCACAATCCATACACTAGGCTGCTCAAGGTGCTTATTGAGCCACCTCAGGTTGATTCACTGCAAAATTACACCCTGACTCTACTCCTACTTGCCAAATTTGATGAGCGTCTTTTGTTCAAGCACTGTAGGACCTGTTAAAAAAAAGGAAGCAATATTCTCAAGGATGTCGTCTAACCAACTACCGCTGTAATCATTTACCTGAGGGGCGCTCATTTGTTGCTCACCCCAGCCATACCATAGAAGAAGTAGTGTCAGCTGGCTGCAAGCAGTACGCAATGAAACTGAGACACATCGATACTGGTGTCATTGAGTATACGCTCAAAATTCGTGGCCTGCCCATGGACTGGGAAATTACGCAATCTTTGTCCTATGATACATTCAAGGAGATGGTGTTGAGCAACAGCCGCAGCAATTGAAGTACAATCAAATCCAAGGCGACAAATTTGGTGGCGTCTATACTCTCCACACCACCAAGACATATGCCCATGTCACCCAGAAAGGTATTATCAACGAAGAACTTGTAGTCCTACCATTTGGTTATTCTTAAGTGAGACTGTTGTATATGTTGTTAAATGCTATTCCAACAATAAAAAATTAACCTTTATCGCAAACAAAACATACAGTTTCAATTATACTTGTGGTATTTTTTATTACAGGTGCCATTTTTACAAACAATTTGTTAATTTTATTGGGGGCTTGCTGTTTTAATAACTAACACAAATGGTTGGGAGCCCACGAATTCGATCTGAATTTGCGGGCACATTTCTATGTAAGTATCCTCCTCCCGTATCATGGTTTTTTGGCACTTTTGATAAAGCCGTTCTCCTGCTTTTACTGATGACACCAACCCATGAGTACAGATTTAGACTTAACTCAGAGAGTATAGTAGAAATACACAAAGAAGACAAATCTCAATGTTTTCTAAAATTATCAGTTTGGGTAACTCCCCTATTAATCATAATTAGAGCTAATACCTTAATTCCTAACTTGGACCGTTTTCCTTTACAAAGTTCCTAACACTATATTCTGCTCACTTTTGTTTTTCAACTTGTGCAATCATTAATCTCGATCTACACAAACCTCTATTCAGAAAGATGCACAAGTTCCAAGAGTTGTTGTTGAACTCCTTTTCCAAAACGGAGGTCGTACCCTACTCCAAGGTTCACTATTATTATTTCTGAACTTGCCTGCAACCTATTTTTGTGAGCTTGCACGTCTCCTCAGTCCCTGACCACCCCAATCAAGGCGGAGTCCTTTGGATCCATATGCTCCGCCTCTTTCCACCAAAAAAGTCTGTTGGTAGTGGCAGCCAGCAAAGCAACCAAAATTATTCATGCACTGACCAAAAACAAATATTGCTGCATTGCCCCCTACCACTTGTTACTCTGATCCATCAACTCAATTTTTGTGAGGGATATCTCTCTTGAACTCCAGCAAATACACTAAGCAAACCCAATTGTGCTGTTTTCAAACCCTTTTCTTGGTAATCGAGCACAGGTGTTTGCGTTAAATTTCACTTTCTATTTGCTACCTTTGGGGTTGGATTGCCCTGGACAGCTAGCTACTACTTAGTGTCAAGAGGAATGATGCTATTGACACGCAGAAGTTTGTCGTTTGGTCTCTGGAGACTAGTGCTCTTGGCTTTAGTGCCCTTTTTAGAGGACATGTTTGGGCTTCTGTACTGGACAATGGGGTTATAGGTAAGTCTTTAGAGGTGAAAAAAATTGTCGGCATTTGAAAAAAAATGGAAAAGTAGGATACCTCCCCATGAAATTTATTGCTTATGGAAATTTTCTATGGATATGGATTTCTATTGGTAAGCGCTAGGGTTGTTGAATGGTAATTACGAAGGTAAATACCAATTTACCACAGAAGGCAAATTTTCGGGGTTTTACTTTCAAACGCTTTTGCAACCTACTTTTCAAAAATGAAAATTAATAGTTGAAATCTTTATACCCTCTATGCTGCTTTTTGTTCTTCTATTGATTGGCTTTTTAACTTTTTGTCAAAAAATCAGATCAGCGGCTCTAAATCCAAAAATTTAGATATCGGGATCCCTACGTTGAATCGATAGTAAAAGTAGTGTATGGTGTCCAAAATTGTTCAGCTATCAATTTTACTTGAAAATTGGGTCAAAAATGTGGTAGGAAATAAAATCCCATAAATGCAATTCAAGTTTATGAACAGCTTTTGTTTGCTAGTGTCACATTTCAAACATTTTGGAGCAAATTTAGTGAACTTCTGCTTCCGATATCCTCCAATTTTCGAATGATTACCTGTTTTTTATTACTCATAAAAAATGATACGTTGTCAAAATGGATTTTTTGGTCACCTTAATATTGTCATTTCGCATCTGCTTTTTTAGGTGACCCAGCAGTTGAGTGGTAATTTTTGTCGTCTTCAATGCAGCCAACATTGGAAACTAATTTTTTAAATTAAAATTAAGCATGGAAGACAGAGTTCGCCTAACCTTTCACACAGAACGACCATTTACGGGCAGAATATTTGTGAAAGGGATGGTGGAAAATGACAAATGTGTGAATAAGTATGTCAAGTTTGATTAAAATATTTCTATCTCCAAACAAATTTTGTTTACAGCTATGTATCCAACACCAAACAAGCTATTGACTTCCACCTTATTAATGGCCAGTGCAACATGCGTCGGTCCAGAAAGGTGTGTTAAGAAACTTAAAATAATCAAATTTTCTCTCATAGAGTCCCTCTATTTTTCAACTCTCTAAAGATGCGCGCACTCACTTACCTTAGACATGCTTCAGAGAAGTACTCTTGATAATAAAATGCATATAGAGTTTCTTTTTGCCACGGCCCGAGTTGAAAAACACGTTAATACAGTCGAATAATACAAAAATTTTGCCATAAATATCGTTCTGCCATAAAAGTAGCCCATTTTTATTCCCTTCCCACCCAATACAGCCCTTATTCCCGTTAAAAATTTAAAAGGCGCCAATTTAAATTATGAATTTTTGACTAAAACCATGATACTCCCAGGGGCTGATTCTATACTGCAACCGCTCTGCAAACTATTTTCTGTGTCCCTAAATACAGAACCTCAAAGTTAAAGTGGGTTTATTAAAGAGTGTGGTTCAATAAAAATAATTACGATACCTTTTGTCTTATGTTTGGTTCCGAAAGGTGCCGGTTAGGAAAGTTTGGCAGTATTTTTAGCCTTTTCAAAATCTGGTTTTAGCTATTTTTTGCGTATTTTAGAAAGATACACGAAACATGTTTTAAGTGTGGGAAGAGAAATTTTGGAAAAGTTGGCTCCTATGTCGAATCCGGTCGATTTTTTCCTTCCTAGTCGTACATTGGCACTATTCTTTTTGCTCTCAAAACTTTCACCCATTCGTTAAAAGAAGACAGAAAAGACAAGAAAGACAGAGTAAAAGGCAAAAATGAAGCGCATTGGACACTACATTAGAATCTCTCATATTGGCCTTCCGAGGGACCCCAAAATTATGCCACTATGAGGAGAATCGACCATAATTCCGAAAAGTTATTTTGACTTAAAAATGACTCTTTCCAGGTACAGGCATGATTCAGCCTCTTATGTTGTCCTCAACTCTCATTTTAGCAGTATTAATCCAACAACCTTATTAGGTGGTGGGGCAACCAGCAGCAAAAAGATCCCAGTGACCTTGGGTAGTAGTCCTGGAAGTAGTGTTTTGTTGAAGGAATATTGTTTTGCTAAAATTACTTGAGCAGAAAGAGTTTGATGGAGAAATAAGAACTAAATTAGAGAGGTTCTTATTTCTGGATCTTTATACTTACTTCTTAAGAGTTTTGTGTCCTTGAATGCCTGGTATTAAGGAGAATCTTTTAGGAGGTGGCGCTAATGGCTATAAGAAACCATAGGGAGATATAATTTTGCAAAAAGCGTTCCTAGCCTTAAATCTCGGTCTCCCTGTTGTTTTTCACAGTTTTTGCCTTGGTCCCCTTGGTCCCCCTTGGTCCCCCACGTAGAAACCTTTTTAAAAGCTACATTCTGAAAATGATGTCATAAAAACAACATAGACCGAAAACATGTTTGAGTCCGTCCTAACATACGCTGGCTTACCTTGCGCCTAAGTCGAAGGGGTGTGATTTTGAGAACTCTATCGTGGAAATTTTTTTACTGCATGTTCTTGTAGAGCATCCATGACTTCCTAGTAAAATTGATCCCTGGAGGCGATATTACCACAAAAAGTGGTACAACAATTAGATCAAAGTTACCACATGATACGAAATTTTGTTGAAAATTTTTTCTTCGCGTTTTTTCGTGACTCCCCATGCGGAAAACGATATTATGTGGCTTGCTTTTGTCTATTTCTAAACAAATTTAATACAAAGCTTATAGATTTTTCACTACTATAATTTTTGCTAGATTCTAGCGGTTCTTTTGAGTATTAAATAATTACTCTCAAAAATTGAGTGAAATTTTTTTAACAAAATCCATGATGATGCCCGTATCATGGGCAGATGGTAACTTTGATGTAATTGTTGTACCATCTGTCGTGGTAATATCGCCTCCAGGTCCCAATTTTGCTAGGAAGTCATGCGTGCTCTACAAGAATATGCGAAGAAAAATTTCCGCGATAGAGTCCTCAAAATCATACCCGGATGAGTCCCTTGTAAGTTGGTCAGGTAAAAGTTAGGTTTTTACTGATAAATCAGCCAGAAGACCCTACCATCCCTCGCACTAACTCCTACAAAATACAGTTTGTAGTGGTTCTTACCAAAATTTTTCGGTGCTTTTCTATAGAATTTCAAGTAAAACTGGAAATTTTCGAGGTTTATGGTCATAAACGTTCAGCAATCGGCCGCTACACTTTTTAAGCGGTCAATTTTTTTGGCACTCTCCACAAAATTGAACTTTAAACATAGTCAAAAGTTGTTTTTGGGATATTCATAGATTTTAAAGAGATTTGCTCCTCACTCTACTTCATCCTTT
>JAMRYI010000067.1:0-408360 GCA_029231635.1 Ditylenchus weischeri
GGATTGCAATTTTTCGATTGAATTTCTTGAATTCGATTTTTTTAATTTTCAAATCGTGTGTCACCTTTTTGTGAATGACCTGTCTTGGCTCAAGTATGATCGAGGTCAGTCCAGGTGCTTCGGCAATGGTAAATACTTGAAGTGCTTGGACTGGATTGTGGTTCATATTTGAGTCTCAAATTAAAGCCAAATGAAGTCATGTAACTGACTTGGATTGGGATTGAAGGTGTGATCTCATTTGAGTGATCGCTTTTGGTCACGATCATGGTATTCATTGTGAATCACATTGTCTTGATTTAAGTATGAATTATTGTTCAGTCCAAGTGCTTTAATAATGGTAAATACTTGAGACACTTGGACTGGACTGTAATTCATTTTTGATTCTGACAGTCTCACGTATCATATATCTTGGTTAATGCTTCATGTGTCATCGTTCATGTCATACGTATAATGTCCCATGTGTCATGCAATAAATGGTGTGTGATGTGAAAGTTCTGTATTTATAACACTTGCAGGTGTCGGCTTTCTCGGCGTTCTGGTGCTCTCAAGCATGTCTGGCTCTCTGATGGCGGCAAGCTTTCTGGTGGTTCGCACAAGAATGAAGTCATCGAAAAATCTCAATAATTTTACTGTGTTGTTTGTATTCGTGGAATAAATTTTTTTGTCCGTTTGCATTGTATATGTCTAATTTGTGGTGCTTCGAGGGTGTGGTACCTACTTATGCTACGTGGATCAGTCCAGTTGGATTGATTCGATGCTTTTTTGCAGTTAAGTCTCATATCTGTGAACTGTCCAGTGGTAGGTTGCATCGCGAAATTGAATCGTTTAAATATGAGTAATTTAATTTCATGCTTAAGGTCTCGCATTCTGTGTATATTTTATGTAGCACATATATCTCATTCGTTGAGTCCGCTCATTTGTTTATTAAGCTGTCTGTTTCAAATATTCGTGCAATCTGCACACGAGGCAATGAGCATTTTTTTAAGTGTGAAAAGGGAGTAAATATGAGTTTCCTCAATGAGACGGAAGCAAAGATTATGGCTGAAAGCGCATGTTTCAAGTCTCATGTCTCACGATTCCTGTTTTATGATTTCACTACTATCGACTTCTTAAATTTCGCCACAACAAGCAAAATGAGACGATATAAATATTGGCACTTAGAAAAAGGATCGCCTTTCTAAACCTCTCAACATCAAACAAAACCAACGCTTCTATGAATAGTTTGACATGAGGAAAGACGATTTTACAAATCTTCAATGCGAAAAAAGAAAAACGGTTTTGTAAATCTTACCAAACTAAGAAACTTTTACGAATTACCACAGGGAACAAAACAAACGCTATTGTAAATCGTATAAAAATATGCATTGTCTGCTGTATAAATATTTGTGAAATCAATTAGAATGGTTGACTCAACAATGGTTTGACTCAAGTATGAATCACGGTCTAATGTTATGCATTGTAAATCATGTGCCTCACATCTCATATGTCCTATCTTTCATGTGTGTATATTATCAAGCCAGCTAATTTTTCTCAGTCCCAACGATATGAATTATGCTTATTGGTGATATACTTAATTCTGTTTCTCCGTTATTGGTTTTCAGTGGTAAAATATGTGTTTGTTATATTTTATTCTACTTTAGTGCTGCTGGAGAAATGTCGCTCGAAAAGCAAAAGTTTCGTCTTGCTAGCAGCGATGAAGTTCAAAAGCCCGTGGATGAGTTTTCTGCTTCTCACAGCCATGATGGTCTAGGTGTCACTCCGAAAAAGAAGAGGTGCTCAATTTTGTCTTCTCTGAGGTCTATCCCAAAGCTGATTGTTGGAGAGCTGTGCATGTCAGTAATCACAATCGCTTATCTATAATTTTATTGACTTATTTTCTATGTTTCAGAGACATAATGGTGCGGAAAAAAACGGTGTTGCTCAAGAACGTTGCTGTTGTTGCACCTCCAAAAGACGCCATATACAATTTCGGGAATGTACAAAAGAGCTTGAGTTTCAAGGGAGGATCTGCAGTTACCATCATCATGGATACCGAATTGGATATCACAGGCAAGCAAAAACTCTATGGAGAATATCTGGCTGATCACAAGTTCAATATCAATGAGGAGAATTTCAATCCAGTGTCTCTTGCTACTTTAAAAAGCTCCGGAAAAGTCAGTGGAATGTATGTAATTTTAGCTATTTATTATCTTGCTTACTTTTTCCAAATTTAGTGATTTCCAGCTCTGCATCAAGCAAATCGAGTTGCGTCGTTTCGTTAGCAATGATGTGTTTCAATGCATTTTTGACTTCCACGGGACAGACGGGCGAGAAACAGTGCAGGTCAGCGCTTGGAATATTGTGGGACTGCACCTGAATCAATTTCTTAACGATTCAAAGGTAACTTAAGTGGGTAAATGGAGATAGTTTTGTCAAACGATAATTTAGGGCCGGATTATTCACTTGCAAAATGTCAAGAGCAGTCGTCCAGGGTGCTATGTCTTCTCTTTCCATTCAAAGATCAAATTGCTCAGAGGTGACAGAGGTAACTCATGTCAGGTGCCGAATTCTCTCAAAGATTTAATTGGTGTTCAAGGAATGAAATCAGGTACTTCTAAATTGTACGCCTGTACTATGTTTCTATATTCATGTGTTTTCAGTTAATTTGCATCTTCAAATTATATCCGATATTCTTCCGTTCGGTTCGAACAGTGGATCTTTTGTTGGAATCGCCACAGATGGACTTCACAAGTGTCAGCTGTGCATGCAAATGGGTGATGTGGCAGAATTTGGAGACCAGCTTAACGTTCACAATGCGTCTCTCGAATGGAGTGGTAACTATTTAATTGACTTTAGTTGATTTTGTAATTTCAATTTGTTGTATTAAGTTATTTTACTCATCTCTTAAGGACCCGTGCTATCAGTTACCATCGTGTCAGTCGATCACTTCAGCGTTAAAAAAATACAGCGAGGAAACAGGAGAGGAGTATTCTGTGGATGAGTTGGAGTATCCGAAAAAGGACGATGCCGCACTGCCTAAAGAAGCTTGATATAGTGAAGCATCTCTGTTTGAGCAATTTATGTCTGTTAAGTCATGTGGTTAATTTATGGCTTCCAATATATTGTCGTTATTATTTGTTGTTGTATGGACATGTAAATAAAAAGGATTCTTTAAGCCACATACTGGACGTCATGGAGTGTAATCCCATATATGTAATGAAGGATGTCTGGGTATGTCTATTTTTTTTGAAAATTTATGTCTAAAAATTATCTCCTCAATCAAAATAAATAACTATTTCAACGCGAATTTTTTGTCACACTCTTACTGTATTTCCTTTCAATGCATTTTTTGACTTCCAATTTCTTTTTTTCGAGAAATTAATTGAAGTGAAAAGTAAACAATCGAAAAATGCTACAGAAATATGAGCGATAAATAAATCGAAAAAATGTCACGGAAATAAAAGCGAAAAATAAGGTAGGTAACACTTTTGTGAATCTCGCAACAGAAAAAGACGCTTCTTTACCTGTGTGAAAAGTGTTGAAGTCATTAAGGGTGATGGTGTGTTATTGTATTTTTCTTCAGATTTCATAAATCTTAAAATTTTTTCGTAAGTGAAATCATCAAAAAGTAAGTTTAAAAACTAAACGGAAATATTAGTGGGGAAATGAATTTAAAAAATAGTATCAGCGGGAAATAAATCGAAAAATGCTACTGAAATATCAGCGAAAAATACAACCCGCCCGTAGGGTGGGCAAGCGCTAGTTTTGAATATAAGCATGCAAAATAAAAAAAACCAGACCTGAGGCATGAAACAAAAAGAGCCTCAAATCGGCCATTTTAGACAACTTTTCGTTTGGCGCCAATTTTTCTTAACATAATTTTCTTTCCGGACAGAAAAAATTTGGAAAGCTAGCCGAAAACTTTCCGGTTTGCGGTGAGAAATCGGACGGAAATAACAGGGGATTGTAAAGGTGGTAGTATACAGTTAACTGTACGGTTATCTGCAGTTAACTTTTTCAAACTTACAGATTTTTGGTAAGTTATACAGGCTGTAGTAGGTTACCGTGGTAACTTACCGTCTAAATAACCCTAGTGAAAACGCATAAAAACGATGTTTAACACAGGTTCGTCCCACAGAGAGTTTCTCTTCTCCTGTTTTTATTTCTTTCCATTTTCCGGAAAACTTTCCGGAAAGCTTTCCATGCAGCAACCCTGTAATGCACTAAGATTCAAATTTTGAAAGGCTGTGATGCGTCTCATTTTCTTCTCATATATTCGGCGTTTACATTGTGGTTTGAACTATAATAAATCCAATTTTTAAAAGATCTGCTAAATGATGTTTGCTCGACGACTGATTTCATCTTTTAAAAAGGTATGGATAACTTTTGCTCAGGAATAAAACAGCTCAGTTTGTGATCGGCTCCAATTTATGTACAGTCAAACCTGTTATTGTCAATATTTATAGGTAGTGCAGAAACAAACCAACATCAAACCGATACATGTGAACCTGCGAGGGATTGAAGTAGGAAGAGTGGTCGTGCGTTTTCCTCTAGAAGCAAGTGGGTGAGTAAAGTCTTTAAAAGTTCACAAATTTTTTATAGGCCTACCCAGACTCCGCGCAGTTAAGCGCAGTTTCGCAATGGATGCAAAGTCAACTCCAAAGATTTTTATGTCTATGCGGTCAATGATTGCGTAGTGAGACGTGACTGCACAGCAAAGCTGACTTTGTAATCATCAAATTTTGACTGCGAAGTCATGGAAATTTTCTGAAAATGCGGTCGCCAAGTTTGTGCACGTGCACCCTCCTGCAAGCCCCATCCCATCGGGCACGTTCCTGCCAACCACCGACGCATGCTAAGTATTATATAAAGAATCCTACCTGCACCCCTCTATCTTTCTTCCGAGTATTGTTTTCACCGGAAACAGACGATTCAATCTATTGCCCTACCCTACTTTGGGGTCATGTTGACTGCGCAGTCAACAAGAAAAACTGCGCAGTCAAAATTTGACTTCGTAGTAAAAGAACTGCTTTTTTCGTGACTGCAAAGTTTTACTGCAAAGTTTAGCCTTAATTGGTGACTGCGAAGTCATAACTGCTCGGAGTCTGGGTAGGCCTTATAGGTATTTTTTTCAGATACCTGCATATAGGTCATGCGAAAGCGGCACTTCTCAATCAGTATTACCAGCTTGCTTTCGAAGGAAAATTGATTGTGCGCTTTGATGACACCAATCCAGCTAAAGGGAATCCTCATTTTGAACAGGTATCTTTTCAAGTTTCAATTGTGGCGTGTTAAAATCAATCGTGTTACTGATTTGATCTTTCAGGTAGTTAAAGAGGACTTCAGAATGTTGGACATTGTGCCAGACCAGTGGACACATTCTTCGGATCACTTTGAACTTCTCTTGAGTCTTTGTGAAAAACTGCTTGTTGGTGGGTGTTATATTTTCTATCATGTCACATATTCAAAATAAATTAAGAGGGGAAAGCCTATGTTGACGACACTGACTTTGAAACATTGTGCAACGAAAAGGATGCGGGAATTGAGTCAAAAAACAGAAACAATAGTATGTATTTTCTCACTTTTATCGCTTCACTGATGTTACCATATTACTAGGTCCTCAGAAAAACCTTAAGCTCTGGGAACAGATGAAGCAAGGGACGCCGAAGGGTCAAGAGTGTCGTGTCCGAATCAAAATAGATATGGAAAGCAAAAATGTAACTATGCGCGATCCAGCCATCTATCGTTGCCAAGCAGAGGAGCATGTTCGCACTGCCAATAAATACAAGTATGCTATCTTGGAATAATTTGTCATATTCGAAATAATACGTTCAGGGTTTACCCGAAATACAATTTCGCCTGCCCTGTCATTGACAGTGTCGAGGGAGTGACTCATGTGTTGCGAATTACAGAATACCGTGAACCCGATGACCAGGTTTAATAATTTAATTTTGCATATTAAAATTTTCATATTCTTCCTTTAGTACTATTTCATCTGTAATGCTCTGGGGCTTCGAAAGCCTCACTTCTGTAGATATGATCCTTTGAGTGAGTCTTAGTTTAAACTCATACTTATTCGGTAATAATTAGTACCATTGCTTTTAGAAATAAGGAACACCTTATTAAGCGAGCACAAATTGTCTATTTTGGTCAACGAGAAGGTCGTGGATGGATGGCAAGAGTTTCTTTTGTGGCTTTTCTTCTTTGTTCTAATAAATTAAAATATAGGGATGATCCGAGAATGCCGACAGTTCGTGGATTAATGCGCCGTGGAATGACAGTGGAAGGACTGAAGCAGTCTATTCTGGCTCAAGGTGAGAGTAGCTCGTCGATGGAGTGGGATATAATCTGGGCGGTGAATAAAGTAATTTTGTTAGCCACTTTGCGATTCTTTATTTTACCATCAACAATTGAGTTTCAGAAGGTGATAGAGCCAGTTGCTCCAAGATTTATCGTCTTAGAAAAGCCGCTTGGTGATGCTGTGGAGCAGCCTATTGTGCCAGTTACAATTTGTCCTACTTTCGACTCTGAGCTCCGTCCCACTCTGTTCAATTCGAGGGCATCTTTTTGGACTAATCTATCAAACCTATATGGAGTGTTGTTTTTCAGAATCCTGATATTGGTATAAGGCAAGTTTGGTTCAGCCCCAGAATCCTAATTGCTCAATCGGATGCTGCAATGATCAAAGAGAAAGACGTCGTATCGTTCGTCCAATGGGGAAATATGAAGGTTGTCGAGGTTCAGAAGAAAGATGGTGTTGTAGTGAAAATTATTGTTGATCTTGACCTCGATAATAAGGTGCGCTGATATATAATGTAATTAAGTCTTGTATAAAGTTTATTTGTAGAACTTCAAGAAGACACTCAAGGTTAAATGGTTGGCTGATAAACCGGAAGCTTTAGTCCCAGTGAAGACTATCCGTTACGACCATGTTACCAGCAAACTGGATCGTAGCAAGGATAATAATAGGCGAGAGTTTGTGAATGTCGGCAGCATGGTTAGTTTTTATACTCTGAGCACTTCCTACAAATTGAAATTTTGGGTACAAAAACATTACGTGGGAGAAGCTGCATTGAAGACACTGAAGAAGGGGGACATAATCGAACTTCAGCAAAGAAAGTTCTTCATCTGTGATCATCCAGCTAAGGAAGACAGTCCGTTGGTGTTGATTGAAATCCCGGATGGTGCCATTGGTGAGTACTTAAAGAAATAAATGGTAGCAAAAAATGGCAAAAATGTTTTCTTGTTTTTTTATTGCATATGTTAGGCGTTGCTGTTAAAGTGGAATAAAGTAATTGATTAAACGAATTGCAAGCAGATTTTGGTATTAGGCAATTGGGGTCGGCAAGATCGCCGGTCATAAAAGAATCCGCCAGGATTTAACGTAATACGGCGTAATATGGTTTAACTCGGTACGTGTTAATTTTTCCCATCGCATAATTTAAGGCATAAGCTTTTTTTTGCTGCTAAACGACTTTATTGTGCTTCTAAAAAGCTTCTTTTTGTCGCTAATTTTTCAGTGGTGGCATATGTCTCGTTTCCGTGTTCCTTAGGGTTTGTTATTTGCTGTTATCTTCTGGTTCACTGGTCACGTAAGTTAAATATTTTCATAAGTTCTCACATAGGTTGTCAAAGAAATTGCACGCGTAACGTCAAGTCCGAATTTTTTTGTCTGTCTGACAAAGGTTCCTTGCACTCAAGTTTCCTTTACCCCTTCCTGAATTGGATCGAATGGCTGCGAATGAGCACAACTTTCTTTCTTCTCTTGATCTTCATCCTGTTTTGCCGCTCAATCGTGTGTGCCCTAAATGCGAAAAACCTGGAATTACCATTCAGAAAAGGAAAACAAGTAATTAACATGTTTCTTCTCTTCACTGCGTTTTTAGATGCATGCGGTTGAAGTGTAACTTTCTACAGTCAAACCTCGCTAATATGCCACTCGTCGGGACCGAGCGAAAGTGGCATAATAGCGAGGGTATGGTAAAGAAGGTTTATTCAACCACCCGATCCATCAAAGCTTTATTCTCCTTCCAGATTGAAGATGTCGTGGGCGGAGAACTGTTCGAGCAGAGGACGCAGCACCTGAAGTTGCCATTCCTGAAGAGATTTAGGAGTGGCATAATAAATATATGTTTGTGCTGAATATTCTCGGGACCGAGCAAATGTGGCATAATAGCGAGGGTGGCATAATAAAGGGGTGTCATATTAGAGAGGTTTGACTGTATGTGCCTTCGTGCTCCATCCCCAAGACAGTATGGCTAGGCCGGTGCATCATAACTGTCGGAGTACGTCAACTTCTACACAAGAGGCTGACTAGCGAGCTGTCGAATTTGATCTACTGGCTTGATCTATTGGATCCTTCTTCTTTTACGCGGCGTTTTCGCAGCTTTCTCCAGCACCAAGTCCAGCAGTTGCCATAGCTGCGACGCGATCTCTTTCCCCTGTTGAAGGAATTCTAAAATTAACTGCGAATTATTGTTTTAAGAGTAGTTTTTGAAGTAAATCGATTACGCTAAGCACGGATCCGGTGTTAGAATTCATGCTTTCATCATCGGACAAATATTTTTTTATCAAAATAGTCAATAATGGGTTTTCGACAAAACTCAGGGGGAACAAGGCATATTTTTGTCCGCGTCAGGTTCAAATCCTGGTGGTATCTAGTAGTAATATTTTTAAGCAAATTGACCTTACTGAGCAAATATTTGGCCTAAAATTTTTTTATTTCATCTAACAAATTTTAAAAATAAACATTTTGGCGCGAAAACAGTTTTTGGCGCAAATATGACCAAAAAGATAACAGGATGTATACACCCGAAGCACCAGCGGGTACCCGAACAACAAAGATACACCCGAAAAACCATCGGGTAGCCGAACCACAAGGATACACCCGAACATCTAGCGGGTACTCTAACCACAAAGATACACATGAACCACAAGGATATACCCGAACCATAAAGATACTTGGTTGCGCTAACTACTTTGCACACAGCAACAATTAACAGTCAAATTATTTTGGCTCTTAATCTTATCCCAAGTAGTTTACCATGCAGTTTATATGATAATCGCATCATCTGAAATACTTTTTACCTGAAACAACTCCTACTAATGTGACGCGTCGAATAAGGCATAGTTTGCTTTTGACTCAATAAACTTTCGGTGCACCGGACCCCAGAGAATGCTTAGACGCAGGCCGTATACTTGGGGATTTCACACTTCACAACTCATTCCTTACCATGATCAAGTGAACTTCATGGCCAAAACCTTCACCTTCCAAAACCTTATAATAGAGTTGATATCGAAGTACTAATTCTGAGCAGTGTTGTAAAAGCACCGGTGCCATCACCGGTGCCGGCGCCGAATTTCGACTTGGCACCGGTGCGGTGCCGGTGCTGGTGCCGGTGCACGAATTTTTTGAGGTGGTGCCGTATTTTTTATCTGTTTTCTGTTAAAATTGTGATCAATTTTAAGAAAAGCTGAGCTTTTATTTGTAAAAAACTACTGGATGTTACTTAAAAAGTGTCAATAAACAGAAATTGTTCACAGATGCCGATTCAATTTTCCATGTTTATGATTTGAATCAAGATTTCTTTTACGTGGAGTTTCCACTCAGCTTTGGTCATTGGAGGTGGTGTAGGCTCTGTTGAATGTTCTTTTCCGTCCTCCCATGAGTTTATCGGACAACCAAGAGAGACCTAATATACCTGCGGCATTGACAAACAGCTGCTTAAAGCTACTGACTCCAACCAAGCGCAAAAATCCAGTCATTATATTACAGCACAAACAAAGGAATTCATGCAGCTGGAAAAACACTCTCTTTGACTGTCGACGTTGTGACGACAAAGGGTATGCTTAGGGTTGGCGGGTACCCGAAATTTTCGGGTACCTGAACCGAGAAACCGGATCCGAAAATTTCGGGTACCCGAACCGAAACCCGAAATTTTCGGGTTTCGGTTCCAATTACCCGAAAACGGGTACCCGAACCGCCAACCCTAGGTATGCTTCATAGCTATCTAGGAATCGTAGGGCACTATTATGATTCATCAAAACAGAAAATAATGGTTGTTGGACTGGACATCGTCGAAAAATAAGACACACCGGTAACTACATTAGAAAAGAGTTCTAATTAATTATAATAAATTAAACATTTTAAGCTAACTGTTGTCTAATTTTATTGCTGCCACATTTTTATGACGTTTTCAACCTTCATTAAAAACAAAATTTTGCATTTTCGCTCATTCTGCTGTCTCTTACGATATCTTTCAAAAAACTATCTTTTTTATCTAATCCATTTCAAGCGGTCGGTGCCGGCACCGGTGTTTTAAGCCCGTGCCGGTGCTGGTGCCAAGCGGTATGTCCGGTGCTGGTGCCGGTGCCAACTTTTAGTTTTTTACAACACTGATTCTGAGTTTATTAAACGAGGTAAACTAATGATTACAACAATGATTTTAATAAGACAGGTTTTTCTTCGACGGGATAGGCTTGTTCAGCTTCTGAGACATCACTTCTACAGGCCTACTTGTCAACATTAGCGATACGACATCTCCACCTAACAAAAAGTATATTTCTAGGAAAATAAAAAGATCAAAAGATCACCTAGCAAACAGCAATTGTCTTGTTCCAAAAGCAAAAGGCCGCATCGCATTCGAATCGAACCAAATAACAGAATCTAAATCAAAGAAACCACATTTTTGGCATTACCTGTGGCTGCCCATAAACATAAAAAAAAACTACCTTACACCCAGGGCACATAAATAGCGATAACTGCGGCATTGGTCTATATTCCAATGCACTAACCTCTGTTTTACCATCAGATAGAGTTAAACGAAGGCAACGTGACGCAACCTAGAAGAGTCTTGACTCAGAATTAGCTGAAACACGGAGAATCAGACATTTAGAGAAGTATTCTGTCCCTCATCTCCGCATCGGAATTCTGCGTTATCATTTGCTTCATATGTCAGTTTGTTGAATTGACCAAGCAATGGAGACCCCACATCAAGCACGGAAACCACCTAAAATGGATTAACAGATTGCTCTTCATAAGAAAATAAATTAACCTCAGGACGGACACCGTAAATACTCTAATAAGCCGACAGTCTTTAAAAACCCCACATCATCTACTTTGAGGACCTACAAGGTGTTTCAAAAAAATTCTGCCTTTTTGAAAATGTCATAACTTATTTTATATCGCGATTTTCAAAATTCTGTTTTTACAGATGGATATTACTCGTCGACAATGTTTTTGGTATATAATGTCAAAAATGTAACTTGGTCCCCTCTGTGGTTTGGGTCTTGCTGCCTGCGTGTCCCCTGGATGGCCAAAACCCAAACCACAGGGAGGACCAAGCGAAAATCGTGTTTTTGACATAATATACCAAAAAGATATAGTCGGCCAGAAAAATCGATCTGTGAAACAGAATTTTGAAAAACGACATAGAAAAAAGTTATGACCATTTCAAAAAAGGCATAATTTCTTGAGACATCCTGTATATCTCAGGCTGAAGAGTTTTTTCGCAAAGCTGTTATTTGCGTTATTTTGACTCCCACAAACTCTGTCGATTCCACTTTTTAGAATTTGCATTTTCATCCAAAAATCTTGAGATTGACCTCAAAATTGTCTGATTTTTGGTTGATTGAAATAAACCCGACATGTCGGCCTATTAGAGCATTTACGGTACAGTCAAACCTTGTTACAGTAGGACCTCTGGGGACCGAAAACCCTTCGCACTATAACGAGACTCTCACTATATCGGGACCCGCACTATCGAGACTTTTAAAGACATTTGATCAAATGGGTCGAACTCAAGGTCACACTATACCAAGTTTCGCACTATATTGGGATCGCACTACAACGAGGTTCGACTGGACTCTATTGTCGTTGACGGGTCTCCAAAAAAAATTTTGCCTTGGTCCCCCCTGTTGTTTTTTTTTTTTTTGTTTTTTTCTCTTTCGTGTGCATAGCAACAAATGCGAGGGAATGTGGGCACATGTGAAGCACAATATCAAGCGGAATTATGGTACAAGCAATGCCCTCCTTCAATCACATGTGAGTGAAGCCGTGTTTCGATTAAATCGTAAAGCATTAGGTTATAATGTATTCGATTATTTTCTTGTTGTTGTCTGTAAGATGTATCCTTTGTAGTTGTATTATTCATAAAGTGATTTAGTATTGAAGAATAATTGTGGAATATTACGAAAAGTTAAGATGTCGTTATGATGAAAAAATGATGAAAAAATTTTTTAAAAAAACAACAGGGGGGACCAAGGCAAAAACGCGTCAAAAAACAACAGGGGGGACCAAGGCAAAATTTTTTTTCGACTGTATGCAATTTTGTTTGGATAAAAAGACTAACTTGCAAGACGATTACACCATTTAACGTATTGCCATTAATGGCTTCCTTGAGGCATGGAAAAGTGCTTTTACCAATATCTGAGTATAACCATTGGTCGAAGATTAGGTCATTATGAAATGATTTCTCTGCCTAAAAACAGAGTAATCATTAATTTTGACTCATTTAATTGTATTTAAAAAGTGGAATACCCCGCATGTAGAGAGATATTCTATAGCGCATTCAAGCCATTCTTGTCTTACCCGAATATGGAACTGAGCAAAAAACGCAGCCAAATCACCAAATGATAAAGTTGAAGTCGATGCCACAGCTGGCCTGATTTCCACATCGCCACCGAGCACTTGACCTGCAAAGTACAATTGATGAAATTTTAGGAGGAATAAATTTACTGACAATTGTTTGGCTCCAGTAAGAAAAGGCCGTGCCTGACAAGGATAGAGCCATACAATAAAATCTGAAAGCAAAATATGAGATACAAGCAAAAGGCCGCATCGCATTCGAATCGAACCAAATAACAGAATCTAAATCAAAGAAACCACATTTTTGGCATTACCTGTGGCTGCCCATAAACATAAAAAAAAATTACCTTACACCCAGGGCACATAAATAGCGATAACTGCGGCATTGGTCTATATTCCAATGCACTAACCTCTGTTTTACCATCAGATAGAGTTAAACGAAGGCAACGTGACGCAACCTAGAAGAGTATTGACTCAGAATTAGCTGAAACACGGAGAATCAGACATTTAGAGAAGTATTCTGTCCCTCATCTCCGCATCGGAATTCTGCGTTATCATTTGCTTCATATGTCAGTTTGTTGAATTGACCAAGCAATGGAGACCCCACATCAAGCACGGAAACCACCTAAAATGGATTAACAGATTGCTCTTCATAAGAAAATAAATTAACCTCAGGACGGACACCGTAAATACTCTAATAAGCCGACAGTCTTTAAAAACCCCACATCATCTACTTTGAGGACCTACAAGGTGTTTCAAAAAATTCTGCCTTTTTGAAAATGTCATAACTTATTTTATATCGCGATTTTCAAAATTCTGTTTTTACAGATGGATATTACTCGTCGACAATGTTTTTGGTATATAATGTCAAAAATGTAACTTGGTCCCCTCTGTGGTTTGGGTCTTGCTGCCTGCGTGTCCCCTGGATGGCCAAAACCCAAACCACAGGGAGGACCAAGCGAAAATCGTGTTTTTGACATAATATACCAAAAAGATATAGTCGGCCAGAAAAATCGATCTGTGAAACAGAATTTTGAAAAACGACATAGAAAAAAGTTATGACCATTTCAAAAAGGCATAATTTCTTGAGACATCCTGTATATCTCAGGCTGAAGAGTTTTTTCGCAAAGCTGTTATTTGCGTTATTTTGACTCCCACAAACTCTGTCGATTCCACTTTTTAGAATTTGCATTTTCATCCAAAAATCTTGAGATTGACCTCAAAATTGTCTGATTTTTGGTTGATTGAAATAAACCCGACATGTCGGCCTATTAGAGCATTTACGGTACAGTCAAACCTTGTTACAGTAGGACCTCTGGGGACCGAAAACCCTTCGCACTATAACGAGACTCTCACTATATCGGGACCCGCACTATCGAGACTTTTAAAGACATTTGATCAAATGGGTCGAACTCAAGGTCACACTATACCAAGTTTCGCACTATATTGGGATCGCACTACAACGAGGTTCGACTGTATGCAATTTTGTTTGGATAAAAAGACTAACTTGCAAGACGATTACACCATTTAACGTATTGCCATTAATGGCTTCCTTGAGGCATGGAAAAGTGCTTTTACCAATATCTGAGTATAACCATTGGTCGAAGATTAGGTCATTATGAAATGATTTCTCTGCCTAAAAACAGAGTAATCATTAATTTTGACTCATTTAATTGTATTTAAAAAGTGGAATACCCCGCATGTAGAGAGATATTCTATAGCGCATTCAAGCCATTCTAGTTTTAATCGAATATGATTTTCGGTAGCAAAATATTCAAGGAAAGTAGTCGTCATTTTTTCATTCATTTCTGGAATATAGAAGATGGATTATGTAAGACAGTTATTTTCTATGGAACAAGACGGTCTGAATATCAGAGTAAGCAAACACCTAACTATGAAAACTCACAGCAATACCAATCATACATGGAGGTGCGTGAACAATCTACAGGACAAACACATAAATGTCATTTTGTTGAAAACTTTTATTTTTTTTCTCACTCGGGTAGTTATTTTTTGGATGCCTGAAAATCGGAAAATTTTGAGGTCTATCTCGAGATTTTTGAGCGAAAATCAAAAATCTATAAAGTAGAATTGGTAGAGCTCGTGATAGTTAAGAAATGCAATAATCAGTATTGCAAGATATTGACTTTGAGCTGAGATATAGGTCCTCAAAGTTGAGGGGGTGAGTTATTAGCAGAGATTTCCTGGTATCGATTTTTAGCTTCTGATATGACAGTGATATGATATGGGTGCCTGAAATTTCGTCTGATATGACAGCGATATGATAACGTGCAACATGTTATCCAAATGATATGATATGCTTCCCCGAATTTCCGCCTGATATGATAGTCGTGTGATGTGGATGTTCGAAATTTTCGTTTGATATGATAGTGATATGATATGGGTTCCGGGAGTTTTTGTCTGGTATGATATTGATATGATATGGCTGCCCGAAGAGAGAGAAAAGCACAGTTTTTTCTTTGCCCTTCCACAGCACTCTTGTTGTTATTGGCTCTTCAGTAGTGGCTTCCATAATTTCGGCGTCCGTAAAAGAGGGTGGAATTGGTTTGAAGAAGGAGAGAAAATGGAGCACGGGAAATTGCGGGAATCTGATATGATAGTGATATGATATAGGTGCCCGAAATTCCCGTCTGATATGATAGTGATGTGATATGGGTGCCCAAAATTCCCGACTGATATGATAGTGATGTGATATGATATGCTGCCGAATGATATGACAGGGCATATCATATCATTTCGCTATCATATCAGATTTTCTGATATCAGGAAATCTCTGGTTATTAGACACGGTAACCTACTTGAGGGGCTTTCAATAATGGAATGGGACGTTTAAATTGCCGCTCTTTGAAGGAAGCTAACACTTGACTCACGTTGACACACTCGACAAATCTGATCATACCGGCACATATTGCACTGGCTCTTTTTGAGAACTTTTAGACAGTGATGTTCAGATTTTCTAAACGCTCACAGAATTGCGTGTTTTTTTCCTTTTAACGCGCCTCCAATGAATCTAGGAAGTCGCGAGTTTGATTCTAACGTTTTTTGATGTTCAACCAATGGAAGTTTAAAAAAAAAACCTTGAGAATAGATAGAATCACTTTACGAAATGAAATATGTTAAAGGACCATGCTCGCGGTGGTCTGGCGTGTCACTGCCAATTTGAATTTTTTAATCATTAATCATCAACCTTTTGTTCGGATTTTCCAACTTGGTTTCTAAAAAAACAAGACCTAGAATTTAATTTGAGGTGTAGTTTTGTTAGAAACCAATTTAAAAATCCGAACAGATAATCAATGATTAGGAAAAATTATTGAGTTGGCGCGGACCCACCAGACCACCGCGAGCATGGTCCTTGAAAGCTCTCAGAGCTTAGGAACCCTGAATACTTCGATACAAGGGACCACAGGCGCCTATCAGCGCCTCTATAGATTTCGAAATTTCAATGAGGGGCTATGACTTCATTCATAAAAATAGGTATAAGTCATTTTTTTTCGCCTGTTCTTTTTTTTTAACGAAAGCTGACATTCTGGGGAACACGATGGTATTAGCGACAAAAGTGATTTCGCTATCTACGACCCGTTCTGCCCTTCGAAGTAAAAAAGCGTTACCCACCCACACATGCCAAATACTATGTAAGATTTGACCTTCATTGAAGCCAACCCATTATATTAATACTAATTCATCCAATAGCTCTAAAATTACTAAAAAAATAATATCGTTTAATTCTTAAGGTTTCCTCTCGAGCAATGTTCGTCAAAGTGGTTGCTGCTTCCTCTCGTCAGATCAGTAATTCGGTCCGTCTCAACAAAGAAGCTGATTTGATTTCAAATGCTTTTCTGAAACAAATCCGGGATTTGGCTGGGAAGCAAAAGTGTGATTTTTGTGAAAGCATAAATTTCAAAAGTAATCGTTTCAATTTAGGGCTGCTGGTGGAAGTCTGGTCAATTCTTCTCCCGAAATCAAGAAGCAACTTGATGAGCAGCTGAACCGATTGGCCCAAAAATTCAAGCTTGCTAGTGCTGAAGTCGTAGGAAAACTTGCTGTTGAGTTCGAGAAGCCGAAAATTGAAAGCTCCGTGGCTGCTTTGACGGAGGGAAAATCATTGGACGATCTCATTTCGCAGGTAAAGGCAAGGTCAGTTTTTTATTATTATTTGCTTTTATCACAAGTGTCTTAGCTTAATCGTGATTTTAGCCAGTCGGAGTACGAGAAGCAGCGTGCAACCAAGCAGAAAGAACAGGCAGTGATTCAGGCGGCACTCAGTGAAAGTTCAAATGAATCACCGAAGCAGAAGTCTCCTACTGCCTAGAAGTTGTCTTCTCTCTCTCTCATAGGATTATTGCTGCAGATAGAATATGAGATTCTCCTGATAAATAATGCTTCTGTAATAAAGTGTGTTTGTTGATGTCCTACGAGTAAAGGTTCTCATTACACCGAGGCAAATAAAAATTCCCAAAAATGTCCTGGCTCCGGTGTGGTATTTGGTTACTTTCATTGAACCTTAACTTTTTCTCTAATTCAATACCAGGGAACGTGTTGCTCTTACCTGTTCTCCTGTAATTCCGGAGCAACTTCTGTTTGATCTTTGTTCTAATTTTTCGCCTATATTGTAGCTCAAAAATCTTGAGAATAGATAGAATCACTTTACGAAATGAAATATGTTAAAGGACCATGCTCGCGGTGGTCTGGCGTGTCACTGCCAATTTGAATTTTTTAATCATTAATCATTAACCTTTTGTTCGGATTTTCCAACTTGGTTTCTAAAAAACCGAAAACCCCCAGGTAGTCAAACGTTACGGTCGGGAATTCTAGTTTTAATTGTATTTCTTTTACGAATGAACTCTACAATGGCTTCAGCCAGCTAGGTCCGATCCTGGTGATAGTAATTATTTACCTAGGTCCTACGACTTAGATGGTAGTACCTAGGTCAGATCCAAGCAATATTTTTTAGGCGCTAGTAGCGAATACCGCCACCCCTAAATCTCGCCCCCATGTAACTACAAAATACCTCTAACCACTTACCGTATTTCTTCTAATTGCCGCACAGTCTCTAATTACCGCACACCCCTAACTTTAAAGACTTATATCTCGGAGCAGAATGAATATTTTGCTAAGCTGTTTGATGCATTTTCTTAACTCCCACGAGCTCTACCGATTCCACTTTTCAGATTTTAGTTGAGCACCCAAAAATCTCGAGATCGAATTTGAAAATTTCCGATTTTCGGGTGATTGAAAAATAAGCGCACATGTGCGGCAATTAGAAGAAATACGGTAGGCTTAGGGATAGGCCAGCGTACGTTAGCCGGGACCACAAAATGTTTTACACACTTTTTCCGGGGTTTGGGACATATATTTTGGGTACATTCGAACCCGATAAGCCGACATCTAAAGGAATTGAACTCAGGGTGTCGGCTTATCGAGGTTTTCACTTTATTCAAACAAATAACAACAATTACATAAATGAATCAATTACCAAACGAAAAGTAATCGGTTAGTTTCTTTCGCGTCCTATTCTTATCCCGGAATTGGTAAATGGCTTCGTCCAGAGCATCGCTGTGTTTGAGAATGGCGGTATCGGCGAAGTTATTCTCTGCAAAAGGATATTTGATCTCGTTGACGAATGGATCATCTAGAAAAACTTAGGGGCTATAGAAGAAAAGATTCGAAAGTGTAACGTTAATTAAAAGATGAAAATTTTCAAAAAAACCAACCGGAATATGTCCAATCGACGGTAGACTTTGTTAGGAGTGATTTTTATAGAGAGATTTGATTTTACTGAGTGAGGACGCACAAATTCACGAATCTTGCATAAAATATCCACTTAACGGAGTAAAAGTGAAATTTTAAATTTGACGGGAGGTTTACATATTTTGACGGGTGTTTTCAATTTGAGCCTAAAATTTTTCACTGCATTCTCGTAAAGCCTGTCAATGTCACTGTTTTCGTGTTCAGGCACAGATTGTTGACATGCATGTTAACAGGCATGTTGAAAATGACATTGACATTGGGGTGTTCACGAACGACTTTGGCCAACCCTAGTAGATACCCGAACCACCTTGATGGTACCCGAATCACGCGAAGAGCATCTGAACCGTGGCGATAACACAAAAATTACGTGGATAGTATCTAAATCATCTGGATAGTACCTACAGTACCTGGATGTTCCCCCGAACCGCTCTAATAGTACCTAAATCACTTGAAAAAACCATCTAGATCTCCAACCACCTGAATGGTACTCTAATTAACTTATCAGGTCATACGGAAAGTATTGACACAAAATTTCAAATCCTTGTATCTCGCTCATTTGTTAACATTTTGTGGCAATCTTTTTTTTTTTGTTTTGTAGCCCTGAGTCTACTCTATGGGAAATAACTGAACTTTATTCAACAATAAACAAATCATTCAACAAAATAGGATCCTTCCGCATCAATAACTTTTTCCCATCTTTCTGGCAATTTTGCAATTCCTCTAGCAAAGAAATTCGCTGGCTTTGACTCAAAGAACGCTTGCAAATCCGCTTTCACTTGTTCAACGTTGTTTCTCTCTGTGATAGTTTTGCATTGACAAGAACAGGTGAAAATCCGAAGGAGCCAAATCTGGAGAATAAGGCGGGTGCGGCAGAATCTCCCATCCAAGATCAGCGATCTTGTCCTTGGTCAGTCGAATTTACAGTTGTTGAAAGACAGTTGTTGAATAAAGTTCAGTTATTTCCCATAGAGTAGACTCAGGGCTACAAAAGATTGCCACAAAATGTTAACAAATGAGCGAGATACAAGGATTTGAAATTTTGTGTCAATACTTTCCGTATGACCTGATAGATTAGATAGATGGTGGTGTTCGTTATATTATTTTCCTCTCTCTTTAACTTTCTGTGTGTGAACACCCGTGACATTGGCAGGGAGATTGCCAATGACATTAAATACCAGGTGACATTGACCTTGACAGTAACTGTGAGTCCCTTGACAATGAAATTAACAGGCTGCATGTGCGCTAGAGTTGGGATATTCGCGCGAATATTGAAATGAATATTCGGAATGCTCGCAAATATTTGCTAAAAATATTATCTTACTACGTTTGAAAACTGTGCTACAGTCAACTATCCCAATAAAGTCAACTCTCAGTCAACAATACAGTCAACCATCACAATACAGTCAACTTTTAGTCAACAATAGTTGTTACATTGCTACCAAATATTCGCGAATATCCGGATTGGACAACCCTAGTGCTCGTTAACGGCTGTGCGTGAACGTAGTGTTATTAAATTTTTATGATAAATCAATAGTGAAGATAAAATCATCATTTGGGGTGTCCAGTTATTAGAGACTGTCAGGTTTTTTTCGAATCACCCTCTGGGGTTTCGAGCTATTAGAGACTGTCGAGCTACAGGCAAAAAAGAGTATGCAAATTTAAACTTTCTTTGTTGTTTTTATGAAATAATTGTTGAGGTATTACAGCAAATTTGGACTTAAAAGAAAACTTAGATTCTGCGCTACAAGCTGAGAAGTAAACTTGATGTTGATACATGAAATTTTAACACACAAACAGCCATGGTGAAATTTTCTCTTCTCACAGCTGTTAAAAACTAATTTTTCATTGTGAAATTTTATAAAATTTTTGCCTTTTTCAAATTAAATCCAACAACTTTGTAGAGCAAGCTTTGGCCTATCCGATTCAATTCACAACGAGACTGGGTCATTACGAAATTGTTAAATGTTTTAAATTTTGGGTCCGCCCACGAAAGCTCCTATTTCCGATTTTTACCACTTTGACATGCCGTGCTCTGTGGTTCACGGCAAACAACTACAGGGTGACACAAAATTACTGCACCATTTTTGAAAAATTTGCGTATATAGCTCCTTGCCCCATCGATTTTCCCAGGAAAATCGATTACAGTAATTAAGCTACCTGTGAGCGACCTGGAAGAAGTTCAAAAGATTTTTTTTAGAAATACAAACACTTTTTACTAAACACAGCAACGTAAATGAAATGCGACCACAAATTTAAATTCAAAAACTTTAAATAAAAGTTTTTCGACAAATGGTGCAGTAATTTTGTGTCACCCTGTAGATTGGCTCTTTGCTATCCAGAATTATGCCAGGGCAATCTAGGCAGCAGTTCATGAAGCAGCTCTATCCTATTGATGGCACTCTCTCCTGAATCAAACTAAAAATATTTGGACATTCAGAGGCGGTAGTGAAAGAAAGCGTGGACGTGGGATATCGCACGCATATCCACGGGATTACCCACATTAGTGTAGTAAAAAGAAATCACACGGTAAAGTGTGGGTCTTACCACGTTTTTCCGCGGAGAATCCCACGTTTTTATCCCACGGTAGTAAAAGAATGTCCCACGGTTTTCTTCCACGCATTTTACCATTCTTGTTTTATGCGTGGTAAAATTGTTTGATTTATTTTCTGTACAATTCAAGTTTCATCAATAAGTTAGCCATTCTTATGTCATTTCTAAATATATTTTTTAATATACCTTATGTCATAACAAATCGGTATCTCAACAACAACCCCTTTTGAAAACTTCCTTCCTGTTATCCCCTCGCTAAAAATTTTTAAAGGGGGTAGAGAAATTTACGGCTACTTTTAACCTTTTAACATTGATTTCTATCACGTTCAAAATGACTATTAGAACTTCCTCCTCTCTATTTTCTGTCCCTAAAAGGTCATTTCCTTTGGTCTTTTCACAAAAAGGCCTAATAGTCGAATGGTCCCATGGAGTTAGCAAATAAAAAGGGCAGCACTCCAACTAGTCATTTTTAACGTCATAGAAATCAGTGTCAAAAGGTAGCCGTAAATGTTGCACTTTTTTTAAGTCAAGCACTTGTACATTCTTTAAAAAACAATGGTGATAAAGTCGCTATTTTAGGTAATTCCACAGGCGTTAGGCCGCTTAGCCCATTTTTAAATTCGCGCATTCTTAAATTTTATAATTCGGTAGGCCATTCTGTTTATTTTAATCTAACTGAGGCTTGGTCTAACTGAGGCTCGTATGATAGGATGGGCTGAGACATAAGTGTTAAACTGAAAAATGGACGAAAAGACGTGAATTCGAAAATGTCACAAAGGGGGCCGAAGGCCCACGCAACGCAATATTTCGAAATTGAAGGGGCTTTAATTTTCTGTATTGTTTAAAATATTTTTTTAGTAGTTATTAGGGTAGATCGCGTTCGTTTAATTTGGCCTAAGTCGTTTACCGTTTAAGACCCGTTTATCAGACCCGTTTATCGTTTACGCTTAATGAAAATCACCCGTTTAAACGGTCGTTTAATCCGTTTAATTGAATTGATCCCCTCATTCAAGGAAATTACTCAGTCAAATCAACCACTTTAAAGCATTTTATTGATGACAATCGACCAACAACACATGTATCGTGAACAAACAATATTATTCCTCGCCAGATTCTTCGCTCTCCGACCCTTTTTCTTTCCCGACTTCTTCATCATCGAGCTCGCTTGACGGTGCGAGCTTCAGCTTCTTTAGATTCGCTTTGATGAGAATGAGCATCTCCGCCATGCGACCACTGAGTCTGGAATAGATCTTTAACAATTAGCAAAGCAATAAATAGCTCTCAATTATTCTGAACTGAATTAAACAAATCTGAATGAAACAAATTAGCAAAAATAATTCATATAGTTTGTACTTGCAAGTCTTGATAGGCCTTCTTTGTCCTAGCTTGAAGGCCCTCATCGTCGAAGAAGTACATGGAAGCATTTTGTCGCACTTGAATCCGAACCAATTCCTCATCGACCTTACGCTGTCTGGCATCTACCGTTTGCTGTTGATCGAAGAACGACGTAATTTTACGAGCCTGCAATATAAAAAAGAAATTGGTGAGAAAAAATAGAAGCTAAGAAAGATAACGTTTACATTGCTTGACATACATTCACCAGCTTGATATTTCTTCAGCTCCTCAGAATACCCTTTCTTCTTCAGATGACTGATCATATTGCCGCTTGAGGAATCCTTTGGCACTGGCAGGAGATCATTGCACTTGAAGCACTTGCGCTTTTGTTCGCCATCAACTGTCACCAACGAGAAGTACTTCCAAATCAAAGCAGGAGCCATATTCTAAACAAAGGAAATGCTCTAACGATATAAACCAAATTACTCAATGAACAAAAATATAAGCAAGAAAACGGAGAAAAAGAATTTACACTCTCCAATGAATGCAGAAAAATCGTCGGTCGTTTAAACGAACGCGATCTACCCTAGTAGTTATGTCGTAAAAGTCTGGTCACTTTGCTTACGAAATCATGTGCTAAGACAACTGTAAAATACAAATCTACAAAAATTTGAAAAACGTGGGACAAATTTGTGTATAGTTCCACAAAATGCGTGGTTACTCCCACGGAAATGCGTGGTTTCCTTTTTCTATCTGATTTTACGATAAAAGTGTGGAGATTTACACTCAAAAATACGTGGGAAAAAATGCGTGTGATTTCTCACGCTTTTTTTACTACCGCCTCTGAGGTAAGTAAATGTAGACTGTTGCAGTCCCTGCAAAGCAGTCAGAGCCTGTCTTTACGGAACTCCATCATGCATGCTGTGTCCAGACGCTTTTCTGACCATTTTTTGTTCAGCCACAAGCATTCCAGCCAGCAGCAATAGAGGGTATCGGATAAGCGCATCCTACTAATTTTTTTCTGAACTGTTACATCGATCACAATTGTTAGTGACCACGATTGGATCGTTAGTGTATACAGTCAACTGATTTTTGTTGAAAATTTCTCGCACTTTTGAGATCGATTTCAAGTTGTTAGATTGGGTACAGACCATTCAGATAGACGAGGATAACGATGATTTCGTCCGGCGCTGAACTGTTAACTTGAAAGCCGGTGTGACATTACTGACTACCTCTCCAAACTCAGCTCTCATAGCGCATTGACTTTAAAGTTTAAAGCAAAAAATTTTAGGTTGGTCTGACATTTTGCAAGTTTGTTCATTATATTCCCATATAACACGTCACTCGCCAGTTTCTTTAGTCACGCGATGGTTTTTAATGTAGAAACGTGTATGTGTGTTTGGTGTTTTTGAATCGGAAAAACAAGGAGAGGTTTTGATGAGTAGCTTTTTCTGCATCATCATTACTGATAAGGACAACTACCGGATTATTGTGAAAATGATTTATCACTTGCATTGCAACTACTACTGACTTCCGGCCTTCTTTTGTTCACTTTTTAACATCTATGAGTCAAAGTTGGGCTTTTTGTTGTTGAAACAAAGTGATCATAGCCAACAAATATTCAAAGAATCTCAAATTGTTGTAAAAAAACCGACTAGAATCCACCGCCGCCCACTAGAGTTAGCAAGAGACCGGACAAAGGCATGCTTTTTCATTGATTCATTGCTGGAATAACCATAACAAAAGCAACATTCAATAGTTTTGTAAGGATGTGTTAGTGATAGGAATAAAGTTGGCTATTTAAAAGAAGACATAAGTCATTTCGTTGATTGTCACACTTCAAGGTTCAGGCGATCAATACTATTTTTGTGAGTTTGTATGTGCATAAATAGTTGTCAAAATGGTGAAGATTTTGTCATTTTTGCAAATTTTCTTACCCACAAACTTATTATTTATTTTTGCTAGACTGACTGTACTGATTTATTCAAAACTACGAAAAGCGAAGCTTTAGTTCTTTTAAATATTTTATATATTTTTTACAGCTTGTATGAACAAAAGTTGGATCATAGGCTAAGACTGTTTTTTTAATATATACTCAACTTTCTGAGTTTAGCTTGAATTTTCATCTTAATTTTTTCTTTGAAAACAAGCATTATTTCTGCTTTCTCTGAACTATAGCTTTTATTTTGCATAAAATAAAAAAGAGATCCGTAAAATGTGCCCTGAAATAAAGGTTGGCTAAAGTGGGTTATACCACATATCCCAAAAAGTGGTTCTGACCACTTTTTTGAACTTATTAGGCCCTAATTAGTACAAAAAACATGTTTTTAGAGCGCGGACGACATTTTTTGACCAAAATTTAGTCATTTTTCAGTTTTCGGTATTGTTTATTATTTTACTGATGCTCACATTGTTATGTCCATTTATTGTACGCTTCTGCTTTTGGGTGTGTGAACATCCAATTTTCATGGCCGGCCTACCGCATGCAAAAGCAGGGCTATACAAGTGTTTTTGTACACTTACATAGCCCATTTTTTGAGATGTATGGTCTCTAAGGTGCTTGGGGGTGCACATCTCAAGTCCAAGCCCCCGTGCCCCCGTAGGGGGCACCCCCAATCACCTTAGAGACTATTCCGAACAATGTGCTAAAGTATAACACACTCATTCCCCCTTTTTACATACAGCAGACATGTGAATTGGTGGATGTGTAACTATATTTATGATCATTTATCATCATTTATAGTCATTTTCTGGTCAAAAAAGTTTGTTTTCAGAAAAAATCGTCCGCGCCCTAAAAACATGTTTTTCGTACTAATTAGGGCCTAATAAGTTCAAAACAGTGGTCAAAACGCACTTTTGGAAGATGTGGTACAACCCATTCCGGCCTAAAGGTTTCAATTGTGTTTGAAAAAGTCCAGGTAAAAATTTGAGTCTGAATTTTAAAAATGTTGGTTTATTACAGGCCTCACAGATGAAAATTTTGGAAATAAGACAAATGTCGAAAAAATAAGATTTTGACCCCGAAAATAAGACATTTGCTCCGAAAAATAAAGCTAGCAAGCTAATTGAGCTCATTATTGGATATACAGGGTGTTTCAAGAAATTTTAGGGTTTTAAAATCACCGTAAGCTTTTTTAAAGGACCATGCTCGCGGTGTCTGGTGGGTCCCTGCCAATTTAAAAATTTTTCCTAATTATTGATCTTCTGTTCAGATTTTCTACCTTGGTTTCTAACAAAACAAGACCTAGAATTTAATTTGAGGTGTACTTTTGTTAGAAACCAATTTAAAAATCCGAACAGATAATCAATGATTAGGAAAAATTTTTGAGTTGGCGGGGACCCACCAGACCACCGCGAGCATGGTCCTTTAAACAGCAATTTTGACCCTACTAGCAAATACTTCCTCGAGTATTTCCCGGTGTTTTTTCAATCGTGAAATTTATTTTGTTTAACATGTAGTCCTGAATCTCTTTTTATTAATGAGCTATTAACTAGCTCGATGTGTTTAAGAAAAATTTGAGGAAAATTTGTTTTTAAGAAACTACTCATTGTTTTTCAAAACCAATTATTTTCTCACTTTCGCACATCACATCGAGCTAGTTAATAGCTCATTAGAAACAAGAGATTCGGGTCTACATGTTAAACAAAATTAAATTTTACGATTGAAAAAACACCGAGTAATACTCGTTTTTACGATTTGAGGAGACAAATACATATTTTGTGGTGGTAAACACATAATTTGAGGTGTGTTTTCAAAATTTTCGAATCTTTTCGAAAATTCTGTTTTTGCTAACCAATTTTCCTCGCCGATAATATATTTTGGTGTTAATGTCAAAAACACAATTTATGTTTGGTCCCTTCTGTAGTTAAGGAATTATCCATCCAGAGGGTACAGTACGATTGAAGGTCAAGAATTTTGAGCGTCATTTCAGTTTGATCGTTGAAAAATTTACCAGTTTTACCGTTAACATAATTCACGAGACTGTTCTTTTGAGCTAACAGTCGTCTTTTGGTCAATGATCAAAATTGTAACGGTACTGACTGTCAGAATTGCGGCCAAAACAATCAATTACCGTAAATATTCTAATAGAGCACCCCTAAAATTGGATTAGGACGAAAAAACAGTTATGTTAGCTGTGTTAGCTATGTTAGTACCTAAATACTCCTTCCCAGTACGAAATGCTACTTTCTAGTCACAAACTTTTCGTTTTTTAACTTTTATCTTTTTCTATCTAATTTGTGCATAAACTTTTCAAAATTTTTAAACAATCGTGTAGTCCTGAATCTCACAAGGGATTTCAAATCAGAATTTTGAAAATTGCTCTTAAAAAAATTTACGGCCGTTTGAAAACCCTAAAATTACTTGAAACACCATGTACATGTTGTTACATGTTGTTTATGTTTTATTTTCAATTATTTTTTCGATTTAATTATTTTCAAATATTCGCATCGAAAACTGATTGAAAGTGAAAAAAGGGTTTAGGAGTGTTTAGCTTTTCTGACTTTCTACAAGCCACAACTTTGTGTAGATATGGCATATAGTCAAATGCTTTAAACGAAAAGGACGGCCAGAATCTGACGGTTATTTTGACATTAAATACAGCAATAGTCTGTTATAAAATTGTTATAAAATGCGCAACATAAATGTAAAAATTGTACCACAAATTTCCCATTTGATTTTAAAATTTGAATATTTATTGTTTTAAGCGGAATTCAAAATTTAGCAGTGACTTTAAAATTTTAAGAGCAGTTTTATGAGTAAATCGGCTACGCTGAACACGAATCCGGTGTCAGAATTCAGGGTTCACTTATCAGGAAAAAGTTATGGAAAACTTGTGGTTAAATTTTTACATGTATTTTGCGCATTTTGTAACAATTTTATAATAGACTATTGCTGTATTTAATGTCAAAATAACCGTCAGATTCTGGCCGTTTTTTTTGTTTAAAGCATTTGACTATATGCCATCTCTACACAAAGTTATGGCGTGTAAAAAGTCAGAATATGGCAATATGAACATCTCTACCCAAACAAATAAGTAGTGATTTATCTCGACTTTATAAATGAAAAAAACATGCTTGGTATTTTTAAAAAGCTAAACTCCTGGCGGTCATTTTAGTGCATTATGAGCATGCATGCGGTATGATATTCATAGCGCACCACTTTAAAACCTGTATGTATCTAACTGAATTTTAACCAAGAACAATTTGGACCCTAGTATAGAATAACGCATCCCCCCAAAACTTCTGCCTTCTAATTCTTAAGTAAAGAGCACCCAAATATGTGTTCCAGACCCAAGAAAAAGTGCGTAAAACACTTATTAGTCACAACTTCAAAACGCTGGCCTACCTCTAAGCCTAAGGGCTAAGCCTAAAAATGTTGTTCCAAAGGGTAGTTTCAACGATTTTTAGAAGGTCTGATTTTGTGGGGGGGAGGTATTCTATACTAGCGCCACAATTTGTTATCTTCGGGCTCCTTTTCACCAACTTGGTCATGGATCGAAGCAAAAACGACTGGTACCATTGTGTTCAGCATTAAAAACGAAGTCAGAATCAACACTTGTTACAGGCCGCCGTTCATGTGTTTCCGTTCCCGTTCTCGTCTTTGAATAACAACAACAACAACAACAATAGATGGTCTGGAAGTAAATTACGGTATTAGTCGAAAAATAGATGGAAATGATTATAATAAATTTCGTCGCATTGCTATAAATTTCTTTGAAACACAATTGCCTTTCAAATCAACGTGTTTGCTATCACTGTTTATAGACTATAAATTATAGTTCATTTAGCAGCAAAAACCTGTAGACAACAACAATAATAATTCTAATCTGATTTCTTCTGCCATGCTTTTTTTTTCGTCTTGGTCTCTCATGCTCATTTTTAACACTTTAGAAACACTTTTACTTAGTTGGACTCAGAATTTAACGCTGAAAACGATGGTGCGGGTCTTTTCCGCTTTAAAGTTTGACAAAGTAGTCACAAAAGTAGTGGTAGTCTATTCTTAAAATTTTAAAATCGCTGTCAAATTTCAAATTCCGCTCAAGACAATAAATATTCAAATTTTGAAAATCAAATGTTGATTGTCTTCAGCGGAATTTAAAATTTGACAGTGAATTTGAAAGTTTAAAAGCATTTTTGTAAAGAAATCGAACACGTTGAACAGGATTACGGTGTCAGAATTAAGGGTTTTCGGCAGGAAAAAAGTTACCGCAAATTTGTGTCACAACTTATATATTGTATATACTTATACTATAAGCTTATATATTCATTTTACACATTTAGTCGTAATTTTTTGATAAACTTTTGCTGTATTTAGTGTCAAAATCACCGCTAGACTATGGTCGTTCTTTTCTTTTTGAACATGCAGCTATATATCATCTTTACACAATGTGGCTTGTAGAAAATCAAGGTAGAACATTTTGAAACAAATATACCCTGACAAACAAGCAGTGAGTTATCTCGAGTTTACCAATAAAACAGCCTATGCTTACTATCATTTTGAAGCTAACTTTCTGGCGGTCATTTTGATATACAGTGTACTCTCGGTTATCCGACACTCCAGTTATCCGACACTCTCGGTTATCCGACACCCTAGATCTGTCCCCTGGGGAGTCGGATAGCCTGTACAAACGATAAGAATGTTGGTGGGGGGAGTTGTATTCACTAGTAGCGCCAGGTTTAAATATTGTATTCTCTTTAATAGAACGCCATGGCATTATATTAAAGAGAATACGGTATATCTAGATTTTTTTAAGTTTTCTATTAAAAATAAGTTTTTGATGAAATAAATTATCGGCAATCGCATTTTTTGATAGGGCCGATATATTTATAATTTTTTAGATAGAGGCTCTATTATATAGCCCACGTTTTTTTAGGTTTAAGCAGTTAAGTAATCAGCTTATTGCTGACACTCTCCACCTTCTAACTAATGTGTAATCATCACTTGTGTGTAGGCATTTTATTTAAGACCCTTAAAGGACCCTGTCTCTTCCTTATCATGAAAATTTCAAAGATTTGAATGCGCGCGGGACCACACGCATTTTGTCAATAATATTTTCGAATTGTTTTTTGATTGCTTTTATTGTTTAGAAAATAAATTTGTAAATTTGTTCAAAAATTAGAACCATTGACTAGTCGAGCCCAACGTTTCTTGACAATGCCAGATCGGACAAGTAATTCGACTTTCACTGCTCCACATTTGCCAATGAGTTAATAAGACTTATGTTAGCCACAATATAGCGTTTAAAATTCAAAATGCAAACAAAAAATTTTATTCGTAAACATTATTGACAAAATCTATGTAGTCCCGCGCGCATTCAAACATTTGAAATTGCCATGATAAGGAAGAGACAGGGTCCTTTAAAAGCTTTTTTCGGCTCCACCCTCACTTTCCTAACCAAATTTCGCCCAGTTTTTCTGATATTATTAGAATCTTATTAGACTCGTCTTACTCTCATTTTCCCTTCCTAAAATGACGTATAACATTTGGGTTGCAACTATAAAATATGTAGCTTACAACTGGTGTGAAAAGTCAAATAAATTTTGTGACCACGCCCTAAATAAATACCAATTTTATGACTTTGTATGCTTTTCTACAACCTGTTTGTCAAATATTTATGTTTTTTTGTTCAACCCCAAATCTATGGTTTTAGAACATCAACAATGATTGGATTAATGAATGTGCCTTGCGACAGTCCTGCCGAGTTCTATGCGGCATCACCGAGCAGCAGGTTAAGTGGTGAATCATCCAATGCTCTAGACAGGCACACAAGACTACCTGCTCAACGCAATTTTAATAATACCAAGTCTAGCAGATCGTCATTTATTAGTCTGTTTAACAAACGACTGGCCAATGAGGTGGGCTATTTGCAGGATGGCAGGTAAGAAATATTATGGCTATGTCAATTCTAAATACAAAATGGTATTTAGGAAAGTATTCAATGGTCAGGTTGTTGAGGTAATTTGATTAATTACATTGCAATTTTCGGAAGATCACCACATTTAAAAAGATCATGGTCCAAGTCTAGCGCTGTTTTATACGCTAAATACGATAGAAAACGTTTTTTTAAATTGGGAAAGGCATTTTTGAAACAAAAAATTTCGACTAAAAATCGATCGTTAGGAGCATAAGCCTACATGCTCGCTCTGCCGCATACAAAGGTTAAATGTGCATGGTTTCTACCTTGCACAGTTTGTTAGCTCGAGTGATTGGTCTCTAGGGTGCGCTTTCTTGAGTAGCTCGTCCCTCGCCTCGAAAGGGCGAGGGCCGAGCTACACGAGACAGCGCACCCTAGAGATTAATCCGAGCATATGTGCTCAGGTTGTATCCATTCCCATGACTTTTATATAAGCCAGCATGTGGGTTGTTATGTAAGATGACGTTTGTTGTTTTCAGGTTAACCATGAATACACCGCGAATAAATGTTTCTGCTGAAAAAAACCGTTTTAGACGACTAAACTAGAGAAGAATGAAAGATAAACAGTATTCCTGACATGGGCGGTCGATTTTTTCGATTTTCAGAAAAGTGCCAAAAATGTCTCTCCCAATCTTAAAAACACGTTTTCTATCATTTTTACCGTCTAAAGCCGATAAAACCCGATTTTGGCCCACCTACATAAAATTCATTCCTGCCGATTTTTTAACTTGATTTCTAACGAAACTTCACCTAAAATTAAATTCTAGGCGTTGTTCTGTTAGAAATCAAGTTGCAAAATCCGTATAGAAGTTCAATTTTTGAATTGGCGGGGGACAATTTAAAACAGGTGGCCATGGTCCTTTAAAGAAATTTCAGCTAAAAATTTATGCATAATAAAGAAAAGTAATAAGAAGACCAAGTTGAGCTTTTTGAGGCTTGCATTGCTTTATTACTTTTAAAACATCAAAATGGTTCTTTAAACCATAAACATTGAATTTAAAAAATCGGTAAATTTTAGACAGTGTCAGCCCCGAAATTGTGGGAGGAACTACTTGTTCGATCATTTGTTCACAAACTGGAAGATGAGATAAAAAGTCCAGTAGAGCAACTATCAGCCATGGAACATGTCTTGCCCAAATTCAATTTCCGAAGTAAGCGTTTGAGGATTTACACACAAGACAAAACTTAGTCGACTATTCATATTATAGGAAATGAGCGTTCTAGTTCCACATATTCACTGGTTTCGGTATATTATTACTTTTGTTATTACAAAAATAGTGAGTATTGAAGAGTAGTCTTACCTTCTTTTTATCAAATTTTTAAGAATAAAAGTTACAGATATTTTTCTCGACCATACAAAATCACGCCTTTATATTTTAAAGTGACCATTTGCTGTCTGACCGTGAAAGGTTTTGATTATTTTTAGCGAAAATTTGAATTTTATTTTATTCATAAAATACTTCTTCTAATAGGGGTTAAAAATCTAATGTGAAGATTTAGAGTTTTTTGTATTTAAAAATTCTATAACTCTATAAACACAATGTGAAATATTCGTAAACTCTAAATTATGGTTGCAGGATGACCGAGTGGCCAGCCACTGCGAAAAGTGTCACCATGGAGCAAATAGTTGGGCGAGTGGATTAAGCATATTCAGTCGGAGATCTGCATCTATTACACCCACTTCCCAACATCTCCATCAAATGTCCAGCAACCAAATGCATCAATGGGGAGTTGCATTGAGGATGCGCTCTTCCAAAAGTGTCAGCTACGACCAGTGTGGACGGCTCAAAAAACTGCATCAACAGAAAAAGCTACCAAAACACTCACATGATCAAACACTATTTCAAACGAACAAGAAAAGTCACATTTAATGATAAGGCTAATGGTCATGTTGCTTTATATTTTTTGTAAAATGTGGCTTTACTCTCTGATTTAATCTATTGGTTCCGGTTAAAAATAAACGCATATAAAGTGAGTTTACTGACACTAATAGTCTACTCATACCTAGCATGGTTGCACGCATAAAAAATTTGGCACCGGGCATCGGCACCACGGCTTTAAAAAATGGGCGCCAAGCGCCGGCGCGAGTGGGCGCCGTCTTTTCTGGGGACGCCGAGCACCGGAACCGCCAATTTGGCAACGTGGCACCAGTCATTTTTTGGCGCCGGCGCCAAAAAAAACAAATAAGTAACTCAGAAATTGTTTTTTTGCAAACAAAAATGTGTAGCGAAAAAATAAAGAATTTTTCCGTGGTTTGCTTTTTGACAATAAGGATTTTGTGGAACTTTTTGTTAGCAATGACGTAACATAAAACATGCGTTCTACAGCCACTGTGCCCGCACGAATGGACAGTATGTTATGAGCTAGCCTGGTCAGTAATGGGTAAACATATGATACCAGTAAGATTTCTATTAGATAGCAGTAAAGTAGTGTTAGTTGCCTTGTTTCTCCCTTTGTAACACTCTAAAAACGGCTGATTTTGAGATCCCCTTTAAAAATTTTTAAAATCGTGTTTTAGAGATTTTTTCGCAGAGTTTGTACATTTCAGTTTTTTCACGGACTGCGCGAAAAAAATTGCGCTATCGCATCTATAAGCGAAAATCGCAAAAATCCATAATATCATGGATTTGCCCATTTTCAAATTCCCTCATAACTATTAATGGTCAACAAGGTTGATTTATCTATAGAAGTGTAATCAGAAAAATGAAATGAGGTCATCAAAAAATCCAGGTTTTGCCTTGGTTCCCCTGTGGTTAAAAAAAAGTACATAAGGGGGAACAAGGCGAAACCCGGATTTTTTAGTGACCTGATTTCATTTTTTTGATTACACTTTAATAAGTGAATCGACCACGTTAAGCACAAATCTGGCCTCAGAATTGGCACATGTCAACTAAAAACTGAACTTTTCTAACAATTGTGTTAGGCGGCAATTTAAAAATGGACAAATGGTATCATGGATTTATGATTTTCGCACACAGACACGATATCACAAATTTTTTTGCGCAGTCCATGAAAAAAACTGAAATGTACAAACTCTGCAAAAAATCTACGAAACACGATCTTGAAAGTTTTGAAAGGGGATCACAAAATCAGCCGTCTTTAGAGTGTTAAAATTTTATTGGATCAGGTTCAACAGCTAAAACTCCTTTAATTTCTTGAAATAAATTTGCAATTTTTCGGTCAACTATATGTACAAAAAGGTGGAATCATATCACCCTTAGAAAAAATCAATAAAAAGATAGAAAGTTTGCAAATCTTTTGAAAATAAATATTTAATAAAAATTTTGCAAATTTGCTGAAAAAAGCGGCGTCGGGCTTCATGCTTTCACGGCTTCCTACACCTGCACCGGCGCCGGAGTTTTTCAAAATCGGCGCGAGTGCCGGCAATGGCGCCTTATTTTTCCGAATATTTTCGGGGCGCACACCGGCGCCAGCGCCCATACAACTATAATCCCTAGTTGGACAATTAGCCCTCTTTGATTCAAAAAGCACTTTCAAATCAACCATGACCAAAACGAATCTGGTGTCAAAATGTCAAGGTTGCAAGTACTTTACGTCAAAATATTTCAAATATTTCATTTTTGATTTGTTTGAGGATAATTCGGTTTCGGGTTTTTCCCTTTCGGGCGCCTGCGTTATGAAAGCTAAGTTCAGTGTAGTACAGCACTACAGTACCAATCAGGCCGTAAACCCACTTCGCATGATTGGCATTTTATGAGCTGTTTGCCCAACGGAATTTCAATCTTCGTCCACGCAGACGCATTTTAGGTTGTGTTGGCCACATGGACCGTGAATCGTGTGAGTAGTGACAGTTTTGAACAGTCTCGGAAACTTTTCCGGATTCGAAATTTCAGCGCTGAAAATTTTGTCAATGTCTTCAGCAGTTCTGATTTCATTTTCATTAGTCAAAATGACCAAGATATGCGCATGAGGCAAGCCACGCTTTTAAAACTCTACAAGGTAAGTGCATGCTTCCACTTTTCCGAAGACTTTTTGCACAAAAAGACTGTCTTTTTGCTGTGAAAGTTGGGGCAGTCTAATGGCTAGCAGCCATTTTCTCTCCAGTATACCCTGTTTAAAAAATCAATCCTAATTTTCTTGGGCAAGAAACAATCGAGTACCAGCTCTTACCAGAATATTTTTTCTCCCTCCAATACCCCCAGCAAATGGTGACTGGCTGTTTTTCATAGGCGACAAAATTAACTGCCTGTTTTCTACAATTTTTTTTATCTCTACTTAGTATTACGATGGAGTGATTTTTTGGTGTCCGTCACGTTTTGTTTTTGTTTTTTTCTTTTCAATCGTTACCCACGACATATCTTATCATTCGTTCTGATTTTTTCAGGGCCCCATACTTGTCTTTTTGCTGTGAAAGTGGGGGCAGCTTTTCCGAAGACTTAATTTCATTTACCTTCGAAAAATTACACAAAATATTCGAAAAAAAGCGTTTGAATTGCCGCCTTTTTGAAATATTTGAATTTTACGAACTCGAAGTTATTTTTCAGTCAGTCTCACCGTTATTGTATGGCGCCGTTAGGCTCCAGTTTTTCTTGTTGGTTTACTGTGTGTGGTCGACTTCTGGATGTTATTATTGTTCTAAATATTTTATCTGTTAAAATGTCTGCTGATTCGAAATCATACCTTTTTCGCGTAAGCACTGTATTATTAGAAATAATAATAATAAAGCAGGAAGAATCAAAATTAGACATTTTACATAACGGGGGTTCGAATCTTTGATATAATCTCCTTCAATGAAAGTAGCATTATGAGGATAAAAACTAAAAAAAAACTAAAGTTGTAGGGGACGACTAGGTGGCTCATGCATTTTAAATACCGATCCAACTCCACCCCCTCTTTAGTGTGGCATACCCCAGAAAGACGTGTAACCTCCAGTTTGTAAGAAGCCGTCACGCCATTGCACGTTTTGTATGTGAATATTCCAGTCAATGGTTTCAGGATTAAATGTTATATGCATTTCGACACATAAAATACCACATTATCATTTTATATACTTTTTCCCAAAAAACATTGTTTGCACAAATGAATCAACAACTTTGTCAGGTTTTGGTTTATTTTGTAACTCAGCTACTACGTGGTCAAAGCTTACGCCTTTACAGCGTTTTAAAATATAATAACTAACATGTTTACCGCAGTTAATGGATTGTGTTATTGAATTGATATATTTTACAGCCTGAAAAGTGTCTAATTTTTTTTGAATATACCCGCTTTTTACTGGCCATACACCAAATGAGTCGTAGTATTCGACGCAGTGTGGAGATGTGACGTTTATTCCCACCCAGTGTTCATCTTTTTTACAAGACGGATCAGTATCCACTGCAATGCAGTGAGGATATGTCGAATAATTCGGTATCTTATCGCTTGGAAAACATCCTAGGCAAGACTTTTTCGTTATACTGTTACGTGTCAAAAGGTTATTGATTTCCAGTGTATCAATTTAAAAATATGGCACTTTCTGACAATGTAATATTAATGTACAAATTCCGTACTCAAATGGCACGAAACGACCCGTCGGTGTTTTAATATCAATTGTAATTTCGGAAATTTTTTACAAGAAGTTTATGGTACTGTGGGTTTGTGTAAATGTCCTCAACCATTTGATTAGGGTGTCCTTTTATGTTTACAATGTGTAATAACGAGGACAAAATGTCTTCTATCAACACAGGTTCTATAAGCCTGGAGAATAGACGTAAAGGGACGACAACTCCCCTTTCATATCGGAGGCATATTTGTCGCTTTGGCTCTCAAAAATTAGAGTATCCGAAAACCTTTAAATAATTTCATGTATTATTATGTAAAATCTTTGATCATCGGGCATATATGAAATTTTCATAAATTTAAATACGTTTTTATAAACCGGTATTCAAGCTGCATTCCCCGTGTTTTGTTCGTGTTCAACAAGGGTTTTTTCCTTTATTTCTTTGTTAGCTATATTATCTACCCCTTTGTCTTTAGCGATATCTTTAGAAGGGGGTTAAGGCGGTTAAGGCGATTCCCTGCGGATCCAAAGGGAGTGGAATCGAATATCCCCTCCATTCCCTTCGAAAAGCGTGTCGTCCAACTTAATGATTTGCTTTCTATATTCTTCACAGGTACCACGCTTTGATGTTTTAGAGGTGAGCATAGTTTTCGGATTGACAAAGGCGAGTTCTGAGTCCCCATCAGCATCAATCAAGATATGCAAATAGCCACTGGTATCGTTTAACTCATCAAGCAGCCGCTCATTAATCACCGCAAGTTCTCTGCCCTGCATGATCGCACCCACCACCGTGATTAATCGACTTGTGAATTGCGAAACATTTTCATCTTTTCTTTGTCTACAATCCTGAAGCCTTGGCGGATGTTTAGTCTTTTTAGCTTCATTCCAATCATCACCATTGGCGTCACAATAGTCCTTGAACCGACTTGCCCACAGCGCAAAGGTGGTCGAATTATCACCAATGAAAGTAGTTATTGAAGTGGCGTTTATATCACTTGACATCATGTTAATCGTTTCAAATATGTCATCATCTCCGTCTTTATCAACAGGTGTCACCTCATCCATTTCGAGGCTGGTGACCAATGGCTGCTCTTGAAAGTCACGAAGCGTCTCCCTCAAAATCTTCCGTCCGCTGCGACTTGATTGCACTATAAAATGGTGGTGGCAGGAATCGAACCCGCAGCTTTCAGTTTTCCGGGCTGATGTGCTACTACAGTCAACCCTCGTTACTCCGCCACCCCGTTAATCCGCCACCCTCGATAATCCGCCACCCTAGGGCCGGTCCCAAAAAAGCTAAAGTTAAGTAAAGGTAGGGTAATCGCACCTCTATAATCCGCCACCCTCGTTAATCCGCCACCCTGAGGCCGGTCCCTAGGGGTGGCGGATTAACGAGGGTTGACTGTATTACACTACGCCGCCACCTCTTCCTTTTTTTCCTAAGGGCCTATGTATATCTGCTCTCTTTACAATCTGAATTTCCTTCGAGATCAGTTGTCAAAAAGCTGAGTTGTCCGTGTTCTCAGTTTCGGGGATCTGAGTCCGCAGCCACCCGTAAATTTCGTTTGGCATTTTTCTCATTCGGCAATATGACAAAAGGTAATTAGGTACCCATCAAGACATAATATTTGGTTGATGTTTAGTCAATTTGTAATTAGCCGCCTATTTTCACAATCGTAGGTAGGATTAAATTGTCAACTGAGGTGGTGATTTGAAATCTTTGGAATATATTTTTTTAAGTTCCGTCCGTAAATTATCATTTAATCATCATTTATCATCATTTAAAACAAAAATAAATTTTTCAGCAAATTAAACGCGTTTAATATTTTTTCTAATTGTTCTTTGACTGCATCCGAAAAAAAGTCATTCCCATGCTCACGTTCTGGCCAACTTGTTTTGATTTTCAAAATACTAGATGGGTCAACCATCTAAAAAATAACTTTATTAATAAGCTGTTTAATTCAAAACAATTTTGCCCTACCTTTTGTCCATTCACCAACAGGTTATAAGCAGTACTTAATGGAGTTAATATCTAGAATTTATTTTTGAAAATATCCCTGCTATTGACTGCAACTCCATAAATTTTTTAACTCACATAAAAGCAAATAACCATATATTGCCCTCTGCTTATATTTGTCAATTCAATGCAATAATTGGCATCTATGGTAGTAATCTTCAACTCATTTTTATCCAAATTCACGTGCACATCTGTCTTCTTAAATAAGCAAATCCAAATATAATGCTTTCAATAACTTTGTACTAAGTTGACACCTTTTGTGTTGGAGACTTGTGGTAATTGTTTATAATAGTGTGCAGTTTGCGAGATATCAAACCAGCAGCCTCTTTGTCCAATGGCTCGTACATACCTCTATAAAAATAGCATAACTTGCTTTCTGAATACTACAGGGTGGCCCATTATAAACGCCCTAGTCAATTTTAGTCATAACTTTTTAAATTCGCGCTTTTTCGACGAGATTTTTTTTATTGGAAAGAGGAGACTCCGGGAGAGAGAATGGTACCAAACTTTCATTTTCTCCTTGTTTTTATTGTTGAGAATTTTCAATTCTGCAAAAGGGTGTTTTCAGATGCAATATTCGCCTCAGCAACGGTCAAAATACGTCGTTCGCAATCCATCGCTGACTTGAATGCGGGAGAACTTCGAAAAGCTGGACGACTTCGGCTGTTTTCTCTGGCGTTCTTGCGTACTGAAAGAGAAAATGAAAAAACATTAAAAAAGATCAAATAAAACCTTTGTTCCGACTCGCTTTTTGTTCTTCAAGTCGCCTTCTTGGAACTTTGCCTACCATTCTTTGATTCGTTTGGCATCTGGCGCTGTCGCATGTCGTCCCAATTCCCTTCGGTATCTCTTCTGAAAACTTGCGACGTTCTTGCCTTCCTCGATGAACCATTCAACGTATTTTGACCGTTGCTGAGGCGAAAACACCCTTTTGCAGAATTGAAAATTCTCAACAATAAAAACAAGGAGAAAATGAAAGTTTGGTACCATTTTCTTTCCCGGAGTTTCCTCTTTCCAACAAAAAAAAATCTCGTCGAAAAAGCGCGAATTTAAAAAGTTATGACTAAAATTGACTAGGGCGTTTATAATGGGCCACCCTGTAATCACGTCAAGTTACCACCTAAATTGTAGCATGTGAGATACTCTTCAATTTAGGTAATAACTTGCGGGAGAGTTGCTTGCAACGCCCAAACATGATTTTGAAAGGAGGTGTGTACAATAAAAAGAAATACGGTATTCTTTATTAATGCTACCAACGATACCATTTTTAACGTGAGAGAGGCCTAAATATCCATGCGAATTAAGACAGGCGGTTCGAAAAACTTCTTTTCGACTTAATACAGTTGACTTTGGATATATTATTAGATGGTCCCCAAGGTTGCCTCAGATGGTCCCCAAGGTTGACGTAACCCCAGAGTTAGATGTAATGCCCTTGCTCAGCTATGGCTCCCACCATTATGCCAATGCCTACCTGGTCTGGTATGGGAATTTGACCACTCGATGACCTTGATATTCATCCTTCGGGCACTGAAAATCCAACACAGTTAAAAACATTTATTTAGCTAAAAGCATGGTACCTCAACGACAGGCAGAGACTTCTGTTGGCGATAGTGGTTGAGCAGGTCCATCCAAACTCCAAATATAGAATAGGTGTGCTGATATATGGCAATAGTTGAGTGCAGGGACTGGAGAAAGGGGGCACATGGAGGCAAAACATCAAGGTGGATCGATGCAGGTTTCTGCAAATGGACACATTACAATAAGAAAATAAATTAGAAAAACAGTAACCCTGTCTAGAAGAGCTTGCATAGAATAAAGGGCACCATAGGCAACACTTTCAATAAAGTAACCCCCCTCAAGCAAAAGGCACAGAGGTATATTGAGAGAAGCCTAAATAGTTGAGATGTCTGACTAGTTCACATAATTAGAAATGCTGACTCACCAGCACACCAGTCATATAGCCAAACCCACCTGGACTCACTTCCATTTTTCCCTGCGGATCACCTAAAAAATCATACATTTGATGACCAAGCTTGAATTCGCACCGATTGCAGCATCATAGCCAGCAGAGACGAGAATAAGGTCAGGTGCCCAGTGCTCGATAAAAGGCAAGACCACGGAGTGGAACACCTGGATATAGTCCCCATCTCCCAATCCTATCTGGTTCAATGGCACGTTCAATGTGTTCTGGTCTGTAATTGGACAACTGTATCCGCAATTCACAAGCTTTTCTTTATATATTTTAAGGTGGGGGGATTGGGGATTGTTGGACTTCCTATACGCATCGCCTAAGTCACAGGTTTGACTACCACTGACTGATAACCTAATCTTTTATCTCCTTGAATTTACAAGTTTGGTTCCAAAATGATCCTGACACTCTTGGCTATCCAATAAAATCATCAGTATAAGCCCCAGGCTAAAATAGGCTAAATTTCCGAAAATCGATCGTTTTGGAGGTTTTTCTTTGACTGGTTTCATTGAAATTTTCTGACTTTTTTCTATACGTCACATGTTTTATAGACTATGGGTCATAAATAACCCCCATAAATAACCCCCCCATAAATAACCCGGGTTATTTATGGGGGGTTATTTATGGGGTATTTATGGCGGTTCCATTTGTTACTATATATAGGTTTGAATCCACGTACGAATCAAATACTTTTCTTTACAAAAGTTTGGAATCTTCATAGTGGACGTACTTAGAGTATGTGCAAAAAAGTTCAGATCCACATATAACACGCTTTTTTTTAAATTTATAATTTACGTGGTGTTCGGTCACCCTTCCAACTATTTCAATTGTATTTTCTTAATTTTTTTTTAAATAGACAAAAGCCACTACCGCGTAGCCCAAAACTGGCTTAAAGCGTGTTTTTTTGATGTGTGAGCAATTAAAACATACTTAAAACGTGTTTTTAGAGTGCGGAAGGCCATTTTGGGAAAAAAAAATTTCTGACCAAAATTTGACTTTTTGCCTTGGGGGACCAAAGCAAACCACCTGGAGAGGGAATTTTTACCTCGTTTTTCTTACTGAGACTGGGCAAAAAGAGTCTCTAGATGCATTTTTTGATCAAGAGCGTTGCTCGGATTCATCTCAAGCCTCCCCTCCGGGGGCGTAGGGGGCTTGGGGGCTTGGAGTTGAGATGCGCACACACACATACCTTAGAGACCAAACACTCGGAAAACAATATATCCTATAATACAATATACCTACAATATATCCTATACCTGCCTGCCTTCGGCAGGCACCTAATTCAATAGAAAGCCCTTTGGGGTACATGGTCCGGGCCAAGGGCTGTCCCTTTATATAAATGTGAGAGCTCCAATGTGAGAGCCTATATAGTAACAAATGGAACCGCCATAAATACCCCATACACCATAATAATTTTCCCCCATAAATAACCCGGTTATTTATGGGGGGGTTATTTATAATCTCTACGGTTTTATATGATAAAATGTAGCCAAGACTCTAGGCTTTCATTTGAGCTATCATACAAAGAAAAAAGGTAATATTTAGTTAGAGATAAAATTCAAAAACATTCAACGATGTCCAATTCCATGCCGTCCTACATAGGTCTGTCATTTTGCATGAAATCCCAAAATTAGGGCATTTGCTGACAGCAAAGCAGTGCTGGAAATAATTTCCATCGATTCCTCGATAGCTTTTGATCCTAGAAGTCGGTGAACTTACTTTAAAAAATATTAAAAAATAGAGTGTGCACTCAGTGGGAATCGAACCTGTGAGTCACAGGTTCACGGCCCCTCAAAAACTGTACTTTAGTGTATTAGCGAAATTTGCGCCAAAGCCAAAATTTTGAAAAATCGCTGTTTTTAGTTTATTTTATCCAGCACTTCTAGTTTTATGATTTTTGTTCAACCTCTCGTAAGTTTATTGTCGAAAACTCACCACATTCAGCGCTTTCGAACAAGCTATCACTTACCCCATAAACTTAACTAATTTCATAACTAGAAGATATTTTCGTGAATATTTCCGAAATTTTTCTTCGATTTATTTGACTTGATTGATATTAACGCCGACTTTTCGACAATAAATTGCTGAAGCAAGACTAAGACGTGATAGAGGAGTAAATTTGCTGCATTTGGTACCAAGGACGTATACAAAAATACAAATTTTGGGTGTTTCATAAAAGTTGGATGAAAAATGCAAAAACCCTATTTTTACTCGGAAAATGCCAGTTGTTCGCTTCAAACGGTCTCTAGTTTCTAAAATAACATCTTCACGAAATTCGGCTCAACTTTTCGAGTAGTTTAATGTCTGAGCTACGTTTTGGTATATAAGATGTGCGTCAAACTCCGTGGTTTTGCACTTTTTCCGTCATTTATGTTGTCCAATATTTTTTGTATTTTCAGGTGATTCAATGGTGCAGACGAGACGTGCTACTGTGGTACGAAAAGAGCTAACAACAAAGCAACCTGTCACTCTGAGAACTGTGGAAGCAACAATGGCTGCTGTGGAAGCGAAGATAGCAAGAAAAATCTCAAAGGGAAGAGCTAGTTCCCGAGCAAAGGAAGCGACCAGAATACGTCTTTGTAAGCTGTTTTACCTCACTCTTTGGTAGTGGTTATAAGTTTTTTTTTAGCGAAACTGGCCGAACGAAAAGCAACTTCATTCCGCCTTCACTTCATCTTATCCAAGGTTTGTGCCAAGACATTCTCAAATCAATGGAAGAATCTGAGCCAACACTGATCCAAAATTTCGAAAATGTCTACAAAGATTTGAAAGCAGACAAAAAGGCTTGGCATCAGCATTTCACAGGTATCAATCTTTGAGTAGCGGAGCTCTATTCTACCGTAAAATAATTAGGCAATCATACTCGCAACTTGTTGACTGGCGATGGACCGAAGAAAATCGCTGCAGTTATGGGTCAAAACCCTTGTCTGTTGGCTTCTCTACTCTACTGTCGCTTCTAGGAAAAATGCAAACGCTGGCAAAGGGATCCTTTCTGATGGATGAGGAAATCAAAAGCTTCAAACAGTGGTCAGAAGAATACTTTAACACAATGAGGGTAAGTCTATTCCAGAGATTATGCAAAATTTAATAATTAAAGGCTTCTAGGCTGTGTTTTCGCACATGACGATAACTCCAAAGTGCCATATACTCTGTCAGCATGTGAGCGAGTTTATTGAAAAGCATCACTTCTGGGGTCTTCTGTCAGAGCAGTCAGTAGAAGCCTTACACTGCAAGGTGAATGGTGACGAAAGGCGGCTCTCCTGCATGCGCGAAAGAAAGAAGACGCTAAAAAAAATATTAGAAGTCTCTTTTGTAAGAAATCTTTGCTTGATGGAAATTCGATTGATTTGTAATTGTTCAGTTGTTAGGGTTTTCAATAAAATTGTCGAAATTCAAGCAAAGTATCTAAAATTCAGAAATATTTTGAAAATGCACAAAAAGTTTTTTCAAAATTTGTGGCGTTTTGTTTATTTTTAATTAATCTAAAGTGCAGTTTTTGAGGGGCCGTGGGTTGTGACCAAAAAAAAAAGAAACACATCGCCTAAGAGTCGACTATTTCCTTTTTTTTGCCTAAGACACAGGTTCGACTACTACTGGCTGCACACCATATTTTTTCTCTTTTTATTTACAAGTTTGGTGTCTAAATGATCCTCACACTCTTGGCTATCCAACAAAATCATCAGCGCAGGCTTTTACATTTACTGAAGCTTGTATCTAGGCTAAATAGGTTAAATTTCCGAAAATCGATCGTTTCAGGGGTTTTTCTTTGACTGGTTTAATTAAAATTTTCTGATTTTTTTCTACAAGTCACACGTTTTATATACAGTCGAGTCTCGTTATAACGTACCCCGATATAACGTGCCACTCGATATAACTTACCCCTAAGCAACATTTGGTTGGCCAGAACTAATTTAAGGCAAAATCACTCTCGTTAAAACGTACCCCGATATAAAGTACCCCTCGTTATAACGTACCCTAGGGTTGGTCCCAAGCAATGAAATGACTCTCAATATAACATGGAGTAAAAAAATTTCCTAGATTTTGGGACCTGGGTAGGTAAAATCTGTCATTTTGGTATTAACAAACGCAGCTCCTTACATGATTTTACGTTAGAATTAATGGTTTGTTTTCGATTTTAATCTAAAAAAATTTGTGCACCCTTCGGGCATGCCCCTTTAACACTTCGAGGACTGTTTGTGACAAATGTATTATCTGATACATAATTTAACTGAACAAATCTACAAAAACAGATTTTGCGTGTCTCGAGTGAGAAACTTGACAAAACACCTTTTTAAAATTTTAGTCATAAAAAATGGCTGCCGATTTTTAAAACGGCTAGTTGACCCATTTTTTTAAATTATTTTTTTCAAGTTAAACATTTATTCGAACCGCTATTGTTTGCGCTTTTAATTGAGCCCTTAACTTAAAAATTGACTTTTGTAAAGAATTGAAAAATAGGTAAAAATAAAGAGAATTTTTTTCCAAAAAAATTTACTTAATTGATTAAAAGTAGATTTTCTCCGTGAAAAAAAAATTTAAAAAACAAGAGTTGTGCTTAAAATGTAGCTAAGATTCAGCACTCTTGAATGGTATGTCACCTTTGTATAATTCAGTTATAAACTAGCGAAATTAAAACGTTTTTTTAAGAAAAAAACTAATAAAGATTTTACAAAAGGTATTTTAATGGTCAAGCAGTTAAAAAATTAAAATTCTGACACCGGATTCGTGATCATTATACCCGATTTGCTTATGAAACCACTCTTCAAATTTGAAATTGACTGTAATATTTCAAATTCCTCTCAAGACAAAAACATTCAAAAAAACTAAATATTTTGCAATTAAAATATTTTTGTATTGAGAGGAATTTGAAATATTACAGTTGATTTTAAATTTGAAGAGTAGCTGCATAAGCAAATCCGGTACACTGATCGCGAATCCGGTGTCAAAATTTCAATTTTTCAATTGTTTAACCATTAAAATTAAAAACCCCTTGTAAAATCTTTATTAGTTTTTTTCTTAAATAAAAACGTTTTTATTTCGCTAGTTAATAACTGAATTTTATATACCATTCGAGAGCGCTGAATCTTAGCTACATTTTAAGCACAACTCTTGTTTTTAAAAATGTTTCGTCACGGATAAAATCTACTTTTAATAAATTAAGTAAATTTTTTGGAAAAAAATTCTCTTTATTTTTACCTATTTTTCAATTCTTTACAAAAGTCAATTTTTAAGTTAAGGGCTCAATTAAAAGCGCAAACAATAGCGGTTCGAATAAATGTTTAACTTGAAAAAAATAATTTAAAAAAATGGGTCAACTAGCCGTTTTAAAAATCGGCAGCCATTTTTTATGACTAAAATTTTAAAAAGGTGTTTTGTCAAGTTTTTCACTCGAGACACGCAAAATCTGTTTTTGCAGATTGGTTCAGTTAAATTCTGTACCTGTATTTGTCACAAACAGTCCTCGAAGTGTTAAAGGGGCATGCCCGTGTGCGACACGACGAAAAAACGGGGAGTAGTTCTTCTCTTACCAGTAGTTCTTTCTTTCTCGAAACATTTTTACATGCATTCTCATCCATATTTTTTAAGTTTTCTGCCTAGTTTTTGAAAGTAGTATAAGGTCATAAATATTAGATTTGACGCAAAACGAGTGAAAAATGGAACGATACAAAAATTTTGCTGGTCCTCGCCTTAACCTTTTGAAATGAACGGGCATGTCCCTTTAACACCTTCAATAACTGTAATTCACTAAAATAGTTCTCAAAATTCTTTCAACAATTATTTCCCGGCAAATCCGTGAACTATTTTCCAAATTCAACCATATCTTTTCAGTTAACTCAAAGACGATTTTCCTCACAGTTGACCATTCTCCCAAAGCACCCCTGTTCCCTCCACACCTACATGGTTGGACAGCAGCACTTTCAGGCAGTTCTGGCCAAAATGTGCCTTGCTGGAAGCTGTGGATGGAAATTAGGCGCATGCCCGGGTCATCCTCAATGCAATACTGGGTACCTTGAGCTGCCTGCAAGCAATGGACTGGAGAAGATAGTCATTAAAGAAGATAGTCATTAATGCATTTATGTCAGCTCTCTTTTTTTTAAGCTCATTTTATTGTTGTTTATTTCGTTCGTATTTTAATATGATTTCCATGAAATTGTTCTCTTTTTTTCAGATGGCTTTGTTGAAATAGTGCACTGAAAAAGAATTGGAGCAAGAACGGCGCCCATCAGCTATACCGAAGAGGGAAGAGGATGCTATGTGTGGACCAAGAGCGGCAGAACCCAAGTCAAGGATGGCATTGAGCAGGGCTACTTCAGCTGTTCCGGATGCCGCGCAACAAAGCTAGCAAATGGTGGTCAAGCAACGGTGTCATCCCCTTAAGTTCAATTTCACATCAAATGAATGGATCGGCGACGCAGAGCAATATCAGCACATGTGCCAGCCAATCAGGTTTGTGTTTTTGGTTTTATTTATTGAACAAATTTATGTTTCAATCATTATTTTTAGGTGATCGGCATTAATGTCCGCAGATCAATCCCAGCCGAGCTCGCAGCGGGAACAAACGAAACGCCAGCCGTCGCTAGAGTCCCAATCGATGCCAAACTTGTGCGGGAATTTCACTAGCCGGAGAGAGGTAAACATTTTATTCATTTTTTTCTTTTCATTTCATTTATGTAAATAAATTAGCTAATAAATTTGTTTTTAGACTTTGCTGAGATCCGAAGTGCCGCCGTAGTTAGCGAAATTGCCAGTGAAAGTGCCCTGTACCGAGCCAAACGCAAGAAGTTTCCGTCCATCTCCACCTACCAAGAATACCAAGAAAAAGTATGGATTTCTAGAAAATTAATGTTTTAACACAACTGATGTGTTTCTTTTAAGGACAAATTGCTGGTCTTCCTAAACACTGACGAAGGAATGACCAAGGGAGACGTCTACAGCCACCAAATGAAGAAATACCTCACCAGAGTTGGGCGGCTGATGGGCATCAATTTCGCCGAATTTCGAGAAGTGCTCCAAGAGAATAATGAAGAACAAAATGCAGAGGCACTGCCGGAAAATCCTGAAGTTGTGGAAAATAATATCTTAGTAGTTAATGTTATTAGTGTTAGTGTTGTTAGTAGTTAGTCGTTAGTGTTTGTTGTTTCCGTTAAAAAAATTGTTTCCGTTTGTTTGTCGAGCATTAAAACTCTTTGGTATATTCAGATAAATCTACTTGTAAGTTGAGATGTAGAACAAATATATTTTTTTATTTTGTATCCGATCGCAGTTGTATCTGATCGTTGTATCCGATCGCAGTTGTATCCGATCGCTGTATCCTATCACTATTTGTATCCGATCACAGGGCTGTCACTTTTGATTGACACTGCTTCATATCTCTGCAATTTGTTAGACAATCTCAAATCCGAAATTACTATCAGATTCCTTTTCCTCTCCTACACAAAATAACACATGATAAGTCGTGTCGCATAATTGGTTTGCCAAAAAAGATTAAAAATAAAAACGTTGTCACATCGAAGCAGCTGTCAGTGTCCCTTTAACACAGACTTACATGAATATCCCAGTCCAGGATAAGGATTCTTTGGCAACCAAGGCTACGGGCCTACAAGCTTGAATATAGATTAGTAATTTTAGTAGACAACAGAAGACAACCTTTTTAGCGCAAATAGCAACATTGTTGAAGATGCAAAATCCACAGGGATGTTCATAAGAGGCATGATGACCTGGAGGTCGGATGGCAGCGAACCCATTGCTGTTTCTAAACAAAATACTAATTATGATTTTTATTACCGAAATTAGATTCAAACTTACGGATTCCGAAGAACATTTTCGACCAATTCAACAGCGCAGCCTCAAATTAGGAAAATAAAGTAAAATGTAGTGAATAAGCCAGGAATATTTGACAAAAAGGGATGTGTAACACTTTTGTGTAACACCAAAAAGTTCGTTCCCGCCAAATGCCTGCTTTTTTACTTTTTTATCGAAAATTTTAAAGTCTTTTGCGAGTATGAAAAATCGCAAGGATTCCGATTTTACCAGTCGTTTCTCAAAATCGCAACTGTTTCGCTACCACTGCGCTACACCCCGGCTATACATACTGAGCATACGGCAGTTATCCGAACAAATTTCATGGAGTCATTGTCATCAATAAGTGTGGCCCTTTATAACTTGCATAATAAATAATAAAAAATAATAAAAGGTCGTTTATGAGTACTTTGAATTACATCTAAATGGTCATGAAGTTTGTATTCTAACATGAAGGAACCCACCTGCACTCAACTGAGCAGCTAACCAGGTGTGCTGGTTGACATAGATATCCTCATGACTGGCACTCCACTCTTCCAGCTCTTCCTGCAATTAACCAGACACTACACATACCATTACACTCCCCCACTCTAGCTACCTGATTGAGTTCCTGGGTGTGCTTGACCTTGTCCACATACTCCACACTGTGCACTCTATACAAATCCTCCAGTCCCACTAGTTTGGAGTCGAGCACCTGGCACTTGTCCAGCACTTCCTTATGCTCCAATAGATGGGTGATGGTGCTGAGACGAGAAGGCATCTCTATGTGCGTTTCATCCCACTCACACTTGTGCAACAGCATTCTCTGGTCACTCACAAAATAGGTAGGTGGCAATGACATGGCTCAATATTTGATAGAATAATGATAATTGGTGTGGTTTGTGAGTATGCAGAAGTCACATTATATATTGACACTTTTTTTACTATCTTCTATTCTATTTGCACTAGCTTATCAATTGTGGTGGTAGAGAAGGTGATTGCAATAAAGGGAATACCACGTTTTTATTGTACTTTCAAATAGTGGACGAAACTTATAGATACACCCATTTTGGTGAAGTATGGGGAGGTAGACGTGATGTTTGGTCTAACTTCCATCGTATCTGCAGAGGATCGCCTTACCTTTAGTTCACCAAAATACAAACTGGGAAATTGAATCAATTGCATCAAAGCAACCAGATCAGATCGGTAGAGAGCATTTTTTATAGCTGCGCTCACAATCCCGCTGCTCACGGGTCATTCGACGTGCGAATGCTGCACCATGAGTTTGTTTTACGGGTCTCCTCGATAAAATTAACCCGTTACCCGCTGGTGGTTTGATGTATCTTTGTGGTTCACGTACCCGCTGGTGGTTCGGTTACCCGCTGGTGGTTCGGTACCCGCTGGTGGTTCGGGAGTATCTACGTGGTTGGGGTACCCGCTGGTGGTTCGGGAGTATCTACGTGGTTGGGGTACCCGCTGGTGGTTCGGGAGTATCTACGTGGTTGGGGTACCCGCTGGTGGTTCGGGAGTATTTGGGTACCCGCTGGTGGTTCAGTACCCGGGTACCGCTGGTGGTTGGTTGGTACCCGCTGGTGGTTCGTGGGTACCCGCTGGTGGTTCGGGAGTACCTACCCGTGGTTCGGGTTCCCGCTGGTGGTTCGAGTACCCGCTGGTTGTTTGGGTACCCGCTGGTGGTTCACCCGCGTGGTTGGGTAGTATCTGGTGGCTGGTGGTTCGAGTACCCGCTGGTTGTTTGGGTACCCGCTGGTGGTTCGGGTTGAAAAATAAAGCCCCGTGCTCTATTAGAGCATTTACGGTATATGCTTTCAAATTTAGTATTGGGATGTGAGAATGTGAAGGTGGTTTTCGACGCGCATTCTTCTTAACTAAAAGCGAGGGTATACTTTAAAACAAAAAAGCAAATTTAAAGAAGAAATAGATCAAAAGAATGATAAGGCAACAAAAATCCGCATTAATTATGAATCAACCCAATATAAAAAATTATAATTTTAAAAATTTAAAAAGCGACACCACAAAAAATCCTGCAGGGCATTTTTAAATTTTAAATCTTTTCTTAGTGCTCTAAAATACATTTTTTGAGAAAAAAATTGTGAAAAACAAGAAATTAATTCAAATAAAAAGTCTCAATACGAATGATTTGTCGTTGCAACAAAAATCTGAATCCATCGAAGACAACAACGGCTTCGGTGATCAGGTTTGGCTCGGTAAGGCTGAATATTGGCCCCACAGCTGTCATAAACAGCGTCTGCGACTGGTATTTATCCTCAACTTCAGTTGGTGGTTTCAGGGCCGAGTTAGCACTTGACTGCGGCAGAGGTGTCGCATTGGCACCGCTCTCTGGGGATTTTTCATTCGGAATCGGCGTAAAGAAGCGCCTTGTTTCTTCTTCTTTGTTGGCGGAGTTTGTCGCCGAATGCCTGACGATTGGATACAAAAACTGATTCGATACACGTATTGGATACACTGACAGATGGATACACCGGTTGGATACATTGACGATTGGATACAGTTAATATTCATTCTTATTATTTTACATTTTTATGATTCAAGCTCAAGCGCGGGATAGCCAACAGTACACTAGGATGGACTCAAACATGTTTTACTAACTTTTTTACGGTTCGAAAAACACGTTTGAGCCCGTCCTAACGTACTCTGGCCTACTCTAAGCCTAAGGCTTGGCCTAAGCTTGAATAAATTTAAGCACAACAATGTAAACCCAAAAATACCACAGTAGGGCCAAAAATAGGTGCTACATGGATTCTAGATATGAATGGTACCAATTACCATGGTTCGGTAAGGCTGAAAAGAGGTTTTGTTGTATCCAATCCCACAACTTTGGCAAAATTTAGTAATTACAGGGTCGTGCAAAAAAATTCGGCCACATTAAATAAATTGAAGTACGTAAAGCCTTGCCCGGTCGGTTTCCGATTTTTGGGTGGCAAGCCCTTGGAAACCTCCTCAATAATGGCCATAACAATACAAGACACCCGTTTTTAATCACACAAACGAAACAACACCAAATATATAACATTAGACAGAGACAATAAACGTACAATAAGTTTTATTCAAAATGCATCCCACCAGCTGCAATGCAGGCATTCAACCTTCTTGTGAAATCCTCAACGATTCTTTCGAGAGTCGATTGGTGAAGCTTGTTCCATTCTTCCTGCAAGGCCTGTTTGAGAGATGCGATGGAGAGATGCAGCTGTGAGCAAGCTCTTTCCTCCATTAAGCAATTCCTGCAATAAGAGCCACAAGAAAATTGTTGAAGATGGCGTAACAAAACCGGCGAACAAAATGGCGTAACAAAACCGTAAAATCAAGACAAATAAGAACAAAGAGCACAAGAGTAACACAAACTACTGCAAAATGAGAAGAATAGCCGATGTTCGCCTTTTTTTTTTAAGTGGCCTCGTTTTTTTTCGCCACCCTGTAGGTATATTCAATCGTTGTATCCTATCGTCAGTGTATCCAATAGGTGTATCCAATCAGTTTGATTCGTCCTGAGGGAAAGAGATGCTATGGGGAAGATGGTCTGCCCGTCCATTCATTCATGTTTTATGTTTTTCCTTAAGCACTATTTCGAGGAATGTCAACGTTTATTTTGAAGCTAATTAGAAAAGGGTCCGAGCACGAAATTAGGTTTCAATTGAGATGTGGGGGTATAGTTTAATTTAGCCGACTCGCCTATGTGAGCATAATGTAAATAATGTAAATTCATTGGTTGTACTGGATCTTTTAGCTTCGCGTGCAATAACTAGTCTGCTGCACCTGCTCAAGTAGTCCTTGATGACTTGGACCATTGCCTATAGATATAAGTTAAAGAAATGAAATTCGGCGGTGGAATGTCGTAAGCGGTAAAATTCCTGCGGTGAAATGTCTCGCGGTGAAAAGTCTCGCGGTGAAATGTCGTATACCCTGAAGAATGCTATGGTATTATTCTAGTGGATGGCTACAGTCGACTCTCGATAAACCAGCACCACCAAAAGTTCGTTCCCACCTAGGACCCGACGCTTTTTTAACTCAACTCTCGATAAACCGGTACCCTATTTTCAAAAAACTTCTTTTCAGTGTGTCTGGACCAAAAACCTATCAAATCACGTTCGCATTAATCAGGACGTTCATCCAACATTTTTATTACCAGAGTTACACAATTCAGAGACACACAATTAGTTACACAATTCGCATAATAACAAAAAATATCTAGAAAAAACCCGAAGACACTTTATTTATTCCACTGAATGTAACAAAGACTGACAACAAGCGAAAATTCGACTAATATATTTATGAGCTTAAATTACGCCCATCAATCAGCATGATTACTTTTTTTCGCCTCGCTAAGCAACTTTCGATAGAATGACTTGAAAAGTACGACATGGTCACGAGAACGACACTCCTTTATGAACTTCTGAATATTAGATTTGTTTAATGGTAAGTTTTAGATTGAATGAGAAAACTCTGACCTTGAGAACGGCTTCGACGGGCACTGACAATTCATTAAACGCTATATTACCTTTCAACACGGCCATAGCTTCCAGGCAGATGTTGTACAACTCCTCAGCGATTTTCTAAATTAACCCAAAGATTATATAAAAATTAAATAAACCGAAGAATATCACGTTGCGATAACCCCCATCCTTAATTTGGGTTTTTGAAAGTCGCAAGATTTCTTGAATGTTTACTACATTGGTTGTACCCTTGCCAGATTCCGGTTTTTTCTCGTCAATAGCAGAGAGCTCGCTCAAAAGCTGAAAATTTTTATTTTTATTATGATTCAGCCAGGTGAAAACGAAACAAACCTCAACAGCAATGGACAGTGTTGGTATATAAACATCACAACTTGCTTGTATTTGGAGTAGCATCTTGACACAATGTATTCTAAAAAGCTCATTAAAAATGCTGTCAACCAAAATAGTACCATGCACTAACTAACCTCAATGGCAGATATTTGCTGGAAACGAAAACCCTGTAAAGGTTTAATTTAAAATAAGAGAAATAGAAGCCAAAAATTTTTACTTTCTGAGTATAGAGATAATTTCAACCAATGCGTAGCCGACTTCCTTGAACCAGTGATATCCAGAAGCAGATTGTGATTTCGATCCTTGGCACACGACGTTTACCCACAAATACAGACCCTGCACGAACTGCCAGTTGTATACAGTTTGAATCAAGTCCTAAGAGATGCGAATGATACAAAAGTCTGACAATGAAATCATCATACCTTTCGTTTTGCAATCATGGCATTTCTGAAATTTAAAAAACATGTAAAATTATTTTTTATTGGCTGGCAAATGAATGCAAAACCTTAGATGGATAGCTAAATTTAAGTCGTTAGACAGTTGTTCAATCGTTGTAATTAATAATGACATACCAAATTGTCGAATGAAGAGAAAGGCATACTTATAAGCAACTTGATCGTTTAAAAGCGTCAGCTCAGTGAAAGACTTTTGCATAAAAGATATCAGCGGCAGAACCTCGGCACTTACTTGCTTGCAGTTGGCTATATAACTGCAACAGCAATTGAGTAAAAAATTTAACGCAGTAATGATAATACCTCTTGTAGCAACCCTGAATAAGAAACACAGTCAGCGAAACATTCAATAAAAACTGATGCACAATAAGCTTACCTTGTAAACAACGACAAACAGCTCTGCATCAAAGCGGACTATTTTGCTCAGCGCAGCGAATGAAATAACCTGAACGTCTTCAGCCTTTCTGCTCCACGATTGTATCAACGTCTAAAGTAATGAATGGTAAAAATAGATAAATAGTTTGAGAAAAAAACTTAAATGTCACCTTCACAAGCAATTTGCATAATTTAGGATAATGCAAATACAGGTCGACGAGGTCCACAGTTGCTCGAATTGCAGAGACCATAGCTTCATTACTTTGCAACTCCGTCAGGAACTAAACATTTGCACAAGAATTAAAGCGACTAACGATGCGCAGATCACCAACCATATGAACAGAAACGAGGTACTCCTTAGTCAGCGAGCTGTACTTGTGCCAGTTTTTGAATTTAGTTAGATTCCGGCGAGCTGGACCCCTGCGTTCCTTATCAATAATCCTACGCTTTCTGTCCTAAAATGATGGAAAATTTTCAACGCATTACAGAACAGAAACCTTCTAATATACCTTATTGCTTTTAAGCTCAATAGGATTTAGCAGAATAAGCATACATCTTCCCAGATATTTGAAGCAGATGCGGACAAGTTCATCAAATGCTAAAATTACCAGGGTAGTTACTTGAGTCAACAACAAGGTGCCTACTTTTCTCATTATGTGCCGTATACTTGGGCGTTTCCATTTTTGATGATTTCTTTTCGCTGACGCGTGCCACATAGGAAGCAAAGCAGTGAATTGCCACTTGCACAGTCTTGCCAAGTGCTGCCCTATGCTCCATTGGATTAGACAAAGCTGTTAGGAGAAACTTGAGCAAACTGGAGTCGATCAGCTTCATTCCCGACGAATCCGTTTGAATTTGAACAGAAAGATCTTTCCCGCTCCGCAGCACTTCTCCTGTTGTCTCATCTCCTTCACCATCACTAGCTGAACCATCATCATCCTCTTCCGCAGCAGTCTCGTTTTTTTCTTCGGTGTCTTCATCTAGGGTGTCTAAAATATTTAACGTACTTGAAGTCAGGGTGCATCAGAATCTATCTGAATATTTGATACCTTCCATAGGTTCATCATCAGATGAATTAAAAATATCCGCCTCCTCAGCCTTCAGATACCTGAAAAGTTTGATTTAAACCTCATGGCAAGCAAAAGAGTTATAACAAAATTTATTACTCGTAGAAATCGGGATCTGCCTCAGCAAACTCTGCCACCTGATCCTTGAATCCCTTCTTCTTTTTGACATCTCTTTCCCGCTTAACTTTCATTGCTTGTAGTATATGACGAGCTATAAAACGGAAGTTTACTGTCACCAATACCAGCGCGGTAGACTTCAAGGCTACCCAGAACCTTCGGGGTTCTGGGTGACCTTTGGGGTTCCTTTAACCTTCTTCTTATTACACTTGATTTTTTCTGGATTGTACATTATATTTGTCTTGGCGTGTATGAAATGAAGAATTTTCGCTAACGGCTTGTTAGTTAGTTAACAGATGGTTGGAGTTCCAAAATTTGATGCGGTATTTGAAGACGGAGCAACAGAACCCTAGGAGTCCCACTCGCAAGAACCCTAGGGGTCCACCTTGCAAGAACCCTAGGGATCCCACTCGCCAGAACCCTAGGAATCCCACTCGCAAGAACCCTGAGGGTTCCAGTTATTCTTCTGCGCGTTATTTTATGCCCAAAAAGGTCTTTATTTTGGTAAAGGGGCTTAACCGAACCTGAGCCCCAGCAGATCAAAAACAACAAGATAATCAGTGAAAATTTTCATGATTTTGAATTAGCGCTTCATTTCGTTATCACAAAAGCCGTTTTACTGTCTTTCCTTTAGTGTTCGCTCTTTTTTTTATTATCTTACATCAGCTTTTTTACGTCAGCTTTCAGGCGGCTCTTTAATGAAGAGTCTTTATGAGTCTAATTCCTGCTATTTTTGTTCGTGTACTCAGGGCAAATGGTCATTTTCAACCCATAGGAGGGACCAAAGCAAATTTTTGAAATTTTTCGAATTTTTTTTCCGAGCAACGTATGACAAACAAAACCGCATCGAAAACTGAGTCGATCTACAAAAACAGAATTTTGAAAATCGACATAGAAAGAAAAAATTATGGCCGTCTAAGAGTGTGCACAAAAATTGGCCCACCCTGTACAACTTTTTTATGTATAGTGTTTCTGAAGAATCGGTCATTTTTAGACGTATTCGATTTCGTTGCGGCAAGAGAACTCAACCGGCTGGGAAAACATGCACTGGCGAAGAAGCTGATTATGTTCCATGCTATCTTTTCCACACTTGCTGCATTGCCGGCTCATTTAGATGATCCCAAGTTGGTCCGAAAAGAATAGCAGGTCAACGCTACTTTCAGAGGGACGATCCAGTTTGCACAGAGTCTATCGATCATTCTTAGAAGATCCCGTCACGATTTAAGGCCACAGAATTAGTCTAATAAAGAGCCCACTGAAAGCTGACGTAAGATAATAGTCGAGTCTCGATACAATGAACCCCCAAAAAGTTCGTTCCCACCTCGGGTCCGACACTTTTTTAGCTCGATTTTTGAAGCTTTCTGCCAGTCTAGTCCGAAATATCGCAAGGATTTAGATTTTACCGATCGCTTTTGTACATAACAACAGTTTTGCCGGCTAAAGTGCATTATACCGCGTAGCCCAAAACTGGCTTAAAGCGTGTTTTTTTGATGTGTGAGCAATTAAAACATACTTAAAACGTGTTTTTAGAGTGCGGAAGGCCATTTTGGAAAAAATTTTTGACCAAAATTTGACTTTTGCCTTGGGGACCAAGGTAAACCACCTGGAGAGGGTACGTGAATACTTTATTTAAGATAGGATTTGAATTTTTTTTGAATATTCATTTTCGTTTATTGCCGCAATAGTAAACATTTATTCGGTCTCCTCAACAATATCTTCGACATCAATAACATCATTTGGTTTTTCATTTGGATCTGAGTTGGCCTGAGTAGGAGCCACTCCTCAAAAGAAGAAGATCTTGAACATAGTTTTCCTTCCTTGTGTGTGTGCGCATCTCAACTCCAAGCCCCCAAGCCCCTACGCCCCCGGAGGGGCGCACTCACTTACCTTTGAGATGAATCCGAGCAACGCTCTTGATCAAAAAATGCATCTAGAGACTCTTTTTGCCCAGTCTCAATAAGAAAAACGAGGTAAAAAATCCCTCTCCAGGTGGTTTACCTTGGTCCCCCAAGGCAAAAAGTCAAATTTTGGTCAAAATATATTTTTTCCAAAAATGGCCTTCCGCACTCTAAAAACACGTTTTAAGTATGTTTTAATTGCTCACACATCAAAAAAACACGCTTTAAGCCAGTTTTGGGCTACGCGGTATAGTGCACTCCTGCCGTTTTGCCGAAAAGACCCGCGGGTCTCGGTGTAACGAACACTTATTTTCAAAAAAGGTGAAAGTGGGACCCGTAGGGTTCTTGCGAGAGGGACCCCCAGGGTTCTGTCGCTCCGTCTTCAAATACCGCATCAAATATTTGGAACTCCAACCATCTGTTAATTAACAAGTCGTTAGCAAAAATTCTTTATTTCATACACGCCCTTGACAAGACAAATACAATGTGCAATCCAAAAAAATCAAGTGTAATAAGAGGAAGGAGGTCTAAATTCATCATCGCGTTCATCCCGCTGCTTTGTAATCCACCTGGCGTAGCCGACCTTTTCCTTATCCCACTCACGAACTCCATATCTAGGCTTTTTCTTCTCTACAGCCTTCTTTGGCTCATCTTCAGGTGGAGGTAACGGAATATCCTCCAACGATGGCATAATAGCTGTCTGAAATTTCATCAAAATTATGAAAATTTTAGCGCAAAAAGCTCAACTTACTTCAGGCTGGTCTTCCTCCTCTTCATCGGAGGCTTCTAATAAGGGCAGTCCTTTACGTGCGCGAATCCTATTTAACCGGTCTCTGTCGGCTGCCTAAAAACTACGGGACTATTTTTTCCTTGTAAGTTTTTTACGAGAACCTTTCTTGCATCTAGAACCTTCTTACGTTTGGCACGATTCACTGCGGTTTCTTCCTAAATACATGCTTTAGCCAAAAAAGGTCAAACAGGAGAAAGCAGTTACCGAAAGTTTCTTAATCTCATCGATGTTTCTCTGCCTTTCCTCCTCATCCATGTTAGACAGCTGGACGTGCGAAGCTCCAAAGACCCTTCCCTTTTCTTCTGTGTGATCGTAATGCACAATGAGCGGATTTGCTAATTCCTTCTGCTGACTGTCTGAGCCACTCTCCGCTTGTGAGTACATTGACGTTAGATGAGCTTTTTCCTCCAACTCTTTTTTCTTTTCGTGAAAGTTGACCAGGAATTCTAAAATGATATTTTCCGAAACACTACACTGACAAAATTGTACACAAACCTGCAGCTGTACCATCTTCGTAGACCAGTTCAGATTCTCCCTTGCTCATTCTGTCATAAATTGCCTAAAAATTAATAGAAACTATTCAAAGAATTAGGTTGTTTTTAATTTGCAAACCGTTTTCTCACGCAGAATTTTCTCTCGTCTAATTCTTTCCTCTTCTTCTTTCTGTAACACCTCTTCGTTTTCTTTGATCCTCGATTTTCTGGCTTCCTGCATATCAGACTTGGCCTTCTTTTCTTGCTTTGTGATTGCCAGTATATTGCTCTTTGTCTTGTTGACTCCATTTGCCGAAGAAATTTTTGAGACGGCGGCCTTCTTGCGTAGAAGGTATTCTGAAATCAAGTTTAATACAACATCCCTACAGTTCCAGAAATAAAAGATATGAGAAAACCTGTTTTCAAGTCCTAAAAATCGAATTTATACATTTTAACTCAAATCTGCTTCACTCACCAATAATGAATTTATGTCACTTGTATGCAAAATAGGCTTGATTGGACCGGGAGTTTCGCTATCCATAGTTGAAGACTTCTAAAAAAAACGTTAGTGAATCCTAATTTGACAAAAATGCTGATTGTGTTGTAAAACATCTATGAAATTTATACTTCTATAACCTGCAAATTTTTTTTAATTTTCTAAAAAGATTCTATCATTTGAAATATCTTTACGCCAATTTTTCCAGTTGTGACTTTTTTAAATCTTCTTAGTGTTGAGAAAACACAACCTTTACCGGTAGAAAGACATTTTCTGTTGGGGACAGTTTCTGTAGGTTTTCATAATGGACGGTTTCTGTCCATGTCGGATTTTTTATTAACGTTGAATAAGGTGCGCGGTCAATTAAGCTGAGTCCCCAATGACGAATCTGAATCCCCACTCCAAACCCTCACTAAAATCCGCACCCTCACTCCGAACCCTCACATGTCCCCAATAAAAAAAACGATCCGAACCCTGAATCCTCACTCAAATACTCACTATTCCAAACCCTCACCCGTCCCCAATAGACAGTATTTTGCAAGACAAATGCAAACACAAACTTTCACTCGAATAAAATAGCCAAACTTTTGACGCAGTTCACCATTGCGTTTTTTTTTTCAATTCATTTAGATTTTCAAATCTCAGTTTAACCTTAATGTCTCTAGAAAATCTGCAAGATGAACACTCTATCACCTGTGATGAACTTCTATGACTCAAGCGAAGTCAGACAATCCGGAGATAGAAGAGGAAAAGCGTAATTCTTAACTGATCGAAGATGTACGTATCGAATCGGTTCTCTACGATATGGGACATAATGACTACAAGGATAATGTTTTCAAGTCAAATCTCTGGGCAAAGTTGGGAAATTGGGAATGTGGCTTCAGTGGTAGTTTTATTTCAAATATTGAAAAGGATCTTGAAAGATATATTATTTTTTCAGGAGGAAAGGAAGCAGCTGCTACGTGGAAAAGTCTTCGAAGCAGCTACAAGAAGTATAAGAACAAGAAGCCACTGAGTGGAAGCGGACTCAAAAATGCGACGAGAAAGTGGATTCATATCGATGAGATGAGCTTCTTGGACAAACATCTGAAAGAGCGTGATGGCCATTCCTCCTCTATGGCTAGCGGGCCGAATCTGCGAGAGGCTTTCTCATTGTGGAATCCACAACAAATCATCCAAGAGGTTTGTTTCGCATCACTCTTATCCTAAAGTTAAAAAAAAAATTTTAAGACACAGCTGACGTAGGCGACGAAGACAACGGCATTTGGAGAACACTCGTAGATGCTTTGCCAACGGCACCTATTCAGGGAAGGAAGAAGCAAGCAGGTGAGGAAGGAAAACAAATTCGAAATATGGACAAATCACTACACAAAGTGGATAAAGTACCTTTTCAATGATTTAGGTCCCCTTCAGTAGCTTTGAGTTTTCTCGAGGTTGATTGGGTACGTTTTGGTTCAAGTAGCCTCCAGATGGTTTGGGTGATTTGGGTGCAGTCCATTTAGACTAGGTACTCTCAGGTGATTTCAATAGCCTTTAGATAGATAAGATACATTCTGAGCATCAAAAGCAGAACGACGAAGAGGATTCACGATAGATTCATAATTCATAGTTCACAATCGTACAAAAACAGTAATCAAACCGCTAAAATTAAGAAAAAAAATGGAAATTTTTTTTGTCTTGAGCCTGAGGAGTCAGACTGAGGGTTTTGAGAGTGAGGAAGTGCTCAGAATCCAAACCCTCACTCGAATCCTCACCCTTCCAAACACTCACTCCAAACTTTTACGCATCTTTTGGGGACAGGTGAGGGTTCGGAGTGAGGGTTCGGATCTGAGTGAGGAGTCAGGGTTTGGTATTCTGGTGTCCCCAATAGAGAGTGAGGGTTTGGAGTGAGGGTTCGGATCGCTCATTGGGGATGCGGCTTTAGTCAGTCCTTGAAAAACTACTAAAGATCAAACAAACTACTACTCTGCTTATTGTGTGCTGAAAAATAAATCGACCGTGGCTCCTTGATTTAACAAATTCAATAAAGAAGGCGCTACAAATCCCTATTGCACAAAAATTTTGCGACACCCTTATACGTGCATCACTATTACACCAAACAAAGCACTTTTTCCTTAAACTTTATTTGATTGATGAATAACTCAAAAACATTATAATCAAATAAAAGTGAGACGCAACGTGTGAAGATAGTTTCCATCGCCTACCATCTACACAAACTTTGTTGGCTTGATATACCACATGAAGCTGATATTCTTTTTTGGCGTATGGTCCAGTATATTAGTGCACCACCTTGACTTATTAGTGATCTCTGCATATTTCGGGAGCGATGCATCTGGTTTTCTTCTTCCTTCCAATACGTCGTTGGCTTCCATTTACTCGCACCGATGCAACTATGCATGACAAGATGCAACTATGCATGAAGTTCCGGTCCAATATTTGTCTCAAGCTTTTTCATCTCAAATTTGACAACAGCGGAGCTTGACTTTTCGACAGTCTTAGTAGCTATTTCAGCTCCCAAACTCCTCTTCACAGCTTTGCCTTTTATTTGAAGCATGGGTTGAATGAAAATGAAAAGAAATGATAGTTAATAACCTTAATACGCTCCTTAGAATTACCACGGGAATGAGCCACATTGTTTCCTGATCCTTACCAGCGGACTTCTCGGTTCATCCCACGAATGGTGATCCATATTGGAAGAGGCGCATTTGTGGCAAATTTACGGCAAATTTTCTAACACTCTGTACACATAAATTGAATCCTTTCAATTCTGTCCTTTCGTTTCCCAGCACCATCGTTAGACCGTGAGAAGAAGCTCGCGAAGGTTTTTAAAATTATGCTTTTATGCACATCCGAAACAACTAGAAACCACAATTACAAGACATACTTTTCATACTCTATCAAATCTCCAATAAACGGGCACCTCCTCTTTTTTTTACTAGGATTTCAGAGTAAGGGCCACTTTCGATTGACATTTTCCCGATTTTTCAGGGGTTGAAAATTAAACGGGCATGTTCGTTTAATCATAGGGTTATAGAAAAATTTAGTATTTATTTTGACTAATTTTTGTTCAGGCCAATCAGTTGATGTTCACCTGACCAGGTGGTACCCACCTCGGGTTTTGGAATTTGGGAGGTCAAAATCGCAATTTTGTTACTAGCAAACAGAATTCTCCACACTATTTTACGTCGAAAAAGTTGGTTTGTTTTTGATTTTCACAAAACTTTTGTTTTCAGGCCATCCAAGTGGGTATCGACCTGGCCAGGTCGTACCTGCTCTAGGTTTAGGGGCAACATGGGTATAATCGCACTTTTAACCCTCTTAAACAGGATTCCTCTCACGATTTTACGAGTGATGATATAATTTGATTCAGACCAGCATTTTATTTTTTAGGCCATCCAGATGCATATCCACCTGGCCGGGTGACACCATTCCAAAATTTGAAGTCAGGGTGGGTGAAATCGCAAATTTGCATCGGAAAGTGCGATGAGAGAAGAAAAATACAGATGAGTTTCACGAGAAACAGAATGTTTGGGTAAAAAAGGTAAAATGTAGATTTATGTGTGTAACCGAAAGCCCGAAAAACCATCAAAGGGCTAAAACTTAATTTCTTTCTCTTCTTTCTGCGCCACATATAGGGTGGTCCAGTATATTATCCCATATTTGAAGAGGCACCGCCTACCGTAGTCGAGAGCAGCATCGTCTGGAGCATCAAGCCACGGAAAATTGTACCAAGAAAATCCCATTGACAATACTTTTAGTAGAGAATAAGTTGGGTCAACTCGTTGAATTTCTGGAATTGCTGCGATTTCCATAAGCTCTTCATCAAGCTCTCCACAAGCTCTTTTGTTCGGCCACATAAACAAAAATTAAAAACCTTCGCCAGTTAGACCTGAAAACAGATTTAAACTGACCAGATTTGTACTGTGTCAAGAAAATTTATTTGGAAAAAGACGACGAAAGCGACAGAAGGTGTTCATTATAAAACCGGCAGAAACTGTCCAACACAAAGTGTCTATCATGAAAACCGACAGAAACTGTCCATAATGAAGACAGACAGAAACTGTCCCTGATAAAAATGGTTATGAACACATTTACCACTCCAACTTTTGACTTGCAGCGGGAAATTTACAAATTCTTATAAGCTTTTTAGTTGAAGTGACACTTTGAAATTTTCGTTATAATGAAACAGCAATTATCAAATTTGTTTGCGCAAAGTACGGTAAAGAAAGAGGATTTGACATCATTGGATAAAATCTCAGCTACAGGTGATTTCTTATTTATTGAATGGAATGGTTGAAAGAAGCCATAATCGATAGATTCAACCATTCAGACACACAAGCCAGATCAGCAATCAGTAACCCACCTCAAGAAAATGGAAACATCAACGACCAGTTTGGACAGGGCAGATTTCCTCTAAAAAGGTTGGACAAATTTGTGTTTTCGCAGTATAAAAATAAATGTTACGATGATTTCAGGCTCTTTATTCAAATTGGCGAAAAGAAGTTGCGGTTAAAAATAGCTGATGGTAAAAACTTTTTTGTGGTTGATCGTGCTTACATGAACTTTCAGCTGTGGATCGCCAGAAATACTTTGCGTGTCTAAGCGAAGTGCCTACAAATAACCTTTCGCGATCCTAAAAAATAGACCTGTAGGCTGCAGCGTAGCAAAAATGGATTGGTGCTAGGTCAACTATTCTATTCTAGAACTATTCTATTCTTCCCACAACTTTGTGCCAAAAAGGTTTTTTGGCGCTACTAGCGAATAACCGCGCCCTACCTCCCCCCCACAATTATTTTTTTTCAAAATTGTGTTTTAACCACTTCTTAGTAATTTTCATGCGCTGAAAACGATAAAAAAAAGTGTTTTCGGGCATTTTCTGACCCAAAAAGTTGATTTTTGAAAAAAAATCACCAAAAATCAACTATTTGCCTTGGGGGACCAAGGAAAACCACCCGAAAAGAGTACCTAGAGACCCTAAAAAGATGGGATTTGAACAGTTTTGTTAACTGGGGCCTGCCGCATGAAGAAACGCTGGTATGCATGCTTTTTTCATGCATCAAGAGTCACTTTAGAGTATTCGCTAGGGTCGGTATTTTAGCTTTTGTCAAAATTTGTCTTCAATAACCAGTCTCAATACCTGGGGTAAATGCCCACTCATTCTCTAAAGAGAAACTTAGCAGAAATATGATTTTTGCTCCAATACCTGGGGTAAATGCTCCTTAAAAGAGAAACTTAGCCCAATACCTGGGGTAAATGCCCACTCCTTATCTAAAGAGAAACTTAGCAGAAATATGATTTTTGCTCCAATACCTGGGGTAAATGCCCACTCCTTATCTAAAGAGAAACTTAGCAGAAATATGATTTTTGCTCATCCAATTATAATTTTGCTTCCTGCAGATAAATATCGCACAAGTAGTATATAGTAGTATGTAGAAAAGATGTTTGTCTTGTGTTTTCTAGTTTTTAATATCCTATGCCGGTAGCCCACTTGTCAACCAGATATTTCAGAGAATTAATACCTGTAAATTAGCTCTCAATTTATTAAATAAAGCATTCAATGAGGTGATTGAAATATGATGTTCTAAAGTGTTTTAATATACAGCATACTTCCTATTCGATTGTTTCCTCCTCAATTTTTACATGGAATTACCTTCTAAATTTCAGTGAGCTAAGTTTCCGTGCTAAATAAATAAAGATGGTTATCTCAAACTCGGTGAGTTTTTTTTTAAATTTAACATTTGCAGTAAGATTAATCTTCACCTTTTCAGATTCGAATGCCCACTGATGAAGAATTGACCGTCCCGCAAGAAATTACGCTTTCTACTCCATGGTTTGTTTCATGAATGGTGTTTTTTATATCTTTTAATTTTTCAGGCTGAAGGCCGTCGCTCCGTATGTTTATTCTGTATTCAGACAGTTGGTCTGAAGTAATGTTTGTGAATTACAGTTACATGGCACGAAGTTGTGAGACTGAGATCAATGTATAAAAACGCAGCCTTCTTATCTTTATTAGTTTCAAAATTCATGATTTTTTGTTATCAGGAATTCATGCTGCTGCGAAGAGAGTGCGAGGATCCGCGAATGGTCCTCAAAGAAGGGGCTAAAGTGACAGCTTGTGGCGTTGATTTCCTGAAAAGATTGAAGAAGACCTGCGCTGACGAAACCGAGCGGTATGCCAACTGCATCGACAAATCCAGCGCTAAACTTTTCTTGTCTGAGTAAGATCCTATAGATATCCTACTAAACCACACTTCAACATAAAAACCTCCTACTCAGGTGCCGTGACACTCAGCGAGTTATGGATCAGTGCGTAGAGAAGCATTTGCAAATTGCTCGACCGCCAATGGGTATATTCATGAAATCTTCAAACGTAATACATGTATGATCTGATTATAGGATACTTCAGCACGATGCACTCTCATGAAAGCGCCGTTCCAAAATTCGGTTGGTAATTTGGAGCGTCTAAACATTTTCTAACTATAGAGTAGAATAATTCTCGAATTCTTGCTATTTTCTTACGGACATGACTTTTTTCCAAAATATGTTCAAAAATTTTTGTTAGCAGACTGGTCTCAAGTTCTAGTTTCTTGGTATATTGTTAAAATGGTTACCCTGGTCTCTTATGGCAAAAAAGTTTGTTAAAAAGTCAGTTTTTGAAAAATGTTTTACAGTCAGTTATGACGTCCCTCAAGGGACCATCCAAAGAGCGTAGTTATATCCAGCGTAGTTATAAAGAGTGTCTTTTTTTAAAGTTTATCCGCTGGATGTTATATAAAGTTTTTGTGCAAACCCTTTCTTTACTAGTGCAGTCAACTCTCGTTAGAACGTCTTTTAATTAGCCGACTAAATCCGGGTCATCATAACGAGGGTTGTTGCATCAAGGGTCGTTTTAATAGGAATTATCTTCCAAATACTTACTGACGGTCCGTTATACCGAAAGTTCGTCGAGTCAGTCAAATGACACTGGCCGCGCACATTGTAAGAACCCTATAGAAAGCGATTTCCGCCATGTGAAAAGTTTCTGGTTAATTTGTGGGGTTGAAAAGTATCACAGCCAAGAAGATTGGGTTAAGAGAGTGAGGACTCCGTCTTCAATGATAATTGACAAAGCGTGGAGAATCGCCTCTTTACCGCACAGAATCAGTTACCGAGAAAGAAAAGTTAAATTGATAGCATAGTTCTATAAATTTCGTGCTTGCTAAACCCTCTATAATATGATTGATAAGCTCTACAGATATCCCGCGTAGCTTCTCGGCATTCGTCATAATTTTCGAAAAAAAATTAGAAAAAATAAAATCATTTCACCAAAAATTAAAAATTTTTAAAGAATTCTCCGGATTATTTTCTTTTAAAACAAAATTTAAATCAATTTCTGCTCGAAATTTGAATAAAACCCCACCAAAGTCGTTACAACGAGTCGGGACCGGCCGAAATGAGACGTTATAACGAGCGGGACGTTATATCGAGCGTCGTTATATAGAGCTTAGCCAAATTTAGTTAAAACCAACAAAAAAATTTTGGCCCTATATAAGAATAGGTGCCATTTTTTTGCCTTGGTCCTCTCTGTTGATTTTTTGTGCATTTTTTGGCAATTTTTTCATTTCTTTATTTTCCACAATGCATGAGTGTTTTGCTTTAGCAGAATGATTCGCAATGTTTTTGTTGTCGATCTCGAATGTGTTGATTTGGAAAGCATTCGTTTACGAAATTTCTTCAAACTATCTACTGATGAAACGATCAATTTACTGGCAAATCTGAATTATTTGAGAAAATTGTTGATCAGCTCGTGAAAATTTATGACTGCTAGCTTTTTGTGTTAGAATTGTTGAACAAACTCCGACAAAGAAATTAAAAAATGCACAAAAAGTCAACAGGGGGGACCAAGGCAAAAAAATGGGACCGATTGTCATATAGGGCCCAAATTTTTTGGCACGTTATATCGAGCAAGACGTTATATCGAGCGTCGACTGTATCAACAGCGTCATTTCCGTAAAAATGATCACGGTCATTTGAAAATTGGACGCTACCGGAGTAACAGGCAAATGGTCGAAATTTCAAAATGCCCAAAACTCAATTTTTTATTGACCAGAACACAAAAATAATGTCTTTTTTGAACTCTTGAGGTGGTTTTAGGTTGATATAGGGTGTTTGGAAACACTTTAAAAAAATTTAATTTGGGGGTATACTCCGGTAGGGTCGAAAATAGCATTAATTTAGCATTTTTTTCAAAAATATTTTTTTAGTGCCTAAAACTCGTGACTACAAGGCTGAGGTAAGCTTATAGTCTTTTACCATCATTTGGTGTTGAAGCCTACGTTGCTTTTAAGGCTAAGGAAGTTATGGCTGAGTTGCCGGCGGACTATCACCTTCGTAAGTTTATTCTTTCGTTTGTTAGTTGCGATATGTGTTGAATGAATTAATCATTGGTTTAGGTAAGGACTACAAGCGATTCGAGCAGCATGTTTTCAATTTGATTGAGAGAACCTAAGAAATGGGTTAGGCAACGAGCTCCAAAAATAATAGCTGTAAACATAGGAATCTAAACTGTTTGTAATTGGGATTGTTTGGTGATTGAATAAATGTAAGGAAAAATTATTGAATTTTTCATGTCGTAAAAAGGGTCATAATGATGTTTTTTCGGCGAGTTAGCCACTTAAACGTGTTTAAAACATGGTTTTAGGGCGAGGAAAGTCATTTTTTGAAATTTTTTGACAGTCAGTTAGGATTGTAGTCCCTGGTTTGATAAAATGCTTAATGATTGGGAGCAAATAAGCTCGAGAACGCTTCGCAACAGGCACTATAAAAACTGCTCCTAAGGCATCAACTCCACCGAAAACCCCAGTACCATCAACCCGATTCCCTCTATTGTACTTCCGACTGCCAAATTTAGAGTCATCAATTGTGCCTGAAAACGTAACTAATCAAGTTACACACACAATGTTTTTTACTGGAGCTGGGCAAAAAGGAGTTTCTTTATGCATTTTCGGTCAAGAGTGCTTCTCGGTATCATGTCTAAGGTAAGTGAGTGCGCGCATCTCTAACCTGCCAAGCCCAATTGATAAATGATAGAATTTTGACGATTGAAAGATTCGAAAATCGTACCATAGCGAATTGAGTGTAAACTTTTGCATTATTTTAATTTTTGCTTACGAATCGAAACTGTACGATTACATCGCCAAGAAAAGTCATCCGTTTCAGCGTTGTGAACCAAGGTCATTGGATTTTTGCATTTCTCACATGGCGGCCCTTCATCGTCCTGCGCAATCAACCTGAGCTCTTGACACAAGTTCAAAACTGAACGCTCTCCATTGAACTCAGCAAAATAAATATCTTTCAGCTTGATCGCCATTCTACAAAAAGATAAAATGAGTAAAATAATAGAAAAAAGCCAAGAAAAAATAAAAATGGCCAAAATAACTGCTAAAATAACAGTGAGAACAAAGGCAAAGTGTCGATTTTTGGTCAAATAATTTTAAAAATTTTTTTGACAAAAAATGGCTTTCCGCGCCTTAAAACAATGTTTTAAGCACGTTTAAGTGGCTAACTTGCCGAAAAAACATCAATTTGACCCTTTTTACGACATGAAGGATTCGATAATTATACCAAATGTGATTACATTTCGTCTGTGTATCACTGAATTTTGTCTTCTTATTTCTGTGACAGTTGTGGTCTATTTCACAGTGTATTAGAAAGCATTAGCTTGTGGCTCCTTTGCGACGTAAGTGTGATTGTGAATGTAAATAATTTTAAAAGTGTGAAGACCCCTCACATTTACGCTTACCGTATTTTCTCTAATAAACCTCTCTAAAATCCGCAATTTTTTAAAATTTTTCTTATTCTTCGAATTTCGTCTCACGTTTTTTTTTCACTTTTCGCAATCCATACCTGGTGGACTTCCATGATAATTACGGTTAGATGGTTACCAGGACTTACCACTCACCAGTTTAATGTGTCAAAGCAATACACGCAATCACCCAGCCCCAAGGCGCAAGCGGAAAGGGTTTAGGGTTTAATTCTCACCAAAATAAAGTCATCTCTGTGTGGGATGGTATAGTGGGGTCAAAACACAGTTTGCATGAGCTCATAAAATCCTGAGCTCAACCTCATGAGGATCGTTCTCATGTGAGCTCAACTCACGTGAGGACACATTTTAGAGAACCTCAAGGATTCTCAACCTCAATGATTCTCAAGGATTCTCACCTCAACCTCAAGCGAAAATTCTGTCCTCAAGCAAACTGTGGGTCAAAGTGGGGGTGTAGGTCTAAGTAGGGCGATGAGTTTCACAGGCCAATCCATAAATTGGAGCCGCCAAAAGGTTTTTTAAAATTTTTCTGTAAATACGAAAAATGGCTTCACAGGGTTTCAAAACTCAATTTTGTGTTCAGTTTAAGTCAAATAAAATGTCATAATTTTAAATATTATTTTTTCTTTTTCGCAAAAAAAATCTTCCAATTTTTTTAAGTTTTGGGAAATTCTGTTAGGACTTCAATCGACTTCTCTACTTATCCCAAAATTTTATTTCAAGATGTCTTCAACATCCTCACAAACAATCTCCATATCAAACAACACATTTCTCACAAAAGAACATTCCATTATTTTTCGCAAAATATTGTTCCTCTCCCTCATGCTTGCCAATCTTCTCTCATCTCTGTTGACGACAGCATGCAGTGCTTCAATGCATTGCTCCGACAGAAGGCCCCAAAATGCGTGATCATCCATGAAAGTACTGAAGTGAGCGCAGAGCAGATGACATTTCGGAGTTACCGAGGTGGATGCCAAATCTCTCTTAATTCTCATTATCAGTAAACAGCCAATTCAGGAATAAAAGCTCACTTTGAAACATGAAAAGGATTCGGCTGCCAAAATTTTGAAAGCGGTAATCTCTTCCGTTTCCAAAAAGGATGCTTTTGCAAATGATTGGACTTTCTCTAACAGAGAGAGGAGGTTCCCAAAAACGATCCTAGATGAAGCATCAGGCAGTACAGTTGATATGCTTTTCGGCCCATCACCTGTTAAAAGCTTTCTTATGTGGTTTCCTAAAGTGTGAAGTTCACCAAAATGTATGAATTGAAAAAATCCAGCCCACCTGTAAATGTTTGGAAAAAGGCCTGTTTATCTGCTCCAAGAGATTTGTAGATTCGCTCTAGTTCAGATATTAGCAATGGAAAGTCCTTCTCTATTTTGTTGATCAAGTTTTGCGCTAATCCTTGAATTATGTGAAGCGAAGGAGGAACCATATTGCTGATTGAAATTTGCAAAAGAGGCTCTTTTGAGATCGACTTCGTATTTCTACTGAGCTCAAGCTTTTGTTTGGCAGTCAATTCAGATTTAAAGTAGTGGAGATGCTGACTATATCCCATTTCGATGGAGTAGAGAGTTCGAGGAGAATAGACTTCACTGCTTCGGAAAGACTCTTTTGGAGCTTCACACAGCAGGCATGAATGAGTTGATGAAGAACCCATGTGACCACACAATGCGCTGAGAAGCTTTAAATCACCAGTGGCATACCTGAAACTCAAACACTATGTGAAGGTTCAAAAACACATAACTATTTATAACAACACACCAAACCACCTGTCTGTTCACTTCACCCACTTGAATCGAACGAAACAGTAATTGGTCGAAGAGCTCTTTTCTCATCTCCTCCAAGTTTTCATGGCAGTCATTAGCGTCAAAAAGACCCACTAACAAGAGATTATTAGCTGAATTTGCTCTCTTTACATTGCCGATTCCAATTGCGCATTTGGTAGATTTTCCACCCTTGTCGGCAACCAAAAAAAGGAAAAATTTTCTCATCAAATTTTCCACCAAACTCCAGGTTCTTGGATTCGTGTAGTCGAAGAAGGCGGGATTCTAGTACTTGCTTCACATTTTCAAGCCAAAAGAACCACTTCCCTTTCACTTGCTTTGATGCTACACTCACCTCCGTTGAAAAATTTAGCAGCAGTTGCCGAACTTGATGACTCGGAGCAAATATGTCCATTCCTAGCTGAAATTACAGTAAGAGGCTATGAAATACATGTTTCGCACGTATAAGTACAATGTCAACCTTGATCAACTCTGTTTTCATTGCACATCTTTGTCTCCAGGTCAGAGTCGCAGCGCAAAAAAAGGTCTTCTGTTGGAGTCATTTGTTTTCTTCTATGTTCTTCTATTTTCTTCAATGGAGAATTAATGCCCAGCCTACTTTGGACTTGTTTCATAACCCCTTGAAATTCATCATATGAAGGCATGTGCTTGTTCCCAATTTGGAAAAGAGAGACGATTTGGCTAATTTTCGGCAGCGATGCAACTCTACCAAGCTTATGCAACGGCTTTCGATCAGTCTAAATCATCGCAAAAATGTGAGGGCAACACAAATGGCGTGAAAAACTAACTGTTTTTTTAGATTTTGGCTCGAACAATCGATTAAGTAGGAGATTGTTTTCCCGCTGAAGCTTTGCCAATGGTTTTCTGGTCGAGTCAACTTGTATACTCACTGACTTTCGAACTGAACTTTTATCTGGAATCATGCCTCCGGAATTCCTAGCTGAATAAAATCATTTAGACCCACTGCAATAAACAGCAAACAGTACCTCGGACTGATCTTGCTTTTGCCGTCTTTTTTGCTCCTTTCTTGGACCATCGGATTCCAGCAATGGTACTCATCTGAGCTGATCGGACTGCTGCTGAGTTATGCTGAGGCATCATATTTTGTTTTACTTCCTCTGTCGCTTTAATTTTCTTTGCTAAAGTATATAATTTTCATGAGTAAGCCACGTGAAAAAAAAGAAAGAAATAAAAAGGATACCTATTCTAGCACTTCTTGCAGCCCCCATCTGAAGCAATTTCGACTTTTTCTGCTCTTCTTTTGCCTTTCTTGCTTCCGCAGCAGCGGCTCTACAGTTCGCCTTGGGGACAGTTCGCCTTGGACAGTTCGCCTTAATTTTTTCGAATTATTTTTTGCACATTTTTGTCTTGAAAAGTGTCCTTGTTAATTCAAATGCTGTTCGAAAAGCTAATCGCAGTTCTGCTGGATGGTCCATGCACCAATGAAACCAGGTGGTCATTAATCTGGTGTGAAATTATTTTTTCTGTTTCTCGTGTTCCAAAACCTGTTTTTTGCATTAATTAGAGCATTTTAAGGATGGTTTAATAGTGATAAAATGCTGTTTTGTAGGGTGCTTTCCGAGTTTTCGTAATTCCGCCATAGGACTACTTACTACTTTCAATAATACAAACTACAATAAACTCTCTATTTAACGGCACTGATTAAACGGCATTCTTGACTTAACGGCCCCTCCGCAGTCACAATTTGGCTAAATGTTCTAATCATTTCGGGCCTTCTGCAACTCATATTAATTGACTGTTTTTATTCAGCTTGCGAATAACAAGACAAAAAATAACATTTGAACAACAAGTGAATTGGTTAAAATATGTGAGACAATAAACAATCGAGGATTCCGTGCCTCTCCAATGCAAGCGGGCGCAGTGGGCTGAAGTGAAGGCGATGCTGGACCCACACACGGGGAGGGCTGGGTAATCACTGGTCCACAGGGGCTGGACCCTTCCTGCTCGGAAAACTCTTCGATGCAGGGAGCTCAGAATCTGTCCTTCCTGGCTAATTTAATATACGACGACGACGAGCCTTAGGAACAATTTTATTAAAAAAGTCGCGGGAAATTTTGATTAAAAAAAAAATCCGATATGGGGATTTGGGGGTTGAGAACCGTTTTTAATTTTTAATTGTAAAATACCTGTGAAGATTTGCTTAAAATTCTAAACGAAAGAAAAATTGGGCGTTTTGAGAAGCCATGGGGAACCTTATAATGAGGTCTTCTATTAGAGGAAGTATGGTATCTTAACACGGGAACGTGAAACTGTGGCGACGAGATATTCCGGTAGGGATAATGTCGATAATGGACATGCATGGGCGTTGTTTATGACGAAGCTCGTAAAATGCTCTCTTCATGATTCCGAGAAAGACTCTTGATCATATCTTGATCCAGAGCAGGGATGAAAATTTATGGTTAACTAGGTTTTTAAATACATCAACGGCCTAAAATATGCATTAAGCCTTACTTCAAGGAAGGCAGAGTTTTTTTATAATGTGGCGAATATTCGCGCGAAAGTCGTTGACTGCAGGAGGATGTAAACGCATATAGAAACCTAAATGAAATTTTTAAAAGTGTTTCCAAACACCCTATATCAACCTAAAATCCCTCAGGAGTTCAAAAGACATTATTTTGTGTTCTGGTCAATAAAAATTGAGTTTTGGGCATTTTGAAATTTCGACCATTTGGCTGTTTTACCATGTTTTGGTCACTGGAGCTGGGCAAAAAGAGCCTCTAAATGCATTTTTGATCAAGAGTCTTTATCGGAATTATGTCTAAGGTAAGTGAGTGCGCGCATCTCTAACCGACCAAGCCCCTGCGCCCCCGAAGGGCGCAGGGGGCTTGGTTGCTTGGGGTTGAGATGCGCACACCCACATACCTTGGACGCAAATCACTCGAAAGTGACTCTGGATGCATAAAAAATGTATGCATACCAGAGTTTCTTTATGCGGTAGGCCCCAGTTAACAAAACTATGTTCAAATTCCATCTTTTTGGGGCCAAGGTACCCTCAACATCTGATTTACTAAGTTATAATAAACAGAAATCAACTAAAAATACCAAAATTCAAGATTTAAAAAAAATCGACTTTTTATAGAAAAAAGTAGGTGAAAACACCTTTTTTATCGTGTTCAGCGTGTAGGAAATGCTTAAAAATGGTTAAAATGGTGTTTTGAAAAAGTTCAAAAAAAATTTCATTTGGGGGGGTATACTCCGGTAGCGCCGAAAGTGCTTATGCTATCCACATTCAACACATAGAATTCTATCACACGCCACACTGTGCAGTCAGACTCTGCGTACAATGAAATATGAGTACGATGGAATCGGCCACTTTGTCGCTTGTCTCGATTGGCTTGAAAAGAATTCTCCAAATCGCACTCATGATCCCGAATGTGTTTTCAATGACTGGACGGCCACAACAGATCCTGAAAGACGTGTTAAGATCAAACAAATATTAATAAAACCGCGTCCTCTCTAATAGAACCCCATCTCATTTTCGCAATCTTTGACCAGATACTAGCTTTGTGCACGTTGTTCAAATATTTATCATCCGACTTGTCGTGAAGGCATCGCTCACCCTTCACTTGCTCTATCAGCTTGATGGTCACCGGATCAGCTTTTGAGTCTTCTTTGACCAACTTCTCCACCGATTTGGCTTGCGAAGCGAAAGCTCATCACCGCTCGTAGACATATTTTACCTGAATGACGGTATTTTACTTTTTTAATTGGTCGAAGTATTGAAACACCCACAACGAAAAAACAATACTGAGAATAAAAAGAGATCATAAACGCAAACGAAAATATAAAATTTTCGAAAAAACGCCACACTATTTTCAAATATTTTTGAAAGTGTGGCTGAAAATTTTCTCCATTGTACGCAGAGTGTGGCTGTAGCGTGTGGCGTGTGACTACGCATTGTACGCACTCCTCAGCCACAGTCACAGCCACACATCGCACCCTTTACACTTACGTCGTGAAGGAGCCATTATAGAAGAGCACCGATAAGAAATAGACCGAAAAAAATAGGTCTGGAATAAGTTTGAATTTGAAAACTCTGAAATGTAGCTCTGGATCTCAGCTATCTAACAAGCTAACAACTGAGTTACTGAGATTTTAGAAGCTGGTTTTTTAATTTTGAATTAACAGCTGGATAATAATTTTTGGGGTGTCTGTTTTTTCCGCCAGGATTGTAGCATTTTTCATGCTGAGTAATTTTCACTTATAAACCTGGAGTCTCTTCCTTGTCAAAAAATAAATAAACGGCATTTAAAGTTGACATACAATCAAAGTGCACAAAATTGACTGTTTTTTAAATTCCATTTTTAATGTCGTTTTTAGTTCTTGGTCTAATCAAGTTTATAGTCGTTAGAAAGCCTACGAAAAGGTCTTTTTATATGACATGTAACTTGTCTGTGAGTCTAAAATTTCTAAGATGTGGAGGTTTTTATAAAAAAGTCGCCTTTAAAAAGGCGCATGCACAATGAGGAGAATGTTTGCGGATGCTAAAACAGACTACTCACTAAGAATCTCGGAAACAAAATCCTCGCTTTTTAACTTTTTTTTGAAATTATTCAGTTGGTGCGGTTTTTTTTATTTTCCATTTGCTTATAAAGTTACTGACATCATGTATTTGAGATCAGGGTTACCAAACGAGTCATTGATTAAGTAAATATTGCTTCAAAAATTCAATTAAAATTTTAAGAATCCGCCCAAGAATCCTAACTCTTTTCGAGTGCGGATGCTTGGGCGGATTCTTTCTTTTTCAACTAAATGTTTTTAAATAACATTCACTTTATCATTAGCTCATCTGGTAGCCCTTAATCTTAGATACAAGATCGCACCAACAGAATAATTTTTGAAAAATTAAAAAAAAATTATGGCCATTTCCGTGTGACAAATCTGATTTAGCATCCGCAAACAGCCTCCTCATTGTGTTTGCGCCTTAACTGTGGCTTGTACAGTTAATTGTAGCTTGTACAGTTTACTGTATAGTTAACTATAGAGTTAAAGTGTTAAAGTAAACTGTAAACTTTTATTTTTACGAAATCGATCGGCAAAGTCGAAATTCTTACGATTTTGGGAAGCATATTGTGCTGACTGCGATTTGGTAAAAAATTAAAACAGTTAAGTCAAAATGGGTCGCACCCGGCTAGATAATGAACTTGAAAAAGTGCTTTTATATCAAGAGTGCATTGTAAAATGATAAAAGCTGTTTAAGTAAATGCTGCAACTTCGCACTTTTATTTCAATATCCACACGGAATACACACATCATTCAAACATTGTAAAAGCCTTTTTAAAGAGATTTATCAAATTTCGGGATTTTTTCGAGATTTTTGAAAATGTACCGGCGGGATTCGGGATCGGTATTCGTGAAATTTTCGGGATTGCCAAACCGGAATTCCCTTCAGCAAATGCCCTAATTTCGGGATTTCAAGCAATTGACCATCAAAATGAAAAGAAATCAGCCAAAATGACGCGTACTTAGTTTTATATCGCCTCAACCTCTACACACTTTTTTATTTCTCAACGCGTTTGGTAACTTTTCAGAGTCAAAATTTCATGAGGAATCAGATAAAAAAAATTCCACATCAAAATCACTTCAGAAAAATACGTAACTTGCACAGGTGTGACCAGGGAAGAAAAGGGTACTTTTGAGGGGTAGGATTTCGGTATTATTTTGGAACTGACGTTTTTTGCAATTTTAATTTTCATGATCATTCATAATCATATACTGAAAATGACGCTAAGAAGCAGAGCTACATTTTGAGTGTGAGGTCATAAAAGATCACGTAAATTAAAAAAACGTCAGTTCCAAAATAATACCGAAGAGTTCCGGGACAGTCCCGGGTAGTATGGAATGGAGCTGGACATCGATTGAATGTTTTTTAGATTTTAGTCGAACTTGTGACTTAGGCGACGCGTATATAAAGTCCAACAGCAAAGGCGGGACTCCATCCGGAAAAGTGTCTATTGAGCCTATTCTGGGATACAGAAGGTTGTGAATTTTCCGTTTCATTTATTGACTGCTTCTCAGACTCTAGGCGTTATTCACTGGGAACTTCTTCCAAAGGGCAAAACCATCATTTCTCAAGTCTACTGTGAACAATTAGATCATATCAATGCTGCGCTAACCTCATAAACGCCAAATTTTCTTCTTGCACTAACGCCAGGCAACAAATTATATTTTTGTTTTTTATTTTCTGTCAAAGGCCTCATTTTAGGCCTGACGTCTCTAAAGTTACCAAAGCGACCAAGCGTCGATTGGCATGAGAAATACTCCGCATCCCCTTTATTCCCCAAATCTTGCGCCGACAGACTACAAAGCCTTTCGTTCGTTGCAAAATTGGCTTAATGGAAAAGAATTTGAAACTGAAGAAGAAGTCTATGCGTTGTACAAGAATGGATTGCGTCAAAATGGCAAGCATTTTGGGTGAAAGGGATAGCAGGACTGCCGGAGCGATGGGCAAAGACAATATAATATGTAGGAGAATACTTTCCTGATGATTAAGCGTATCTGTTTCTGTTATCAAATAAAGTTGTTGAAAAAACGTGCAAACTTTTGTATCAACCCAATATTATTATTAATACGCTGTGGTTTTTTGAATCAAAAATAATCTATTAAAGGTGGTTGGTCCTGCAGAGATGTTCCTTACCATAAATCAATGCACTGGCGCTACTGTGGGCCAATTGCTGCTAAATCGTTCAAGCATCTATTGTTGTTGCTTGTTTGATACAAAAAAACACTACTATTTCTACTTATTGACTATTTAGTAATATGGGTGGAGTGAAAAGTAAGTTTTTGGACATCATACGGTCGAAGCACGTTGTGGTATAAAAATGTATAAGCAGCCGAATGAATATAATATATATAATAGAATTTGTATAATCGAATTTAGATGGACTTGAATTAATTTTACGTAATACGTTTTATACTTTAACGGCAGTCGACTGTATGACCTACCATGTGGCCGAAAAGTTCCCGGACAAAGTTTAAAGCCAATTTTTTCAGTAAAATAAGAACATAAATGCATTTTTTTGGTATCATCAGAAAGCCCTTGTTCTCCTCTCTTGAATAGTGTATCGCTTGTTTTTATTTTAATCACTCAAAATGACCACCACCAGCCGCAATAAATTTTTGAAGTCGTTTTGGAAAATTATCGATGGCTTTTTGAAACATTTCTTGAGGAATTTCGGCCCATTCTTTCACCAGCAAAGCTTTCAGCGCGGAAATTGTCTTGTGTGGCTTAGAGCATGCTTTCGACTCAAGATACGGCCAGCCAAAATAATCGAGCACATTCCAGCCAGGAGAATTCGGAGCCCATTCGCCCTCGCGCTTAGTCCAATGAGTGTCGACCTTGATTGCGTCCGGAAAATTGTCAGCAATCCATGTTTGAGTTTCGGTAGCTCGATGTGAAGGTGCCCCATCTTGCTGAAAAGTCCATTCTTCATCTCAAAATTGATCTTCTGCCCATGGAAGCACGTCAGTTTGCAGCATTCGCCTGTATTCCGGTCCGTCCACTTTTGTTCCCTCTGGCACGAAAATGAGTTCTGTTCTCCCGGACCAATGCACGCCTGCCCAGACTATGACTTGCTTCGGCTTCTGCGTTCTTTCCACGATTTTGACTTTTGCTGGGAGAGGACTCGGATACGATGGATACGATCATTCTGCGAATTGTGCGCTTGCTCCACATTGAACCACTTTTCGTCTGAGAAGAGGATGCTCCGATGACGACCGTTTGCAAAACAACGGAGAAGCTTCTTTGCTCTTTCCACTCTCAGCTGCTTGACCCCATCAGATAGCGCTTGTCCCTTCACCGTCTTTCTTGATTTCATTTCCAGAGCTTCTTTGATCATATTGCGAGCCGCATATTTTTCGACTTCCAGTTGCTTTGCCACTTTCCTGACCAAATTCTTCTTGCTGTGGATGTGCCCCTCTTTGTGACCGTTGCAATGACAGATTTTCTTCTTGATCTTTCGAATGTTCTCTGGAGTGGTTGCTGTAGCTGGTCGCCCACTTCTTGCTCTGTCTTCATTGCGGCCTGTTTCACGAAATCGCTTGATGGCATCCGAAACTGTTTGCGTCGGAACATTCATATCACGAGCGATCTCACTTTGCTTCTTCCCTTCTTCCGAAAGTCGCACAATGCCTGCTCTAAGATCGGACATTCTAAAGCATGGAATTTATCGAGATAAAACGACAAGCAATACACTATTCAAGAGAGGAGAACAAGGGCTTTCTGGTGATACCGAAAAAATGTTCAAAATATGTTCTTATTTTACTGAAAAAATTAGCTTTAAACTTTGTCCGGAAACTTTTTGGTCACATGGTTAATGAAAAATTTACAGTTAGCTAAACCTAGTGATTTCAGCTGTCCTGACTCTTTCATTGGCTTCTGTGACTGGTCTCACCCTGCTTGTTCTTGGTTGTGCTCTCCCTCATTTTGAGTTAGTTGATTTGGTATTTTTCAAGTGTAATCAGCATCACTAATTGTTTTACAGTTCATGGTGGCCCATGTTTGTCATAGTCTTTTATTTGATTGCACCCATGCCGATCGGTATATTTGATATTTTACTCTTGATCGTTTTTTGTAAATCGGCTTTTAGCCATTGCAAAACACTTTCAATACGGCTCAAATGGAACTTCGGGTCAGTTTCCTTTCTTATAAAGTTGTGGTATTTTTATGGGAGGCGGTTGTAATTTTGATACTTGGGGGAATTTGTAACATATTTTTCGGCAATCTAAAGGAATTTTTTGACTTACGATCTTATCCGCGACAATTAATTTTCAACAGTTTTAGCAGCTGTTGAATTAGCTATCTTCTGCACAACAGGTAAATTTTGTATGTAACTATTAAAATCATTGATCATCTTTGACCATTTCAGGCATAGTTTTATCGGCATTCGCCCTTCCATTTGTCTTGGCACATGCAGGAATAGTTAGTTTTTTATAGTAATTGAAAACAAAAAATTAGGGACGAGCTTTTCTCACAGTTGTCGTTCGGTGGTGCATTTGTGTATATTGTGTTTGATGTTGTTTTGTGTGAAAGTGTTGCCAATTTAGGTGAAGTGGATGGCGTGTGTGTTGTGTAACATCGGCTCCATGGTTATATTTTTGACCATCTCCGCCTACTTCAATCTGACCAGAGAAGAGGATGGAGGCTGGAACTCCACCTTGTTCTAAATGTATCCTCATGCACACTTTCGCACAGTTAACAATGGGTGGTGATGCACAGTGCTCGAGTTGGCTACTACCACTACTACAACTATATATATTCATGTATCATAATTAGTACTAAAATAACTATTGTCCATTGTCCTAGCCTCCTTTGTAATTGTGGTGGTGTATAAAGTAAAGTGTTTGGTATACCGAGGTTGTGCTGCCTGAAGTTGGATTGAAGTCATGTGAATAGGGACTGATTGTACTATGGTCCCGCATCGTAGGAAATGTTGGAGGACATTGGAGGAAATGCATGAATTAAAACAATTGTTCAAAAATGATAAAAAAAACTGTCGTATTCTCTGTGATGAGCGCCCTCTTCCACTTTGAGGGTCTTTATCTCGAGGCAGAGTAAATATTTTGCAAAGCAGTTTTTTGTGTTTTCTTAACTTCCGTGAGCTCTACCGACTTTGCTTTTCTCATTTTGGCTGAGCACCTAAAAACCCCGAGATCGACCTAAAATTTTCCCGATTTTCGGTGTATTACAAAAATAAGCACCCCGGATCGCTTATTAGGGTATGAAAAGCACAAAATAAAAACGGCCTATGGTTCTGTTTTATATTGACCCACCAAATAAGCTGCACTTGAAAGGGTCTATCCCGTTAAACGGCAGTCACCTACAAATTCAGTTACTACAGTCGGACCTAGTTTAACCGCCACCCCAGGGGACCGGCCTAGGGTGGTGCATAGCCGAGATGGCGGTTAGTTGGGGTGGTGGTTTACCGAGGTTAAAAGCTAATTTTTGGCTAAAATGGCGGTTAAACGAGGTTCGAATGTATGCTTATAAGGTAAAATTAATGGCACTGGAACTTCAAAACAGCATTAAAATTCACACACAAGGAAATTTCTCGACTGAGCAGCTGCTGTATTGGTGCGTACGGCCAACAAATAATTGGTAATCTTTGTAGCAGAGGAGTGTTGCGACTTTGGTTACCGAAAAAGTTGATTTTTCGGCCATGTGACCAGAACTGGTGCCAAGCGCTGGCGACAGCATCGGTCATTTACAAAAAAACGGCGCCGATGATCGAAAAGTGCTAAATTTTGTTGGGCGCCGTACCGGCGCGGGGTGACGCCGGCTCCAGCGCCCGCGCAACTATGCACACTGCAACACCATTGACTTAGATAAAGTTCGGGGTTCTTTCAAAAAATTATCAAAAAAAACCCCAGCAATTCTAAACCCAAAACTCTTTGCTGGGGAGTGCCAATTATTTGAACAATCTGGTTGCACAATCTGTAAAATGCACTCTTGAAATAGGTTGTGTAGCCTCAAAACAAAGGTCAGACTCAAGCCGAAAATAAACCTAATTCAATTTTGAGTGCTATTTGGGGACTACTGCATAAAACATTTAGATGAGCTATGGCGCCTACTGCTTTGTATTCCTGGCCAATATTATACTCTTCTCTTCAGTCTTTGGTAGGTTGCATATGTTTACATACAAAACATTTGCATTAATTTACACAGCTTATGTATTTCTGCAAAAAAACTATTAACATACAACTTTTCATGGACGTCAAATATACAAAATAACAAAAGCTTTGTATGAATTTTGCCTTTTCGGACTAGGGTCGGGCAATTCTCTGGGAAACCGAATTCAGCGAATCCGCGGTGAATCCGCCGGTGAAACCATTCGAATAATCTTTCAACTTTTTTCAACTCAGCGACTACAAATTGGCCAACTCTAGGTTTGACACGCATTGAACTTTATTAAATAAATTTTATGGCATAATTTAATAAAAAGAAATGTTCGTTTGACTAACCAAAAAATATAGTCAGAGAAAGCAATTTGTAGCTGCGAAAATAACCCTTTCTAGCGACTAAATGGTCAATACTTAAAGTAATATTGAAAAATATGTGTGTAAAAATTAAATTTTAATGGGTATGCTCCTGCGCGACACCGCAAGTAAAGGCGGAGTGAAAAAAAGATCAGCAATTTTTTTAATCGTTCCGTTTTTCACTCGTTTCAAATCTTATATTGATGACCTAACACTCCTTCTTAAAATTATACCTCACCTTATTTTCCGTGTCGCGCGCGGGCATAACTTTTCAAAATAAGGCATAACTTTGTTTGGCAACTTTTCATGGGGAGTACGAGAAAATGCTAAAAAATCGAAAGTTGATTTTTTCAATTTTTCAGGGCAAAATTTTTTTCTTTTTCGGATTTTTCGAGAGAGTTCCTGTGATATTATGTAGCTGCGCTGACCGAAAAGGCACAAAAAGAACATCTCAACTTTGAAATAAAGAAAAGATTAGGCCAGAATTATACATTGAGTTGTGAGTGGAACAAGCGAGCAAATTATTGAAAAATTCAAAATTTTGAATTTTTTGAACTTGGCGCCAAAACTTGAAATTTTTTGTCTCGACAGGAGCTAAGGGTAAATAGTAGGGTTGTGAAACTGTCCTAAGAATCGGAAAGTTTTCCGGACAGAAATGGACAAATTTGGACAAAAATGGACAAAAATGGACAAAAATGCGCAATCCATCTAGTACCTTTATTCAAGCAAAAAACATAACAATTCAATTCAAGTCAGACATAAATACATCAAATTCATAAAAGAATTAAACTGTATTGTTTTTTTTTGTTGTTTTCTTCCATATTATTAGAAATGACAAATTTTAAGTTTTCGGACATTTAAAATTCGAATTGGCACGAAAATCGAGTTTATTGTAGAGTTAGGTAATTGACCAGTCATTTTCCTAAGCCAGTAAATGACCGCTAAATGACCGGTCATTATGAACGGTAAATGACTGAAAATTCGGTCAAATACTTTTCAAATACAATTTCTTCAATCACACTAGCAATGTACGTATTTACAACAAAATTCTTCTTCACACTCAAATTTATCCAGCATAACAGCCCGCATAAACAAACAATCAATCGAAATGAAGATCCTCAAACATTTGCCTCAAACTTCGTCCACTTCCATTTCTGAGCCATCGTCGTCGAATTCCTCCTCATCTACTTCCTCTTCTGATTCACGGACCGATTTGAATAGATGCTTGTGCTCGAGGAGTAAATCGTGCTTGATGTGCTGGTTCACTGTTTCCACCTCCATCCTAAATAAACCGCGTGAATAAAACAATCCATTTGCGAAAAGTAATTAGGAATTACTACCTGTTTTGTAGCTTGGTGTGAATTCCGCCACGAAGTGACCAGTTGCGCTCTGTCGGTGCAGCTTTCCACCAAGTGAGTGCATTCATTGTTTTGACAGCCTCCCAAGCGTAACTTCTGTGATCGGCAGAGAAGACTCCAGTGCCTGCGATCCAATGCGCCCATTCTTTCATAAGCTTACCTTCAAAATTACACAAAACCTTTCAAAAATTAAAAAAATTCCTAATTACTTTTTGCGAATGGATTGTTTTATTCACGCGGTTTATTTAGGATGGAGGTGGAAACAGTGAACCAGCACATCAAGCACGATTTACTCCTCGAGCACAAGCATCTATTCAAATCGGTCCGTGAATCAGAAGAGGAAGTAGATGAGGAGGAATTCGACGACGATGGCTCAGAAATGGAAGTGGACGAAGTTTGAGGCAAATGTTTGAGGATCTTCCTTTCGATTGATTGTTTGTTTAAGCGGGCTGTTATGCTGGATAAATTTGAGTGTGTGAAGAAGAATTTTGTTGTAAATACGTACATTGCTAGTGTGATTGAAGAAATTGTTGCAAAAGTATTTGACCGAATTTTCAGTCATTGAAGCCTTGAATTGAATTGTTATGTTTTTTGCTTGAATAAAGGTACTAGATGGATTGCGCATTTTTGTCCATTTTTGTCCAAATTTGTCCATTTCTGTCCGGAAAACTTTCCGATTCTTTACTGTCCGGACAGTTTCACAACCCTACTATTTACCCTTAGCTCCTGTCGAGACAAAAAATTTCAAGTTTTGGCGCCAAATTCAAAAAATTCAAAATTTTGAATTTTTCAATAATTTGCTCGCTTGTTCCACTCACAACTCAATGTATAATTCTGGCCTAATCTTTTCTTTATTTCAAAGTTGAGATGTTCTTTTTGTGCCTTTTCGGTCAGCGCAGCTACATAATATCACAGGAACGCCCTCGAAAAATCCAAAAAAGAAAAAAATTTTGCCCTGAAAAATTGAAAAAATCAGCTTTCGATTTTTAGGATTTTTAGGGGAGGGGGCGTGATGATGAATTTACCGAATATGAATTTACTGGAAGATGAATTTACCGCCGCCCCAAAATAAGCACTATTTTCAAAATATTCAGAAATGTTTTTTTAAGTTTTGAAAGAAAATATTAATTGTTGCAGGAATGTACAAATACTTCAAAGGGGATTACGAGGACAGCTCTTCTTTTTGGTGAGACAACAATAACAACAAACAAAAATTTTGACTGTACAAACAAATAAAATTAAAAAATTCGATGTGTGTGTGTAAATAATAATCTGCATTTGTGAAAACTTTGCAATTTCTGAACTCGTTGAATATTGTTTTTTGTCCTAACTTGTAACCATAATAAACTATGTTTCAAAACATTTTTTCGGCAACACCAAGCTTTTCACTTTTATTTCTCCAACTGTAGTAAATCTGCTTAGGAATGTGGCACAACTATAACAATAAATATGTGCATACAGCAAGCAAACAATTATTCCACACTCAACAACAACAACTAGCAGAATATTGACTAGAAGTACGACTGGAGACAATGTCAATTCAACAGGAATTTTCAACCTTCAAAAACTAGGCTTAAAATCCGTATAGTTTCAAAACTCTTGTTTTCAGATATTCACTTCTTATACCAAAATTTCTTGCTGAATCTGAATTTGTTGAAATTTGACTAAAAAAACTGGGGTAACTGAGATTGGACTTTTTGTACAGTCTACACTACTCACCATATTTTGACTATATCTCACTTCTTTTAATCCCCAAGGGGAGTTATTTTTCAACAGAAAATTTGAAATATTTGTGGCCCATCTCGAAATTTTTGTGTGAAAATAAGAAATCGAAAAAGCGAAATCAGTAGAGCTCGTGGTATTTAGAAAAACGCAATAAACAGATTTGCAAAATATTTACTCTATGCTGAGAATATAAGTCCTCAAAGTAAGGGGTGGAGAATCAATAGAGGTTATACGCTAATTTCAGTTTTTTTTGGCCAGATCTCAACGGATTCAGATTTAGGAAGACATTTTGGTTTTGAAGTGACCATCTAATATTTTTTTGCCGATTTATAATCTCATTGTTCTAAAATTCAATATTCCGCGAATAGAAACCATCTAGAATCGACCGTTGTCTAAATCTTGACAATTCTGCTACTAATACTTCTACAGTTGTTATTTGAGTTACTATTAGTAGTAGTGGTTGGAGTAGTGGAGATGATGGTAGCAACACACACAAATAGGCAGGTAAAGGCAGCAGTAGCAGTAGGAGCACAAGTTGAGAACCAACTCATCCACTATTTCCTAGCCACACCACCTATCCTGATGTTTGAGTCCACCAACTTTTTGTATTTGGACATGTCATGCTCTATCTAAATATGATCACGATTTTATTTATTTTCAGTGTTTTTTTTGACTATTTAGCACAAAATTAAAAAACCCCTTCAAAAAAGACTCAAAATTAAAAAATTGAACAAAAAGAAGGAACCGAAAATTTTAAATGTTTCGCTTTACGTCAAATCTGATATTGATAATCTTATACAGTCAAACTTCTCTATAAGCTACACCTTTCTATAAGCTACATCTGGGGCCGGTCCCGAGGGGGTAGCTTATAGAGAAAGTAGACTGTACTACTTAGGGTTGGATTCAGTTGGCTTTTTGGATCGGTCCGTTCAAAAAACTTTTTCCAAACCCGGTTTTCGGTTTCGGTTTTTTTCTCAAAACGCATTTTCCTGTGGCTTTTATTGAAATAACTGAACACACATAAAATAAATGACATATTTAATCAATAATTTCTGGATCATCTAAATTTGATATGTATTCTTTTATTTCTTCAGCACCCGGAACCACTGAGGGAGCTAGCTTCAGCTTGTTCAGATTCGCCTTAATCAAAATCTTCATCTCGGCAGTACATCCATGCATTCTAAAGCGCACCTTAAATGTATTCTTTTTACAAGTTGAATTGATTACCGATTTCTGAGCTTATTTGAGTAAATAAGGCCAGCAATAGAGCATGCACTCTTCAATCAGATTCGCAATTTCTTCTCCGGTATGTTCCTTTCCCAGTGGGATAGTAGCTAATACATTGTCGGATCGCTCAAATGAATCATTCACAGTGTGAGTTGTAACACTAAATGAACTAATTCATACCAGAAGTGTAGAATAGAAATAACCCTGAGAAAAACTGGGAATTTGCTTGGCTTTTTCCATTAGTCACTTGTTTTTGAATAGTGACCCATACCAATCTGTTTCACAATATTCTGCTTTATTTGTTCTGCCATGCTAGGGACAACATTTTGACGATAGTGCTTGCGACCATAAACCTAATTAAAGGCAAACAATATTGAACACATGATTTAAATAAGCAAAATGTGACGTACCTTAAGTTCGGGATATGCCTTTTGAGTCCTTGCTTGTTCATCTGGGTCATCAAAGAAGCAGATGTAAGCATTTTGACGCACCATAATTCTGAATAATTCCTCGTGTTTTTTGCGCTGCAAATTGTCTTTGCCCAGTTGTTTCGAAAAAAAATATCTAATGGCAGGAGTCTTAAACGCAGTATAATAGAAGAAGCTTTCCTCATCAATCCAAAATACCTGTATTGGTGTATCAGATGCATATTCTCTATTTTGCTCTTCATGTGCCATCGTCTTGAGGTGATTTATCATATGAGAGGTTGACTGATCCTTTGGCAACGGCAAAAGCGAAAGACAATTGAGACCTTGGCGCTTTATTTCCCCCCTAGATTATTAAAACGCAAAAAAATTTTCAGATCATGGCACCCATTCTCTAAAATGAATCCCATTTTTAAAATTGCTTGAATAGGTACATTCAGTATTGACAAAAGCATAAAAAAGAGGTGAAAGTAAAAATAAATTATGATGTTTGCAGCAAAAAAATACAATCCGAAAAAAATCAAAAAAACCGGTGTTTTTCAATACCGGTTTTCGGTTTTCCCGGTTTATCTGATTCCGGTTTCGGTTTATTAGCCAAAAAACCCGGCTTTCGGTTAATCGACCGAATCCAACCCTACTACTACTTTTGAAAATAAGGCAGAAAACTTAAAAAATATAGATGAGAACGCATGTAAAAAATTTGTGAGAAAGAAAAACTGCTGGCCACCACCTTTTATTCGTGTCACGCACGGGCATGCTCTTGTAATGTTAAACCTCCTTACAGAGAAAATTAGATTTGGAATCTTACGTGCTGAACTTTTGTGCGGCAGGCCCAGAAAATAAAAAACGTTCAAACTCTATCAATTATTCATTTGTCTTAAAATAAGCTGAAATTAGAGATGCAGACAGGGCCCTGGTTTCAGGGTCCTGGTCCAGAGCCCTGGTCGGCAAAATTCTAAACCCTGGTTTTAACCCTGGTTTTGAACCAGGGCCCTTGCAAAATATTTTTGAAAAAGTATACATAAATAAAATTAAATTGACGCCATGTTTAAAAATATATTTGTCAAAATCTCAAGTTGAGAGTTACACTTGATGAGATTCTCAACCTCAACTCGTCCTCTCTCACTCTCCTCTTTTAATAATGCCTCATTTTCGGGGCCCTGGTCAAGGGCCCGTATGAGTTTTCGAGCACAAACCCTGGTTCAAGGGCCCTGGTGCTAACAATGGCGAAACCCCGACCCTGACCCTGGTATTTTATTTTAGTTACAACCCTGGTTCGGGGCCCTGGTTTTGCTAAATCTGCATCTCTAGCTGAAATTTAGTCAAAAATACCTTTAACACGTCCTATACCGGTTGCAACCTCGGTTTATTTAGATGCAGTTTATCACGCTGATCATTTTTCAAAAAATATGAGTATGGGTACTTGGATGGGTCAAGTGACCCAATAACCGGTTTGAAATTCACGACCATACCAAGGAACGTGGAAAATCACCCGATATGCAGACATCACTTATCTCCAGACTACATGTATCACCGTGATATGTTAAAATGACTTTCGTGATGTGCTCCTTCGAATCAGTATATTTAATCGGCGTCCAACTCGAAAAACCACAATTCTCTCAGCAGGCAAATTTTCATTCAAAACTGCTCAAGACATGTCCTAGTTCTATACTTTTTATTCCCTTTTTTACAATTTGTAATTGCTCTTTCTTAAATTGCTCTTTGCTCTTTCTTTTAACAGTTCTCAAGCACCTACCATGCATTGCACTGGAGTGAAAAAACAATTGCGAGAGCCATTGCTGTTGAATTTCTTGAGTGATTTGTAGCCCATGTACTGCGACTTTTTAGAGGGATAAGAGCTGGTGATTAGACTGCCTAGATCTCCTGTCTCCTGACCCGAACTCCTGGGTGTGGCTGTGTAGTAGGGAGTCTTCTCTTCCTCGCCACCCCCTACTGATGGGTTCTGTAGTCTGAGTAGTCTTCCGATCAAATACCTGGAAAAGCAGAATTAAAATTGCCATTTCCGAGTCTCAGCAACTTAATTAACACTTGAGGATTATTATATGCTGCTCCTTGTCTGACGGAATTATTTTTTTTGTTTTCCAGTGTTAAAATTGGGCAGTGGAGAAAAAAGTCAATTTCCGACAAAGCTAGCATAAAAAGATAATTAAAAGAGGTGGCTTAGGACCACTACCCACTTCCGCCCCCAGGATTGTTTTGGTGGAGTAGATTAATGCCACTTACCCGTCAACTGAAGTAGAGCAATACAGGGACAAATAAACTAATGCTGAAAGCTGGATCAATAGTGTTGATCCGCAAATCGGTCTCATTCCTCGACCCTAATAGTGTGTTGGATGCTCCCTGTAAAATATATATAATAAACGTTTGCATGTAAACTTTTAAAAAAGCAAGCAAGTTTCTGAGAAGGCAGCCAACTTTATATACCGTATTTTCTCTAATTAACGCCCTGATTCAAAATCGTGTTTTTGGCATTGTGTTTTTATCCCACTTTTTGACCATTTATCTCAGGCAAGTTACCACCCATTTTGTAGCTCATCTTTCTAGCTACAAAATGGGTGGTAACTTGTCTGAGAAAGTGATCAAAAAGTGGGCTAAACTACAATGCCAAAACGATTTTGAATCAGGGGGGGGGCGTTAATTAGAGAAAATACGGTATTCTATTTGCTTTTATAGGGGCATACCAGTGCTTGACACCGGCAATTTGAAATTTGAAAAGGCACAAAAATTCAAAAAATAGTTATTTTAGGAAGTTAAGAAGTTACGAATTACTCATTTTGTAAAATGTGTGGAAACGAACCGATGAAAAACTTTAGCCGAACTCCGAACTATGCCCTTGAACTACCAAATTTATGGATTGGATGGATTGCTGCTTTGGTATCTTCTGGCTCAGAGTTTCATGCTGAACACGTTGGTAGCGGTCGTTTTTCAATTTTAGATTTGAAATTTTCAGCTGCACACCTTTTCAAATTCCTCACAAGACAAAAATCATTCAAAATTGTATTTCCAATGTTTGTTGTCACGAGAGGAATTTGAAATTTGACGAGGACTTTTAAACGGTAAATCACTTTCACAAGAAATCGACCATGCTGAACAAAAATCCGGTGTCAAAATTTTAAACTTGTAAGTGTGGACAGGAGTTTACAGGAAATTCAAATAATATAAAAATTATTTCTTAAATAAAATTTGTATCTCATGCTGTTTGATTTCCGATACAGATTAAATGCTGATTGCCGATGTAGAGTATTATACACCAAAATGCTCGTCAGAAAGTGCATATTTATATGCAGTTTAGTCTCATAGAGCAACTTTTCTCCTAAAATCTTATTCTGCTTTTAATCAAAAAGACAATTTTTTGAAGTATGTACTTTTACAACAACTTTTTTCACTATGAAAAAGCTTATGCCTATATGAAAGAGCATTATTTTCCGCATCCCTCATGAGGTCATGCGCAATTTTTCTTAATAAGAATTAAATGTTATAAGAATTTTAAGAACATAAATTAAGTTTTTGTATAACAAAATGTAGCAAATTTGAAAAGGTGCGCAGCTGAAAATTTCAAATCTAAAATTGAACAACGACCGCTACCATCGTGTTCAGCACGAAATTCTGAACCAGAAGATACCAATGTAGCAATCTGTCCAGCTAGTGTTAAGCAGTGTCATTTTTTTCATAAATTCTTGTTCTTTGCAATGTGACAAACATATGTTTCAAGAAAATTCTCAATTTTTTTAAAACTTATCTGGTCCCTGCCTTTTTAAAATTTGAAATTGCCCGTGTAACAACAAGTTTTTAGCATTGAAATAGAGATTATTAGGTTGAAAATCGAAAAAATGCGAAAGATTTTACGCCCCAGGAAAAGTTTTAAAGCAAAGGACGTCTGAAAACTCCAAATAATGTCCTGAAAATTGCTATGCACCTTTAAATAGTCGATTTATTGCCAAAGACAAAGAAAACGAATAAAATTGCTTCAGCTTAGTTAAGTAAAAAGACAATAAAATTAAACAAAAAATCAAAAATAAGTATAAAAACTCGACATGACTTTTTCGACTCACATTGTTGCGCGCGAGCCAAACAACAAGCTCGCTATGGCTCGCCTTAAATACCCATTTGGCTCGCGAGCAGCTCGCGTCCTTTTAAAAATTGTGAGCTGATCGCTCGTAAACGAGCCAAACGCACGACACTGCTAATAAGTGCTAAAAAACCCTTTAATTAAGGGCCTCAATACAAAATTACCAAACTGACACAAAAATTCAGGGTGAACAATTATGACAACCTGAGCTAACATTTAAGAAGTTAGTTTTGACAATAATGCAATTGAAACAAATAACTTTTAATCCAATGATTGGCGTCAAAACAACTATAAAAAATGTAGCGGAAATATCGGTGGTGAAGTTATTTTTTTTTCAAAAGTTTTAAATTCAATCTAGACAGGAAATTGAATTATCGTAATTGATGTCATATATCTACGTGTTATATATCTATATACACGAAAAAAAGCAGTTAGTACAGTTTGAGCTTCAAAGTATTAGTGCTATAAATAAAGTGAATAAAAAATAATGAAAAATATGTAAAGTTGACATTTGAAGCCTGGTGGTAATACATGCTCACACAGCCTGGAATTATTCAACAACAACTCTTTTAATTATCCCCTGATTTTAAGCGATTTCATTGAAGTCACTTATTTATTAACAGACAATTATTAAATTTGGATAATAAATAGGAAGGGCATACAGACAATAATATCAAATAATAATAACAAGGGACTACAGGCGCCTATCGGCGCCTCTATGGTATTTCGAAATTTCAATGAGGGGCTATGACTTCATTCATAAAAATAGGTATATCCCCTATTAGAACTCATTTTTTTCGCCTGTTCTTTTTTTTTAAACGAAAGCTGACATTCTGGGAAACACGATGGTATTAGCGACAAAAGTGATTTCGCTATCTACGACCCGTTCTGGCCTTCGAAGTAAAAAAGCGTTAACCACCCACCCACTATATAAGATATTGGCAATAATATTTTGACTTTGGAAAAATTCACAAATAATAATTCTTTAGTGAATTTTCGACATATTCATCACCTTAAAATGACAACCTACGAGAGCACATGAGATCTCTGAAAGTAGCAGTATGTCCCATAACTCTTCGGGTTTTTTTTTCATTTTTCGCAAAATTTTGCTAAAATGGATTGTTGCAATTTTTTGTGTGCTTAGATGCCTCGAGGACAAGGAATCAAGCCTGAAATCTGAATGCTCTTTCTCTATGACAAAGGACTGAATGCAGTGAAAGCAACAGAAGAGATCAACAATGTTTACGGCCACGAGACCCTGAAGAAAAGAGCCTGTCAATATTGGTTTGCTTTTGAATCTGATTCAGCTGGTTTTGATGCTCTTGCTTTTCATTTAGGTTTACGAAGTTCAAGAATGGGGACAGGACGTGCTAAAACGATAAGCGAACTGGCCGATTCAAAAGCAAACAATATTGACAGGCTCTTTTCTTCAGGGTCTCGTGGCCGTAAACATTGTTGATCTCTTCTGTTGCTTTCACTGCATTCAGTCCTTTGTCATAGAGAAAGAGCATTCAGATTTCAGGCTTGATTCCTTGTCCTCGAGGCATCTAAGCACACAAAAAATTGCAACAATCCATTTTAGCAAAATTTTGCGAAAAATGAAAAAAAAAAACGCGAAGAGTTATGGGACATACTGGTAGACTTCTATATCTCTCAAGGGCAATAATGACCTGAAAACCATAAAAAACCACAATTTTAAATTTTATTAAAGCATTTAGTACTCATTTAGTACATACTAAATTTAAAAAAGACGAAACATGAACCTTAACCCAAAATAAGAAACCTTAATTTAGAACATAGATTGGATATGGTCGAGTGAATTGCAGATGAAAAGCTAAGTATTCAATACCATAAAATTTTAAATAAAAAATTTAAAAATTTAGGCTTTCAAATAAAAGCAGATGATATAAATGGGGATCATCTGGATTTGTTAAAACCAACAATAAAGTGTTTGGAAGGGTCTTCTTTAAAAACTCTTGATTAAAAGCATGGCGCTACTAGAATATCTTGAGAATCTTGCAAATTTAGCAAAAAAGGTTCAAAAATCACAGGGTAGCAAATTAGCAGATAGCGCCCTATATACCTCCGATTTGCATACTAAATTTAAAAAAGACGAAACATGAACCTTGACCCAAAATAAGAAACCTTAATTTAGTAACAATTGACAACTCTCCCTCACTACTACCCCAAAAAGAGGGTGGAGCAACTAAAGACTGGGCAGACGCTATTTAATAGTCCACTGAAACGACGAAAATAGCCACATAAACACCTTAAATAGAAAAAGATACAAGGTGGGCACCACAATCAGCTAGGTAATAGACATAGGTCTTTGTCTTAGCAAAGATGCAAAGGCCTTTGGGCATGCCCTCGTGCAGGCACTATAAACAACAAAAGTGTTGACATCTTGGATTCTATTTTGGTTTCTGGTGGTTCACAACTTGGTCTATAGCACTTAAATTGCATTTTTATAACTACAAATATGAGTAGTCATCTTCATTCAGAGAATTAATAACAACCACTACTTTTCGCTTCATCAAATCCCCCCTGAGAAGTCTGGTCAAATGTGTTTTTTCAAGACTAAAAAGTAATTTTCTCTGTTCCGCCACCTTAAAGTGCGTAATTAACACCTGCCTGGAGATGTTGTTATTGACAGGAAAAAGGCATGGCAAGTGGGAGGAGGAGGTAAAAGGTGCAAATCGAACAAATTTCATTCAGATTCAAATAGGGTAAAACCTGAAAAGGTCACAAAAACAGAGATTCGTGTATGTTAGTTGTTTAGAGTGTGAAGCGAGCTTGTGGACACACCCATGCTTGCTGCTGTTGTTGGTCTCCAATTGCACATGAGGAAGAAGGAGAAGATACTGCGAAACACGAGTAGGGTGGTGACGATGACAACACTTTGAAATCTTGCCAGAAGTGCTTTGAATGTGCAAATAAGCTGGTTCTTGACTGTAATCACTACATAATGGCCTAAATCACACTTCGGTGATACGATATTGCGATGTAAATGCCTTGCCTTAGGCACAAGAAAACGAACGTGGGTTATTTAGATAGTGTTCAGAAAAAGTTTTGGGTAACATACACATCCCGGGATAACATACAAAAACATTTCTTCCCATAATATTAAATTTTGCCCCTTATTTCTGAAAAAAGTTCCGTAATTTGAAATTGACATTTTTTAAATTTTTTGTGTTAATTTTGCAAATTTTTTTTTCATCGTCATGTAGCCCAAGATCTCAGCTATCCAACTGAATATGAAACTTGCTTGAATGACTTTAGAAATGTTGAGATTTACAGCTATTGAAAAAATTAATATTTTTAAAGAAACATCTTAATCTGTTCATTTGAATCTGAAACCATGCAATAAAGTTTGATAGCTAGACCAAATGCTGAGATCCTGGACTACACGATCATGCAAAAAATTTGAAAAAAATTAACACAAAAACTTGAAGATAATTGAGAATTTCAAATCAGAAGGAATTTTTCAGCAATTAGGTGGCAGAATTAAATACCGCACACTTTTTTCTAAGTAGACACAAAAATAATACAACACGAGAATTTTTTTTAAAACACGACCACAGCTCCAATAATTGTTTTCGTAAAAGTACAGCATTAGTGCACACATTTGCAATAAACGTCACACACAGTAAAATAGTATCACACACATGTTTCATTTTCAAGAAACTAGAATTTGCTGTAATTTAATTAGTCAGAACAAAGAGCAACTTTTTTAGACAAAACAACTGATATCTGCAAATAAACATCTAAATCAGAGTCTTATAACACGCTCAAGGCCGACAGTGACCAGCGTCGCTTTTTACTCAAAATTTCATACTGAGTAATTCTGTGCCGATGAGTTTTTGAAAAAGTGCTTTTTGTAGCTAATTTAAGACTCGCTTTGGTTTTTGTCGCCATATCTTTTTTTCAAACACTTTTAGTTTTATTTCAAAAGCTCATCAGATAGAGAATTAAATGCTCTTTTTACTGAGTATAAATGTGCATGTCAATTAATCAAAGAGTAAAAAAGCGAAAAATACCTACAGCCATGTTATTCCTGATCCTGATTTTCTTCGTATTTATCTTGATCACGTCTTACCTGTGGTTTATTTTTGCAACTATAAACCTTCAATTCTGACACCAGATTTGTGTTCAGCGTGATCGATTTGCTCGTCAGGTAAATTTTTTTGCGCGATTATCAGTGCAGCTGCATATAACTTGACAGAGTCATCAACGAATATAACGTCAAGTCAGATTTTTAAGTCAAATGATTTTTTTTAAAGTAAATTTTTACCTGTTTATTGTGTACGTTGATAAGCTTAATTGATAGCGAAATATTCCAGAGAATTAGCTCTTTCTTCTGCAAAAATAAACCATAGGATAAGACGTGATCAAGATAAATACGAAGAAAATCAGGATCAGGAATAACATGGCTGTAGGTATTTTTCGCTTTTTTATTCGACTCTTTGATTAATTGACATGCACATTTATACTCATTAGAAAGAGAATTTAATTCTCTATCTGATGAGCTTTTGAAATAAAACTAAAAGTGTTTGAAAAAAAGATATGGCGACAAAAACCAAAGCGAGTCTTAAATTAGCTACAAAAAGCACTTTTTTCAAAAACTCATCGGCACAGAATTACTCAGCATGAAATTTTGAGTAAAAAAGGTCGGAGTACACAATGTGTGCGACGCCGGAAAATGCCCAAAATCATCTTCATCATACTTCTTTTGATCTTTAACGTTGAGAAAACACGTTTTTTAAATTGGGACTTGACAAGCACTTTTTGAAAGAAAAAATGTTGCCTTGGGGGACCAAGGCGAAAAAAATGCAAAAATAGCAAAAAAATGTTTTTTGAATAGGCACCGAATTATTCTCAATAGGAATAAGGGCTGTATAGACCGAGGAAGGAAATAATAAGGAGCCACTTATATGGAAAAACATAAAAAAACTAATTGTTTGTATTTTGCTGGCTGTCTTACCCTGTTTTTCAGCGTGGACCGTGGCAAAAAGAGACGCGCGCATCTCTAACTCTCACGCGCAAGGGCTTGGGGGCTTGGATTTGAGATGAGCACACCCACATACCTTAGATACAAATTACTCGAAAGTGACTCTGGATGCATGAAAAAACATCCATACCAGAGTTTCTTTATGCGTTAGTCCCAAGTATTCAAAACTATGTTCAACATCATCTTGTTAGTGGGCTTTCTATACCGTATTTACTCTAATTATACCCCAGTCTCTAATTATCCCCCACCCCCAACTTTGAGGGTATATATCTAGGAGCAGAGTCAATATTTTGTAAAGCTGTTTTTTTGCGTTTTCTTAACTCCCACGAGCTCTACCGATCCCACTTTTTGGATCTTGGTTGAGCACTCGAAAATCTCGAGATCGAATTCAAAAATTTCCGATTTTCGGGAGGTTGAAAAATTATCCCCATGGGGTATAATTAGAGTAAATACGGTAATAAGTGGCCCCTTATTATTCTCTTCCCCTCCCTATACAGCCCTTATTTCTAGTAAAAATGTTTTGGCGCCAATTCAAAATATTTTTTCGCTATTTTTTTCCTTGGTCCCCCAAGGCAGACTTTTTCTAAAAACGTTTTTTAAAAAGCTTTCCCAATCCTAAAAACGTGTTTTCTCAATGTTAAACACTAAAAGAAGCACGATTAAGATGATTTCGGGCATTATCAGGCGTCGCACACATTGTGTACTTTAGCCGTAAAAAGTGACGCCTGTCACAGTTGACCTTGAGAACTTAAGAGGGGATAACTACGAGGGGGTATCTATGTGAGGGTATTCAGGAGTGGGGTACCCATGTGGAGGTAATCAAGAAGGGAGTACCCAGAAGAGGGTACCCAGGCGGGGTGCTTAGTCTTGGATACTCTGGAGGGGAGTACTCAAATAGTGAACCTACGTGAAGGTATTGAGGTGGTGGTTATCAAAGTGAGTATACCCGGAAGGGGATACTCAGGTATGGGTACAAAGATAGAGGGTTACCATGTGTAGTTATTCAAAAGCGGGTACTCAGAAGAGGGTACTCAGAACAAGGGCACTTAGGTGGATACATATCTAAGAGAGGAGTTCCTAGGTAGTGCTATAGGTAGTATTACTCAGGTGGCGGTGTTCACGTGGTAGTACTCAAGTAGTGGTACTCATTTAATGGTACCCAGACTGTTCAGCGGTGGATAAGGCTATATTAGAAGATAGATCAGACCATGTCTCACCTAGAATTTATTGCCGCGGCCTTTGGCCGAGGCGCCTTTTCTAGTTTTTTTTATTAAGCGCCCATGGGCGTTTTTTTTCGAACCCCCAAAAATTTGAAAATTTGAGAATTTACGGTAGTCTACCTAAAAAACTGAACTCTTTCATCACTGCCTTGGAAATTGCTAACAAAATTCTTTAATTATATTAAAGATGCATGTCCGTACGTTTCCAAAAAAGGCGTGGACCAGCAATTTTTGTCCATTTTTTAATATTGATGATCTTATATTACTTAACAAAAAACTAGGCAAAAAACTTAAAAAACCTAGAAGAGAACGCATGTAAAACTTCATCGATAAACACAAACACCGCTGGTACCCGCTTTTTCTTCGTGTCGCATGCTCCTTTTAAAGGGCACACCTTAAAAGGTCGTGCACGAGGTGGGGATTATTATTTTTTGAATCGTTCCGTTTTCACTCGTTTTACACCATTTAAAATATTGATGACTTCGTATTAATTTTCAAAATTAGGCAGAAAGCTTCGAAAATATTTGTGAGCACTCTTAAAAAAAAGTAAAAAGAAAAAAGAAAAAAATTCTGCTGGCCCGTACCTTCATATTCGTGTCATGCACGGATATGCCCCTCTAAATAGAAAAATAATTATTTCAAAGAATGAGATCATCTGTCTTCTACTATAATAACAATAACATTAAAAAATTGTATGTGTGTTCTAGTGCCGTCTAGCGATCTATCTATTTCAATAAATAACACTTCCACAAAGACCAAAATACATATGTCCACTTCCACTAAATGAACCTGCCTCCTACCCCTGGGGCAGTGGCCATGAAGGGTGGTCTAACCTTAATTGGCCTAGTGCTACCTCTGGGGACGTCACTTGTAGGCCCATCCAACAGCTGCTTTCACCAGGTTTTTGTTGGCAAAACAAGAGCAAGTACTTTCGAGGAACCCCTACTACTCAAATATTCCGACTCAGCAGCAGAAAGGGCATGCATAACAACACACAGCCAATTACCTACTAGTCAATTAGAGGAAATGATGATGTTGTTGCGGAACCAGTCAAAAACTAGGATATAAAAAAATTCGTTCTCAAGATATGAATAAACATAGGAGGCGCAGCAAGATCTACTGATGCTCCTTCAAATTCCGAGCAACCAGACCCCAAATTAAGCTAATTTATAAATGAAAGAGTGGATGCTGACCATAAATTTGCATTTAATTATACTAGTGATAGTGGTGGTCCTGAAGTATGTGGAGCAGCCAGACTAGGGGGTTATCATGTTTCTTTGGCTGACTGCCCCATTTCCGCATTTATATGGAGGGACAATGGCTGTGGAGAATAAAGACAACTTTTTTTCTTGGAGGGCTCTTCTGGTAGCTAATGTGTGTTTTCTTGGAAGCTAAAGCTCCAGCTTAATGTGGGCGTCGGTGGAAGTTTGGTGCCCAAATTGGAGGGGTTCTCTGAATGATGATGAGCCGCAAATGTGATCCCCGCTAATGTTTGATATAGCTGCTGCTGGTGCAAGTGGAGTTGTTGTCGTTGTGCTGTTGTTATTGCATTGCTTTTTTGTTCTGGAGGCTGGAAGCGGTAAATGCAATTTGAGCTGCAATAAACCATGCTCCTACTTCCACCACTGCAGTATAATAGAAGTAGTAATTGGACAAAGAAAAATTAGAAAAAGAAAAATCAAAGAAAATTAAATTTTTTATAATTAGATCTAATGTGGCTATTGCATGTAGGAAGTTTCGTAATGCGACAATTTCAAGAGCAAACTATCGTGAGAAACTTTTTCGCAACAGCAAATTTTCGTAGCAAAGTCTTTTGTAAGAGCAGATTATCGAATTTTTTTTCACTGTTAATCAGTTTTTTTAATTCAAAATGTCTTCTCATTCATTTATTTTGACCTTTCTTTCACTGTTCGACAGTTTTTTCTTTATTAACTAAATGAGCACACAAGTTGGAAAATATATCGTATACAATATCTTCGTATACAATATACGGTGTATCTTCTAATAAGGACCCATGGGGTCTTATTTTTCAACCCCTCTTTGGAGGTGGGGCCTTATTAGAAGGTGGGGTCTTAGTGGAAAATGAGTTTTTATTAGAAAATATACGGTAAGTCATATGATGTATCGATAACTGAGTTGATCCCCCGATTTATTTTACGTTAGGAGACCAGCTAAAATACCCAAAAGCATAGAGAAAGACTCTGATCTGGAATCATGTATGAGTATCATGATCAGTATCATGGATGGTAGGTTGGTAGGATGAATTTCTTCACCGTTGGTTCGATTCCATTCTCTGACTCTTATACTTTTTTCTTGACTATTTTTGGTCAAAACATCACAGAAGCTATAAGAAACACCAAGAGAGGATCAAAAAGCAAAAAAAGCAACTTAACATATGTTTCCACTAATGTTGCTAAAAAGAAAGAGTTAGCTCAGATTCGATTCTATTTCGAGCTCCCGTGATATGATCAATTTTTGAGAAGTGAGAAGTCAAATTTCCAGTTTTTCTATATGCTGCAACCGGAAATCACTCATTGAAATGCGGACTTTGCTACCACTGTCTGTTTTTTTATGGCACACCGGACATACCATGATTTGAGCTGCAAAGCAATACGAACGGATCCTAATAGTAAAAAAGTTAGGACAGACAGGGAACACACAGGCTTGACACGCTGAAAATTCCATTTATCTCTCGGGTGTACACAACAATTTATCAAAATTTGCATGGAAAACACCTAACACACGTCTGATATACGACAGCCAATACAATAAAATGAAAATTTGAATTTGAATTATTTTGGTCTCACGCTTTAAAGTGGTACCCGCCTTTTGGAAATTAAAATTTCACCGTGTAACGCACGGGCATGCTCCGTTAAATAACAATTAGAACCGCTAGCAACTTTGAATTTGTTTTGTGCACAACAAATCGTGTTGAGACGAACTGAAATTAAAAAAAAGAGCTATAAATTGATGATGATCGTTATGAAGAGTGTCTTTTTGACTAACGGGACCAGCCTCAGGGGAACGTTATAAAGAGTGAACGTTATATTGGCTGTCCTTTTGTTCTTTTTTCAATCAGACCAACCAAGACGTTTTTCGGTGAACGTTATGAGGAGTGATCGTTATAAAGAGCTTTGATTATAGTGCGATTTTTTAAACTTTTTAGTTTCAAACCTCGGTACAGTGCGCCTCAATATAGTGAGAATTTTTTCCGGTCTGCAGAGGTCGCAATATATCGAAGTTGGAGTGTGTTTTAAAATGTTAAATTTTCTAACAACATAACATTTTCGGCGACAGGACTGTCAGAAAAAAGGCGAAAAAAGTTATGGTAAACCACTTCTTGCTTTAGCTTCCAGCTAAATTTTTCAGAATCAGTTAAAATAACAGAAAAAATCAGTCTGAATTTTTTGTCGCGTGACAAAAACGGCTTTTTACGGGAATGTTTGGTTGCCGAAAATATTATGTTGTTACAGAATTTTTTATAAATTTTTATAAAAGGATGTTCAAAATATAAGTCGGCCCCCTCTAATTAGCCGGCCCCTTGGAGGCAATCCAAAAAATAATGCGGTCGGCCACCTTATTAGAGGAAATACGGTAAGGCTATTTTTCTCGAGGTCACGAGTCCAACCCCACCTTTCAACACCGGCAAGGGGCGTTTCGTCAAAAAATTCGGATGCGAATTTTTTTGACCAAACGTCATAACAGATTTGTACATATTCAAATTCAATTCACGGTCGGGTTTCTTTCCTGTAATTTCGCGTCTTCTATTCTTGGTGTTTTGTGCTGTTGGGTCCGCAACAATTCACGCCCCGAACAATTCACGCCCCTAGATAATTCACTTTACTTACTTTATTTATTAACTTTTCTATTCATCAAACCATCAAAATCATCCAGATTTTAACACAATTAGGAGGATTATGACAAGTAATTCAATACATGAACCATTCGCTCACAGGACAATGCGCTACAGGATCAATTAACTTCCGATTCAACATCGTGACCACAATAGTGATTTCGCTAAAGATGCAGGCATAATCCGGCGTAACACTTAACAATCTGTGTTACGCGGTTCGTTTGTTACGCGTAATAGCTTTTATGAGTCCCGTAACATACTCACGTAACAAAGTCCCGTAACAAGGCCCTTAACACCATTTTCGGTGTTACGCATAACATTTTGGCATGTTACGCGTAACAGCCAGACGCGTAACACATTTAAAATCAACAATTCTTTTGGTTTTGTCAAAAATTTACCCCTCAACAGCTATTATACGCAGATGAAGAATGCTAGCTGGGAATTGAGAGAATATTTGGAATTTTTAAACACAAATGGTAGAGCTAAAGGAAAATGAAAAAGTCGTGAATTCCTTCATGCGATTTTCCCAATTGTCAGTACTATGTTCAAATTCCGTCTTTTTTTCTTTTGGTGATATCCACGTATTCTTTTCACAGGCGGTCCAGAAAAACAATCTTTGCTTTAAAAATTATATTTTTTGTATTGTTAATGGATCAGCAACCACATGAAAGATTTCCGAAAATTTCTAGGTGTGAGAATTGGTTGGCTTAACTTTTAATTATATCGCTTAGATTTGAGAGACTGTATTCAGAAACTTCTATTTGTGTTTTCAGGTCTGCTGGTCAGCTAAATTTTCTTTTTTCGCACAGCTCCTACTGCAACTGCATACAGCTGCACCAGGTCATCAACAACCTCATCACTTGTCTAGCTGTATATTATCGCGATGTCACTCTTTGTATGCCTTCGTGCTCCAAACCCCGAGAAAGTATGGCTAGGCTTCGTAACATAACTGTCGGAGCACGTCAACTTTTATAAAAGAGGCTGCTTAGTGAGAGTTAACTGATCTTGTTTTCACATCACTTATTTTCAGGTTTTTCCACCATTCAGCAGCTCAAGTATCAGGTCGTAGCTACACACACTGCTAAGTGCATTGATAGAGTGGAGTGGTGTGTTCTAGGTGTAAAATATGTAATATTCGAGACAGTTAAGACTCCGATACTTGCTGAATGGCGGAAAACCATGAAAATAAGTGCGAATACAAGATCAGTAAACTCTCGCCAGGTAGCCTCTTTTATAAAAGTTGTAGTGCTCCGACAGTTATCTTACACATCTGATATTTATGACCTGTATCTACTTTTTGATTTTACGTCAAATGGGATAATAATAAAAAAATTGCAAAAATTAAAAAACCGGACGTGTTCAGGAGATGGGGTCGGACTCGTGACCTTAAGGAAAATAGCCTCTTTTCTAGTTTTATCACAACAAAATATAACGCTTCACCCACTGCGCATTGCAAACACGGCTAAGAAGCTAAAGGAAACATTTTGATGCGTTTTGAAAAGCCATGCGACCAAATAGCCAATTTTGTTTTCGAAATTGCCGCCGAATAAATGGACTTTTTTTGTTGGCACATTTATCTATTTTACCTAGATTTGATAATAATTTTCTGTCATACCAATTTGTACATTTTTTTAAAACCAAAAAGTGCACAAATTAGTTTTAAGATGGTTAAAGGCAAAAAGAGAAAGTCATCAGCTGCTGTCCCAGTTGCAACACAAATCCAGGAAGATGACAGTCTCGATCTAGAAGTGCACTCCACTAGTAGCAGTGATCAAGACACAGATCATGAGGAATTAGAAGTGGAAAAGAAGTCCAAGAAAATTTTAGCCAAAAAGAAGAAAATCATGTATGTTTTTATGCTTTTGCCTGAAAATTTTTAAAAGGCCTCTTCAAATTTAGCAATTTTTAAACTTCTTTTTACCAAAATTGGATAGATTTAGACAACTTTACAATTCATCTCGATAATAAGGACGGCGTATGGCCAGTCCCTTGGATGTCCTTATATAAACTTTCGGCTGTATAGGATTTAGAATTTGGGTACAAAATAACAAGTAACTCTAGGAAAATCCTGAAATTTCTAGTTTTGATGACATTTAGGCACAGCCATAACTCTAAGCTAATTCACAAAGAGCCATGCGTAGCCAAGATACATGATGTTCTAATTAATATGGACACTTTTAAACGGCCATAACTTTTTGTTCTGATACGAATTCAAAGCTGTGTAAACGCAGATCGACTTAATTTTTAATAAGTGTTTTTTATGTCAAAAATACTATTTTTGCTTGGTCTTCTTGCGATTTGGATTCTCGTCTGTAAATGGCCTTCGGATGGGCAAGGTCCAATCACAGGGATGACCAAGCAAAAATCGCGTTTTCGACATTATATACCAAAAAAATTCTAATGAAAATTAAGTCGATCTGCGTTTACAGTTTACATAGTTTTGAATCTATATCAGGACAAAAAGTTAGAAGTGTCCACATTAATTAGAACACTCTATAAATAATGTTTTTTATATGGATCTTTATTTTCACCAATTTCATTTGCAGCAAGTCCTCAGACAATGAAATGCGACTGAACATCACAGGCAATGGCACCTCATTGTTCCAGCTACCAGATGAAAAAGAAGTGGAAGCTGAATTGAAGGATGCCCGAAATGTGGAGGTGGTCAAGGAGCGCATTCAGGAGATCGTCCAGATACTCAATGATTTCAACAATCGCCGGGAGAAGGACAAAAAGAGGGGTCAATACCTGAAGGTGCTGCTCAAAGACCTCTGTTCTCAATATGGCTACAACGAATTCCTGATGGACAAGTTCATGAGTTTGTTTCCTAGTGGAAGTGAGGTAGGTGACAATTTTTAATGTTCCTTGGGTTTATCCATACAATCAATATCCATTTCAGTTGTTAGAATTCTTGGATTCCAACCAACAGGCTCGTCCAGTCACCATTCGCTCCAATCCTCTAAAGACTCGTCGTGGAGAACTGGCTAGATCCCTGATTAATCGAGGCATGAATGTGGATCCAGCAGCCAAGTGGACCAAGGTGGGCCTCATAGTCTACGATTCACAGGTGCCTGTTGGTATGTGCTCAAATTGTTTAATCACTAAAAGACATAAACTGTAAAGAATGGACCATGACCTGGCATGCCGGAATTTTTTTTCTACTTTTGATCTATCTTGTAGCAAAGTTTCATGGGGAGTTCAAAACCGTTAAAATTTTTTGATTCTATAAGAAAAATCTTAGAGAACTACCGTATTTATTCTAATAAAGCACCAGTCTCTAATAGAACACCAGTCTCTATTAGCACCACCCCTTTGAAGTTGACTGAATTAATGCATGAAAAGGAAAGATTTTCTCAAAAGTTCTTAGCAAATCGCGTGATGGTGGCATTGTGGAGTTGTTCGTGCTGGATGCACAAAAAATTTCATCCAAGTTATTGTCCAAAGTTGTTTTGCCTTGTATTGTCAAGGTTAAGATCTACTTTCGTAAAGATCCGTAAATTATACAAAGATTGTGGTGACAAAAAATTGACAAAAAATAAACTTCTAAAAGCTCCTCCGTTGGAAATTGTGAATTTAATTTTTTTGCCGAAGTAGCTTAGTAGTGTGTATTGAGAATACTTGAACTATGTGCTTTTAAAAATCGGCGTTAAAAAAGGTATAAGCAAAAAAAATGCCCGCGCCGGCGCAAGTATGTTCTCAAGTATTGTAAAATTACGTTTGCTACAGATGCCGTACGAAGAGAAAATTCGACACTGATTGTATTTCAATTTCGCAGTGCTGAGTAGTCAAAAAGGAACCGATTCAAACTCCTTTAAAAATCTGGTTTCAAATAACTAATTCTGTAAAAATTCGAGCTATCTTGTGTCTGATCAGGGGTTGGAAAATAGAGCACCAGCACCGCGCAACACGACCCGCGCAACAAAGTTTCAGAAATTTTCAGAGAAAGATTTTTATTTTTGCTTGCAAACATCAGAAAATTTTGGTGATAAGAAAATTAGAAAATTTTGGTGATTTAACATTTATAAGTTTTTATGAAAAAAGTTGAGAAACCAGCAAAAGAAAGTCGGGGGTTAATTTGACGGAGTTTATTATTGAAAGGACCGACCCGAGGGGTACGTTATAACGAGGGGTACGTTGTATCGGGGGTACGTTATATCGAGGTTTGACTGTATACACTTTGCCAAATCTTCAATTTGGTCAAAAATGCCGTTTTTCTCCACTTTTTCGTAAGCCCAAAGGGAGGGTGCATGTTGCGTGGGATTTTTGACTATTGTGGTTTTCTTTTCTTAACCACATTTTTATTGTCAATTGCACATCTGTTAATACATCCAGCTGTCTAAGATTTTTTTATAGAAACAAAAAAAATTAACAGTTTTGGACTCAGCATGAAATTCTCTACAAGATAGATCAAAAACTACGAAAAAAAATTCCGGCATGGCCAAGCCTCTCGATATAGTGGTCCATTCTTACAGATTATGTCTTTTAATGCTGTTATTTACTCGTTAATTTGTGTAGGTGCAACTCCTGAATACTTAGCCGGTCACTACATCATCCAGGGCATGTGCTCCTTTCTTCCAGTCATGGCTCTGGGACCGAGGCCGGGAGAGAAAGTGCTAGATATGTAAGTTTGTAGCAGGCCTGTGCACAGGCCCACATTTCACGGCCCGGCCCGGAGCTTATTTTTTTTCTTTGGGCCAGCCCGGGCCGGCCCGTATAGTCAGTACAGTTAACTGTAGGTGCAATTCCAAACATATTTCAAAAGTCATGCAAGAAAAAAGTGCTGGTAACTTTATTATTTAGCATCACTAGAACGCAATATCCCTCTTTATCAACGACTATTTAACACAAACAGAGAAAATTGATTCTACAGATAAACTTTCTAGACTCTCTTTCACCAATTGACGAATGACTGTAACTACTTTTACCCGTCAAATTGAGAATTTACCCCGTCAAATCGTAAAAAAATCCTTTCAAAACTTTTCATCCTTTTTTCTAATTTTTTGAAAAATTTTCATACTAAAACTATATAGCCATTGTTGTCCGTCGGTCACAAAAAAATGTTAGGGGTGTTCCGCCATTCGGATCGAAAATCTGTAAACACCATTCGACGCGGCTTGGTCGATTAGTGAAAAACTCTCAAAAATGGGTGTGGCCGAGCCAAAAAAAAGTTATGGTCACTTGAAGTTTGGTCAAAAACCACAGGGGGGACCAAGGCAGTTTGGAGTGTATTTTTAGTTTCCTTTCAGGACCAAGGCATGGTTACAGGTTCAAATCCTGGTGGTAGCATGCATCATTTTTGTAACGTATGTTCCCCACGCAGGTCCTCGGCGCCAGCGATGGTGCCGCATCGCGGCATCCCAAATTCTAGTTTTCATACTAAAATGTAGCTCTGGATCTTAGCTTTCGAACAAGCTATCAATTGACTTTACGAGATTTATAAAAAGTTGCAGAAAAGGTCTTTAAATAAACCGAATTTTTTGAAAAATTTGCTCTATAAAAAGACTTTTTTCTGCAATTTTCAAAAATTTCACTAAGTCAGTTGATAGCTTGTGAGAAAGCTAAGATCTAGGGCTACAATTTTGGTATGAAACTTTGAAAAAAATGTAAAAATTTAAAAAAAGGCGGGATTTGATGAGTTATATTTTAGACTAAGAATTTCCTGAGCCTGGCCCGACCCGAAATTTATTGTAAAAGTTGTTCCTGGCCCGGGCTTTGAAAATCCCGGGCTGGGCCGGTCTGTGCGCAGGCCTGGTCTGTAGTTGATTATTGTGAAAATGTGTATGGTGTGGGATAGCCTAACTCACCAGTTGTTCTAAACGGTACACTGTTTTGCTCAGTGTCTTACCAATTGGGCAATCTGATTTTGTCATTTCGGCATTCGGCTTGGTACTATGTGTCGTAATTTTTTGGCTCGGCCATGTTACGACAATTAAAAACATCTTAATGAAATTGCTTATAGATTTCGACAAAGAGTGCAGTCGACTATCAGATTACAGTTGATTAAAATTTACTTTAGCACTACTGCGTGTCTTGGTTTTCGGGGTGTCGATTGATTAGAGGAGAGGGTGTCGGCCTATTAGAAAACATACGTTACGTACAACTATTTTATTAGAAAATATTTTCTATTAAAACATGTAATTCTGGAAAAACAGCTTTTAACTTCAAAAAAATTTATATCCGTATCCGCCAGGTTATCAATACAAAACCACGAAATTTCCACTTTAAACGGTCATCAATTGCTTGACTATATTCAGGTGTGCTGCGCCTGGAGGAAAGACATCTCACATAGCCGCCCTAATGAAGAATACTGGCACACTCTTTGCTAATGACGCTAATGTAGGCCTTTATGCATAATAATGAAGTCGAACCTAGATAACCTGGTTAAACCGCCACCCTATGGACACCCGGTTTGGTCAGGTAAACACAGTGTTTGCGTGAGCTTACTCAAAGTGAGAATCTCAGTGAGTGATAGTGAGCTCACTCACTCTCACACCTAATTTTCGATTTTTATTCTCACTCACTCTAATATTTTCATTCTCACTCTCACTATCACTCTCAATTGCTTATTTTTTCATTTACAGTGAGGACAGAGTGAGAATTGCATTTTGTGTTTAAGGCTAATATCAACAAATTTTTATTAAAATCAAAGCGATGCGTACACCTGAATTCAAAAATAAAAGAGAGAAAATTAACACTTATTAATCAAGAACAATTTTTGCATCTGCTACCTTATTTTTCACAACTTGGTCATGCAACTCGGCTAGGTAATTGTCAACTGCTGTCTTCAACTGTCTCTGCAAAATAATTGGATCAAGAGTTGGTGGCACGGCATCAGGCGAAAGGGCATCTTCAATAACATCAACTGCTTTGTCTGCCGCCATACTCAGTGCAACGAATCCAGCCACTTTCCAATTAACTCTTTTCCATTTTTTTCTCCAAACAGTTGCAAAAATTTAGCCCACAACTAATTCCCAATGTGGATTGGCAGCTGCCAGGCATAGGAGCAGGACAAAATTTGATCTGTTAAACGCAAAAAGCCCTTGGTTTGAAAAATTCTGGCTCTCTTCTCTGTTGATGCTGTCATCCTTCGCTTCGTCCCTAGGTGTCTTCTCTCTTTTGTTCCTTTTTTTTCAGCCCTTGGTTTGAAAAATTCTGGCTCTCTTCTCTGTTGATGCTGTCATCCTTCGCTTCGTCCTAGGTGTCTTCTCTCTTTTGTTCCTTTTTTTCAGCCCTTGGTTTGAAAATTCTGGCTCTCTTCTCTGTTGATGCTGTCATCCTTCGCTTCGTCCTAGGTGTCTTCTCTCTTTTGTTCCTTTTTCAGCCCTTGGTTTGAAAAATTCTGGCTCTCTTCTCTGTTGATGCTGTCATCCTTCGCTTCGGCCCTAGGTGTCTTCTCTCTTTTGTTCCTTTTTCAGCCCTTGGTTTGAAAATTCTGGCTCTCTTCTCTGTTGATGCTGTCATCCTTCGCTTCTGTCCCTAGGTGTCTTCTCTCTTGTTCCTTTTTTCAGCCCTTGGTTTGAAAAATTCTGGCTCTCTTCTCTGTTGATGCTGTCATCCTTCGCTTCGGCCCTAGGTGTCTTCTCTCTTTTGTTCCTTTTTTTCAGCCCTTGGTTTGAAAAATTCTGGCTCTCTTCTCTGTTGATGCTGTCATCCTTCGCTTCGGCCCTAGGTGTCTTCTCTCTTTTGTTCCTTTTTCAGCCCTTGGTTTGAAAAATTCTGGCTCTCTTCTCTGTTGATGCTGTCATCCTTCGCTTCGGCCCTAGGTGTCTTCTCTCTTTTGTTCCTTTTTTTCAGCCCTTGGTTTGTCTACATTGATTCTAAAAACATTTACTAGTTATCAATGAAAATTCCAATGGCTTTAGTTAATAAAATTTAAAATTTTTTTGATTCTAGTTATTTTCACTCACAGTGAGAATCTCAGTGAGCTCACTCACTCTCTTTTTCTACTCTCACTCTCGTTCTCACTTCCTCAAAATATTTTCATTCTCACTCTCACTCACTGCCCAAAAATCAGAGTGAGCGCAAACCCTGGGTAAACGACATTTATACGAAAATGGCACACCCAATAAACCGCCACCCCCGATAAAGCACTAACAAATCGGCATCCCCAGGGGTGGCGGTTTATCCAGGTTCGACTGTAATGACATTTTCAACTTAACCCATTTGTAGGAGAGCCGTTGCAAAGCAGTGATTGGCAACTTGCACAGGATGGGCGTCAACAATGCCATTATCTCTAGTGTTGAGGGTCAGTCATATGCCAAGATGCAGCCACAGTCTTTTGACCGAGTGCTGCTGGATGCGCCCTGCTCTGGCACTGGAGTCATTTGGAAGGACGAGTCAGTCAAGACCTCCAAAGACCATGTCGACATCAAACGCAGGTTCACCATGCAACGTCGCCTGCTACTCTCTGCCATTGATGCTGTGGATGCCAAATCCAAAACTGGGGGTGTGGTCGTCTACTCCACCTGCTCTGTTCTGGTTGAGGAAAACGAAGCAGTGGTGCAGTATGCTATCCAGAAGAGGAATGTCAAGATTGTGCCCATGGAATTAGAGATTGGACTTGAGGGATTTGTCAAGTGAGTCACATATATTACAAACATTTTTTTCTATATGTTCAGTCAGACCTATAGGCTGGTCCATTTTTTGACAAGTATATAAATTGTCTGTATATAACTTATAACTAGTCAAAAAATCCTTACGGGGAGTCTAGTCCGACTAGACTCCCCGCCCTGGGTACGCCTATGAGTGAGAGTGAGTGAGAATAGGATTTTTCCTCACTGGTAGTGAGTGAGAGTGAGAAAAATTTTGTCCTCACAGCAGGGTTCTCAAAACCTGTTAAAACTTGTTTTCTGTATTTTGAAACACATCCTGTTAGCTCAGAATTTTGACCCCAAATTTTTTTGCCATTCTTGTAAAGCAAGTCATTGTGAGCAACTTCAAAAAGGAAAGTCTTATATAAAAGTCGGTCTTACACAGAAGATTATGCGTTTTAAGAAAGGAGGTGTTGACGATGGATCAAATTGAAATGTAGCGACTGATGACTGAAAAATAACTACTTTATTCTGGCGACTAATTCAAATTTGCCTTTAAATTAGAAAATTTAGCAACTAATGGCCGAAATCTGGCGACTAATTTTCACAAAACTGATTTTTTCAGTCATTTTTTTAATTTTTAGTGTTTCCTATAGGCAAATAGGGGTTGTAGAACACAAATCAACAATTACAGATGCAAGCGCAAGAGATTGGCCGGAGCGGGAGTGGACAGCTGTGAAAGAGTGGCTTAGCAAGGAATAGGTCGATGAGCAAAAAAGATGTCTATTTTTTAATGTTGTTTTGTGTTCTACGACTCAGATTTGCCTATAGGAAACAATAAAAATTTAAAAAATGACAAAAAATCAGTTTTGTGAAATTAGTCGCCAGATTTCAGCCATTAGTCGCTAAATTTCCTAATTTAAAGGCAAGTTTTAATTGGTCGCCAGAATTAAGTAATTTGTAGCTATTTTTCAGTCATTAGTCGCTAAATTTCAGTTACAGCCGTTGGCGATCCCCCAAAAATGGAAAAGTTTCTATTTTCGAGTGCTCATGATAATTTTTTCATACTTTTTTTGGAGTGTAATATTTCATTCGACGCAGAAATTTTAGGGCTGTCTGTCTGTAAAAAAAAGGTGGCCTTACTGATCATAAAAATTTTAAGAAAAATCAAATTGTAAGCTGACAAAATGTTTTTAGAAATTTTGAAGTCAGCATAAAAAACCTTCCACACAAATTGTCAATTTCTGCGCAAACTTTTGGTTTGCATATTTTGAAAGCCCTGTGATTCCTCTACAACATAGCACAAAAATGTAAAAAGGGTGACTCTGTAAAATTATACCCAATTTTATATAATTCTTAAAAATAATTCTTTATAATTCTTAAAAAATTTATATGTTTCTAGTGCTATTTTTGAATAGTTCTCGCTCGTTATGAATTGTGCATACTTCAAATCATATGTTATCCGACGCAGGAGACAAAGCTCTTTCTGGCTGCAAAACCAAAAGATTTTTTGAAATGTCCACTATATTTTGGTAAAAAACGTTTTAAGACAACGCAGTTTTTACGAAGTAAAATTTTTGATTTCTTGTGTCAATTTTTTTAAATAAATTTCGCGCAAACTTTTTGAGTACACCATAAGAAAGCTCTACGAGTACTGCTATAGATAACAGAAAAACATTTCAGGAAAAGGGTGGACACTGGGAAGTTACAAACAATTTAATAAACATACTCATTTTCATGTTTAAAAGTTGTTAGCGTGAAACTTTTTGAAAACCTATAATCTGACGCCGGATTCGTGATCAGCGTACCCAATTTGTTTATGAAATTACTTTTAGAATTTTAGAATCTTTTTTCTTTCTGTTATAGTCGTAATCTTATATAGTATTTGGCATGTGTGGGTGGGTGGAGACCCCCAAATTTGTTCAAAATTGATGTTTTAGGTGCCAAATGTCGCCTCTCCGGCTTGTTTTAAGTATGGACGATGGGCGAGAACGAGTCAAAAATAACACTAGAAACATATAAATTTTCTAAGGATTATAAAATTGGGTGTAACTTTGCAGAGTCACCCTTTTTACAGATTTTTTTCTGCATCCGGCAGAGGAATCACAGGGCTTTCAAAATATTTTAGTAATATCGATTGGTGTAAAAAAATTAGGAGGTTGAAAAGAAAAATAAAAATAACTGAGGTTCGAAAAAACCCATTTTTTAGTCAAAATATCCACCGCAAACCACCACCACCTCAGCCCTAAAAATAGCTACAACAAAAAAATCTCGCCAACAGGCCACAAATTAAATTTTTTTTTAAATAAAGTAACCAGAAAAACCGGACCATCCTGTAGGTTAACCATGTGAATTTCAGGTTCCGTGAGTATCGATTCCACCCATCAATGGTGCACACCAGACGCTACTATCCTCATGTTCACAATATTGATGGGTTTTTTGTAGCCAAACTTCAAAAGATAACCAATGAAGGCACCAAAAAGAAGAATGCGGAAGGTGCAGAGTCTAAAAAAACTAAAAAAGAAGCTGGAAATGACAATCAAGAAAGTAATGGTGAAGAGGAGCAATCAGAAGAAGAGGCACAAGACTCAGACGATGTGGAACAAGGGGATGAGGAAGATATGGAAGATGATGAGTAGAGTAGATGTCTCAGGATGATTGCTACTGTTGTTGTTGACATTTTCGTTACTAATTGTTTTGTTGTTGCATAGTTTTTAAGTGATTTAATAAAAATTACTTCAATGGATAAAAAAAAACTTCATTTGCAAAACATGCTAAGAATACAAACAAGTTTTTCGAGATGCTTCGTGCTGTATTTGAGAACCTTCTACCAACAGCCGTTTCGTGTGGCTTTGAGGTCGGTATACAGAATGCGGCGAAAGGAGTGTGGCCAAATATTTCCGTTAATGGTTGCTACTGGCATTTGTGCGCAAATCTGTATAAACATCTTCAAGACGAGGGGCTTTCGGTTCGATACGATAATGATACGATGTTTTTTCATGAGCTATAATTGCTGATGATGTAATGTATTGACCAATTTATCTAGTGTCGGAAAATTGTTGCTATGGCTTGTGTTCCTATCGCGCACTTGAATTTTGCCATTTGGGCGCTGCAAGCACATCTTCCTCCAGAACTCGCGCCTATTCTTCAGTGCTTTGAGCGTTATTATCTTGGTAAGGTATTGTCTTCAATGAGGATGGACTAAAGATTCTATTTCAGGGGAACAGAGACTTGACTTTACTCGAAGGACTTCAATGTTTCTAATAGATTCGTGGAATTTGGTAGAAAGAATTCTGAATGACGAAGCTCGGACGAATAACTATGCAGGTTTAATTTCCATATATCATATATATTGTTTGGTTTTCTTTTTAGAATCACATCATCGCAAAGTGACTGTCAGTTAGGAGTGGCCCCTGCGCCCCCGAAGGGGGTTAGAGATGCGCGCACTCACTTGCCTTAGACATGATTCCGAGAAGTACTCTAGATCAAAAATGCATATAGAGTCTCTTTTTGCTACGGCCCAGTTGAAAAACATGGTAAAAAGACGAAAATTTCCCAGTATTCAAAACTATGTTCAACATCTTCTTGTTAGTGGCCCCCTTTTATTCCCTTCCCCTCCCAATACAGCCCTTAATCCCTTTAAAATTCAAAAGGCGCCAATTTAAATTTTTCAAATTTTGACTAAAAAAACCATGATACCTCCCCTGTGGTTCGAAAAGATTTTTTCTCAGAATTAAAAAAAACAGCCAGCTTTCTCATGATATCGGGGTCGAGAAACACGAATATGAAGTTATCTCCTCCATCCGAGCACTCTACGTGGGGGGGATTCTATACTGCAACCAAAATCTGGTATATCTTGAGGAACTTGATGAAAAATCTTGACCTTGACTTACGATAACACTGAGCGTGGATAATACCGGAAAACTTTTTGTTTTTTTCTGCACCTTTTTATTATTATCCCATTCGACGTAAAATCAAAAAGTAGATGCAGGTCATAAATATCAGATTTTCAAGTTTTCCTATAAAAATTTGAGCACAGGTCAGATGAAAGTTCAGACTTTAGTCAAATATAAGGTAAAAAGTTACATGAAAATTTAATCGTAGCGAAAATAGCGAGAATCGTATTCTCAGTAACAACAACTCAGCAACAATTCATATACCAAAATGAAGCCCTGGATTTCCTCTAAAAATAGGAGGAGGAGTTCTTTGGTGGATCGAGGACGTGTGAGAACTAGAAATTATTTTAAGTCTGGAACTCATTTTTCTAGTCAAATTAGACGAGTTTTTTAATTTCCCACAAAAATTTGCTTAAAGTTCAAAATGCACCTTTTCGGACGTTTTGAAAGGCCGTGCAATGGTATTGAAAAATAACAAAAGCATTTATAATATTAAATACAAACAATTTTTCAAAAAGTTAACTTCTTTTGCATCTATAAACATAATTTATTTTTTCGTAGCACTGTTGGAGTAACCAATAACTCCTAGACCAGGCACTGTTATAGGGTGGTAGTTAGGCCCTTGCAGGGCTTCGAGCACTGTGCCCATTGCCTAAATATATCCAAGTAGTTATTTATAAATTACTTCTCAAATAACTCACAGGGACACCCATCATCATCAAGGGTGCTGGAGTGGCTGCACCTACTTGAGGTGCTCCAACTGGCTGGGCTTGCAAAGGCTGTGATAATTGTTGTTGTGTCTGAATTTTTAATTTTTACTTTGGATTCCTACTTTTTCTAATCCAACCTGTTGATTAGATTGCGAAGCTGGTGGAATCGCTCCTCCAGCTCCAGACGCACCAGATGATCCAAGTGGAGTCAATGACCCTGCACCACCACTTGAATCACTAGACGCAGGCAGTGGCAGGGCTTGTCCACTAACTGAAGGAGCTGCAAAAGCTACTACTGGTCCAGAAGGGCCAGGTCCAAAGCTAGGCTGTATTGAGCCAAAACCACCTGAAGAGGCTGCACCAAAGCCAGCTGGTTGAGAAGATCCAAAACCACCTGGAGAACCACCAACAGGCAAAGCAGGTGCTGGAGTTACACCGGGAAGTGGAGCAAAAGTAGGAAAAGGATGGAATGTATGGGTTGGGAATGTGTGTGGTGGGAAGGTATGGGTAGGGAAAGTGTGGGGAGGTAGGGTAGGGAATGTATGTGTGGGGAATGTGTGGATGGCCAATGGAGCAAAAGTGTGGAAGACAGTGGGTTGGGGAGTGACTGGGGCACTGCCTAAGCCACCTGGTTGAGGTTGGCCAAAACCGACTGGTTGAGCTGGAAGTTGCTGAGCTGGGAATGGAAATTGTTGTTGTGGATATATAGGAGATGGGTTGAAAGGCTGTTGGGCTGGTATAGCTTGTTGTGGTATAGGTTGCTGCGGTTGCTGTGAATTGCCACCAATTGGTCCGATGGAAGCTTCGTTGTTGTGGTTGTAATTAGCATTTGCTAGAGGGGTTGGAGATGGTAACTGCCGTTGGTATGGTTGCTGTTGAAGTGGGGGCAGTTGAGGTGGTTGTTGTACTTGGTTCGTACTGTCTGAGATTTCTGGCAATTGTTCTGTAGGTGCGGCTCTGTAATTTTCAAAATTCATTTCTACGTCAAAGTCTTGATTTTTGGCGCTCAAAACTATACTTGGCATTTTGGTCAAAACGAGAAACGGGAAGGGAATTTAAAATTTTTCGAGAACGGGAATTGGAAAAAACCCGGGAATCCAGCCGGGAAACGGGAAAATAGTAGGCTCGGGCGCCGGACCGGAACCCATACGGAATCCAATCCGGTTGCTAAAATTTGGACCAGAATCCGGTCCGGGCATCATCGAAAAATCCAGAATCCGGCCGGCTCATACTCCAAAATCCGGAAATTAAAAAATTTTTTTGTTGCAGAAAATATTTTAGGAAAAAGTACTCAAAATTTGCTTTACAATCAACTTTTGGGGACGCAACCGACTCGCCAAAGCCATAACTTGCCAATGCAAAATACTCTCCAACGTCAAATCTCGCCAATGCTGAAACTCGCCAACGCATAACTTGCAATCCCCCCACCCATGCCAAAACAAACTTTTTTAGGACTGCTCTAGAACTATTTTAAGCAATAATTTTGCCATATACTGACCAGAAAAGGGATTTTAAGAGTGACAAAGGGCTGTATTGGAAGGAGAAGGGACAATACAGCGGCCACTTATTTGAGAATAGTTAAGTACCCAAGAGTATATGCTCTCTAAGGGTTGAGGGCTCTTCTCAAACCCTGCATTTTCGGGTGGAGGGTAAGTATAAATAGTTCACTGTACCCATGGCGATCAGCCGGGTGGATCCCGATGGGTTCCCGTGTAAATCAAACCTATCTCAGCCTGTAAAAAAGCTCCAGTAGGTGTGTAATCCTGTAATGATGCTCTTGTGGAATAGCCAAGAGTGTGAGCATCATTTTGATACCGAACTTGTAAATTAAAGAAGATGAAAAAATAATACATGCAGCCAGTAGTAGTCGAATCTGTGACTTAGACGATGCGTATATAAAGTAGAGATGATGGCTTGACCTTTTCGGGACGGGTCAGAATTCAAATTTAAAAATTTCGGGACGGGACACCGGGACGGGACAGGTGCCAAAAAATTTTCGGGCGGGATTCCGGGACGGGACGATTTTCTAAAATTAACGGGACGGAATTGTCCCGTCCCGTCATCATCTCTAATATAAAGTTTTCCCTCCCTTTAATGGTATAGTAGTTGCTTCAAGAGGCTAGTGTAATGAATGTCGTTTTTTTTTTAATTTTACGTGACACACTTATTCTTAAATCTCTATATAGTATTTGGCATGTGTCTGTCTGTTGTCACTTTTGTCTTTAAGGCCAATTTTCTGCCGTCTTTTGATATCTCTCCGGAACCCTCAAGTTCAACATCTTAGCTTTTTTTAAGCACAAATACGTATGATTAAACTTGCTTCAAAATTTTTTTTGCTGTCCTCCAAATTGGAGATAGTGGATTTTAGCCTGGATTTTTGGTGGGTGTTTGGGTTCAAACCCAAATTTCTGCCAATTTTTGCAAACTCATGTCGTCAAGTTCAACATCTTAGCTTTCTTTTAAGCAAATGAAGTCGAAATGAAGTGCACTTTTACAATTTCCTCATTTGCGGTGTGCTAGTTGTGAATATCTACAACACACCCACTCATTGCACCTGTTATTTTCACTTTCATACTGTTACGTCGTTTATCTCTATATAGCATTAGAGATGGGTGGGTGGTTGCACGGGTGGCTAACGCATGTCAAGTGGTCCCGTTGCACCATCAATAACTTATTTCTGATGAATATTTTTCAAGGCAAGTTTGTACTTATTTGAAAGCTCTTTTAATGGCGGAGGACCTTTTATGTTTAGATTTGGTGTGTGCTGTGAAAAAATTTGGGATTTTGATTTTATTGACTTCGATTTTTTTGATTTAATTGAAAAATAAAAGGGAAAATGTTATGGAAAGGTTATGTGATTGTGTAATTGCTTGGTTGGATGTTTTGGGCGTTTCCCATTAGGTTGAAAAACAACTCACCCCTCTTTAATAACTCCCCCCTCTAGATAGGTTGAAAAATAACTCCTCCGGGGAGTTATTAGAGAAAATACGGTATCCATAATTAAAATTTTGAGAGGCGGTGACTAATTATCAAAAGAAAATTGTATCGAAATGAAGTGCACTTTTACAATTTCCTCTAATAGATGCCCCTGCTCCAACAAACGCCCCCGCTCTAATAAACGTCCCCCTTAGATAGACTTCAAAAAAGCCCGCGCTCTAATTAACCCCCTTAAGGCCATTTTTTACGAATTGCTATTTTTTTAAATACTGCTTTTAATCAAGCAAAAATACTGGCAACACGGGCTGATTCCAGAGCCGCAGTTCGAACTGGCGACTGCACGCTCTTCTATTCGACAGGCGGTGGCCATGTCGGAAGGACCAGGACAAAGAGGACGGATATTTAGTGTTTAAAAACGATGATTTGAATAATGTTAACACAGAATTTCATATTGTTTGATTGATTGTGAGTTTTGTTATTATGAAATTTGTATGAATTTTGGGCTTTATTGTACAATTGGTGCTTTTCGTTCCGTACTTTTTTCCTTTCGTTCTCTTATTGATTTTTTAGAAAAAAATTTAGAAAAGTTATTTGAGCAAATGGAAAAAATATATGAGTTACTTGTGGTTACAATTGTTCACCGTTTATATTTTTATTATTGGTTACGGAGAAAAAAATAAATAATAACAAAAATTTGTCAGTAGGGGACTACAGGAAAACATGGTACCCATTGTATAATAGAGTCAAATTTTGTTTGCTTGGACTACGTCGTGCCTGATTTTCGTCGGCGCCTTCGGTGCCGAGAAGTTAAACAATATACACCCCCGCTCCATTCAACGCCCCCGTTCTAATAAACGCCCCCTTGGAGGGACTTTGAAAAATAAACGCCCCGGGGCGTCTATTAGAGGAACCACGATGTAAAATTTTTGCCCAAAATGGCTTACTGCTGTTTGACTTTTATTTTCTTGTCCTGCTTGACAACCACTGTCTTTTTCTTCAAGTTTTGGGCAGTGCCCAAGTCCTTGTTAGAGGCACTAGATAGCACTTTGAACACCTCAGCTGGCACTTCTTGGTCAACTTAATTACTCTAATTAGTAAATATTCTAATAACATAAAGAGATTACATTGAACTTCAGGCTCTGGAGGGTCAGGCAAGCAGTTCATCCTCCTCACAGTCACTTCATAGTTGACTTTAGATGAAGTGCCAGCTTTGACAATTTTCCTCACATTTGCAATCACATCAAAGGAGATCTGTCTGCCATTCCTGATCACTTCTCCGCCAGTAATTGCCTCCCCTGGACCCACTGTGGTGCTACCCACTTCTTGCGAAAACCTCAGACCATCAAAGGTGCAGCATTGGAGGATCAGTGGTTGTCTTGGATGATCAATATACTCTATACCTCCCACCCATTGATTTTTTCTGGGACAGCTGAGCTCGTTGAAACCTCCAGAGCAGTTCTGCAATTAATTAATGGAAAAATCTTCAATGCACAGCCATCTGGCTTAAAAGCGCACCCATTTGGTCGACAACTGACTTTACTCACCAAAAACTGCCAACAATTCTAGAACACCTAGATTGCCTTCCCGATGTCAATTCACATCAATATACGTGAGCTTTTTACTGTGAAATTTGAAAATGGGTGCGCTTCTAAGCTTTTTAAAAATAAATTTGTAAATAAGTGCGATTTTAAGCCAAATGGGTGCGCATTTAATTCTCCTCCTTAATTAATTGTAAAACAAATTTAAAAAAAATGAATGGCTACAGCAATAAGTCGTGGAGCGTTGGGATGCCTGAAGCGTTTGGAAGCCCTGTCGCCATCCCTAAAGAAGCCGTCGGCCTGTCCATTGACATCTGTCAGGAATTCACTGTCCTCCACCACACTGCCTGGCTCATCCGGTGTGCTTGGAGAGAGGACACAAGAAGGTTGAGCACACCCTAGTACTGGCGCTCCACTTGGTAACACTTCAAAACTGTAAGGCACACCTGATTTGCCACAAAAAGAGGCATTTGATAAAGAAATATAGCAGAAAAATAGAATGTGGAATGCTAGCTGATTAAAATGGAAAAAATATTGCATGGCTAAATGAAAAAACTTACAAAAAAATTGAAAAATGAACAAATATGACTACATTGAAATATAAGGGAATGTCAATAAATTAGGTCAGACTGACAGGCTTTTTTTTGGGAAAGAAAAAACATAACGTTAAAATAAGGAATCTGATGACACGGGATTTCAAAATTTGAATTCACTGACATTAGGGTATTTGGCTCCAAAACAATTATGCTTCATTTTCCTTGTTTTTCACAATTTCGTGATGGTTCTAAATATCGCATTGCAATTGAGTTTTTTATTAATATTTTTTTGCAACAAAAGATTGCTCGTTTCACGGGCTTTCGTATGAGTGGTCATTTGTCAATGGCAAATAAAAGTTTTCCAGTTCTTATGCTAATTTTTCTAAAAAATATATTTTTTCGTATTCCTTTGTTTGCTCAAAAAACCTTCATAACTTTGATCATTGCAGTCTATTTTGCATATCAGATACGCTAGATCGAAAGAGCGTGAATTTTTACTTTAGAAAATGGCCAGACGAATCGGAAAACATGTTAACTTAATGCAAAACGATACGAAAATTGAGAAACTTGCCTGAGAATCTCTCGCCCGCCGTGTTTTTGGTGAGTTAAAATTGGTCTTCTTGCTGATTTAACGTTTAAGTTTTCCACTTTTTATTACTATTTTGTGTGCAATTTTATTGTAGCTGTGCTTATTCTTTGATAATTTCAAAAAGTGGCTACAATCAGAAAAGAAGAAATTCGAGCTGCTTTCGTCTGACTGTGTCTGGAAATCCGGAAACAAGATCGGTTCTTTTCGTAAGTCATTTAAAAGTTTGATTGCTCACCGGACAGTTTACATGTTGAGCTACAACAGCTCATCAAGAGCTTGGCAAAAAAACATCCGAAAGTGTCTTCAGGTTGTGTCGCAATAAAAAACGGTAAGTTTTTGTCGTTATCACTCCACGGTTGTTTCATCTGTCGTTCTTTAAGGTTATGCAATTCAGCAGGTTTCCATTGCTTTTTCAAATTTATTATTATTTGATTACAGATATTTTACAGGATGCCCCAGTTTTGCGTCAGAATGGGCCAGTCAAACACTTGAGAAACACATCCATGGTTGAGAAGAATTCCGTCGACTCCAAGGAGCCCAAAAGCGTGTGCTGAAGCAAAAGGAAAGAATTTTGAATAATAATCTCTCTTGTATGTAGTTTTTTGTCTGGTGATAACTAATAAAGTTTTGCTAAAGTATTAGATTTTCGTGCACAGAATCCCACGTAAAACTGGATATTCACGAGGGTTGGGACCTGCGAATTCGGAAATGGACCGGCAAGGATCTACCTGCACAATTTTTTTTAGGTAGTCCAGATTTTTTGACACAAACTTGCACATTCTTCTTGCACATTGAGCATTTTTTGACATTATGAACTTCATCAAAAAGATAATCCGGATTTTTTTGGATGAGTTTAAACGAGTTTGTAAGAGCTTAGAGGTCAACAATCAAACGTACTAGCTGACAAAAAATTACGAAAAATCCGCAATGTTTTGTTTGATTTAAATGTTTATAAAGGGTTTTGACCAAAAAAGGGATAAAGTCCTAGAAACAATCAAAAAATGAAAAAAAAAGAAAAATAAAATTTAAAAAACAAATGATCAATTTAAAATATTGCTCTAAAATCTCTGGCGTTTTGTTTAAACTGAAATGTCAGTAAATTCAAATTTTGAAAAACCCGTGATAAAAGTCTGATCTGATAATTTGACATGAAAAACGTAATAAAAAATTAGCTAATTGGTCATGGTAAATTATCCAATGGTTAATTTTAGCATTTTATCAAAGGTTTTGACTAAAAATAGTTTATTACAGTTTTGAAAACATAGAAAAGTGGTTCAAGTTAATAAGACAGATTCCATGCGCCACATGCCAGCCATACCTCTTACGCCACCCCTAACTCATTCCTAATCATCAAAATATGAAAAAAGGTCATTGGGTGCTACAATAGACCTTTTATTTAAAAAAAGCCATAGGTCAAATGTCCCTTTCCATTGTTTTTAAACAAATATGGTGGTTGAATAGCGCCCCCTATATTTCATCAATTGAAACATCTTTTTCACTGGACAGCTTATTATTAAACACACCACATTTTTCGAATAAAGCGACCTTCAAAGTAACAAAAGTACGCTAGCAAAATATACCTGGCTTGGCTGTCACATTTTCTGACAACTTGAAATTAAAAAAATCTAAAAACGAAAAATTGACTATAACGCAATTTTGTATAAATCACGAAATGTTTGTGTGCTAAAATTGGTGCACCTATTTTCCTTCTCACTCGGCTATTCAAGGATGCAAACGAAAAATAGTAAAGAAACCTAGAAATGCAGGAGCAGGGTTCCCCCCTTTCTACCACTGAACTGTAATTGAATAAAAAGAAGAGGGATTTGCAGAGATTAAACTTTTCTTCCACTTCCACTTTTTATTACCTTAAAAAGTGGAATCAATTAGTGCAATCAAAAAGAATTTTTTTGTGTAATTGGATTTCAGTGTTTTAGTTATTGTCAATTTTGATAACACTGTAGAGCTTCCAATTAGCTCAAAATTGTAGCAACAGCCAAGCGACATCAAAATCGTGGTTCCCAGCCCCTGCATAGGTAAGAAACATTTTGGTTTACTTCAGAAACACTTTTGGAACGTCAAGAGTTTTCGAGACCAATTACTGGTCAGGAATCACGATTTTGAGGTCTCTTGTGACAATAAAAATTATGAGCTAGCTGCGGATAGAGAGAGTTGGCTCGGCAGTATACCGTAAAACCTCTCATAAAAAACCCCGAGCTTATATTTTTATATTCCCTAAAAAGCTTGAAATCATCAATCGAAAATGGCCTTAACTCTGAAATTTTAGTCAAAAAAGAGACATGGGCTTTTATTAGAGGGTGGGCTTATACTAGAGGTTTTACGGTACCCTGTATTTTTTGTACCATCACCTAAAACTACTTTTCCAGCTGTTTCCAAACGTTATTTATAAAATAGGATGTCACTCATGGTTATTAAGTTGGCTGGAAAACTGGTGCAATGGCATTTCGTCTAAAAGTCAATTCGTCCGAAATGCAATTCTAGCAAAATGAAGTCCGGCAAAAACTCCATCGATCCACTTCCACCTGCGTACCGATATCTGCCAAATACTATCACCTGACCGTTTCTCCCTAAGTACAGTTACCCAAATACCACGTCCTTTGGACTAAGACCTGGGTATAACTACGCGGTCTGAAACTTGTCGGGAACTGAGGTTTCTGCAATCTGAATCGCTGTTGTGGCATAAACACACTATACTCAGGACATGACTGTAAGTAGAATCAAGTACTTTTTACTTTTATCAAAATCCGAAATTTCGGTTTCTGGGGGATACCCGTTTATAGCAGGTTCTAGTTGGCCTTACTATCCACCCTGAAGATCACTGCTCCGTTGAAAACTATTTCAGTCAGGAAAAAAAATGTTCGTTACCACCGTGATTCGAGCCTGTAACTTGTTAGGGATCAATTTACGTGGGATCTATTTACCTCGAGTCCTAAAATTCCACGCCACAGTGGCGAAAAGCCAATTAAAACTGAGTTTGGCCGGAATGCCTTATATGGGGGTCGTCCAAAAATCGGTTTAAACTACTTTTTCGTGCGTTTTAGCTGCTGAAACGTGTAGAAAACATGTTTTAGAGCGCGGTCAGCCATTTTTGATTTTTTTACCAAATTTTCACTTTTTGCCTTGAGGGATCAAGGTAGGAGGGTACCTGAAAGGTATCTGGATACCCTTTTTATTGACTTTTTACCTTATTTTTATCACTGGAACTGGGCAAAAAGAGTCTCTAGATGCATTTGTTGTCAAGATTCTCTTCGGATTCATCTCTAAGGTAAGTGAGTGCGCGCATCTCTAACTCTCAAGCCCCTAAGCCCGCGAAGGGGCTTGAAGGGAGCTTGGGGCTTGGGGGCTTTGGGGGCTTGGGGGCTTGGGGCCTTGGGGTTTGGGGCTTGGGGGCTTGGGGCTTGGGGGCTTGGGGCTTGGGGTTTGGGGCTTGGGGCTTGGGGCCTTAGGGGTTTGGGGGCTTGGGGTTTGGGGGCTTGGGGTTTAGGGCTTGGGGTTTGGGGGCTTGGGGGCTTGGGCCTTGGGGTTTAGGGCTTGGGGTTTGGGGGCTTAGGCTTGGGGGCTTAGGGCCTTGGGGTTTGGGGGCTTGGGGGCTTAGGGCCTAATTTTGGGGGCTTGGGGGTTGGGGGCTTGGGGTTTGGGGCTTGGGGTTTGGGGCTTGGGGTTTCTTGAGGGCTTGGGGTTTAAACTTGGGGGCTTAAACCTTGGGTTTGGGGCTTATTGGGGGCTTGTTTGGGGGCTTGGGGTTTTGGGGCTTCTTGGGGCCTTGGGGGTTTGGGTTTTGGGGCCTTGGGGGCTTGGGGCCTTAACTTAAAATTTAAATTAGGGCCTTGGGGCTTAGGGTTTAAAGGCTTGGGGGCTTGGGGCTTAAACTTGTTTGGGGGCTTGGGCTTAGGGCCTTGGGGTTTGGGGGCTTGGGGTTTGGGGGCTTGGGTTAGGGCCTTGGGGCTTAATTTGGGGGCTTAGGGGCTTAATTGGGGGCTTGGGGGTTTGGGGCTTAGTTAGGGCCTTGGGGGCTTAGGGTTTAGCTTAGGGCCTTAGGGCTTGGGGTTTAAATTGGGCTTGGGGCTTAGGGGTTTGGGGGCTTGGGGGCTTGGGGCTTGGGACCTTGGCCTTGGGGTTTGGGGTTTGGGGCCTTGGGGCTTGGGGGCTTGGGCTTGGGGCCTTGACCTTGGGGTTTGGGGCTTGGGGCCTTAGGGCCTTATTTAAAGGGCTTAGGGGCTTGAATTAGGGTTTGGGGCTTGGGGCTTAGGGCCTTGGGGCCTGGTTTAAAATTAGGGCTTAGGGGCTTGGGGTTTACTTAGGGCTTAGGGCCTTGGGGCCTTGGGGGTTTGGGGTTTGGGGCCTTGGGGCTTGGGGCCTTGGGGGCTTGGGGGTTTGGGGCTTGGGGCTTGGGGCCTGGGGGTTTAAGGCTTGGGGTTTGGGGCTTGGGGGCTTGGGGCCTGGGGGCTTGGGGTTTGGGGGGCTTGGGGCTTGGGGCCTTGGGGCGGAGTTGAGATTTTCACTAATAAATGTTGAGCCAAAAGTTCTGCATAGACTTTAGAGCGTTACAAAAGCGTTAACAAAACATCTTAGCATTTTTCGTGGCGCAGTTCAAGAGCTACAAAATACATTTTTCACAATTATTCTTGAAAATGTGAGAAAATCAATTTTTTTAAATGACCAAAATCTGAAATTTTCTGGTTTTTTAAGTCTTCAAATAAAATACCTTCCGAAAATTTTTTCAGAGGAGATATAAAAAATATTAAGGTTCAAAAATGCAAATTACGTTGATTGGATAAAAAAAACAATTGAGTTTTAAAATACTTCTAAAATTTTAAATCAAATCAATAAAGTTTGTCAAAATTACAAAAACACCTTTGCTTGAAAGGTTGCTAACATCTAACGAAATATGAAAAATCGAAACTGCATACATCCTACCTTTTTACACTGTTTTGGTGGCAAAGAAGTTGTCAACAAAGTCAACAACACAAATGAAACTTTTGACCAAATAAAGAAATAAAAAAGTGCTTAGATTTGTTAAAAGATAATCCTGAGCAGAAATTTGTTGGACTGTTGATCTGTATTCACATATATCAACAAAAGATGAGAAAGGTCAAGCACATCCAGTCAGCGACAATGCCTTAGGACTTTTCTTCTCCATTTCTCCGGTTAAGATGTTACCCAGAAGCAAAGCTCAAAAAGCAATTCCCATTTATTTTTCTGAATGCAAAATCCGGATCCACTTCTATCTCGTCTAACATAAATTTTTTAAAGAAACTCTAACATTTAAACTGATTTCTCATGTTCATAGTTTTTTTTTAAAAGATATATATTTAATGAAGGCAAAAAGGTACATAAAACAACAACAAATAAAGCATGCAATTTTTAATAATTGATATGTATTGACACCCATTATTTGCAACCCCTTCATAGTTTAACCTATTTTTCACCTCGATAATGAGGTCTTTTTTTGGAGATTGTCCGGTCAGTTTGCTTCATTGTCTTTCTCGTTAGTTCTTCTTCATGAAAATATCAAATGTGACTAATCAGCTTTGATAAAAAAATCCCACGGCCTTGTGCTGCCGTCGTGTGGAAGGGAGTGAAATTATAGTTTCATATTTTTCAATTTTTTGTATAAGTCTTCGAAAACACTTGAGTGCACTCTACATATAGCTACCGTATTTCCTCTAATAGAGCCACCCCCTCTGATTCAAAATCGTGTTCTTGGCATTGCGTTTTTAACCCACTTTTCAATTAATTTTCTCACGCAAGTTACCACTCATTCTGTAGCTCATCTCACTGACTACAAAACGGTTGGTAACTTGCCTGAGATGAATCTTTAAAAAGTGGGTTAAAAACGCATTGCCAAGAACACGATTTTGAATCAGGGGGCGTTAACTAGAGAAAATACGGTATTTACACTTTACACACTTTTTACACATTGAGCAATGTTGACTAGATTATTGATTAGCTAAATTATGTGTCTCTCAGACCAGAATGATGACATTGTAGCAAATCGCCTAAAATATAACGGTTAAAAATTTAGTTAAATTGTGTATAATGACCAATGACTGCTTGGCAAGACAGGTGTTGAATTCCCAAAGCACCCAGACCTTTGCCTGGATTGCAAAATACTTCGCATTGCGGTCCACTGAAAACAATAATTATTAATTTATATTCGTTTTTATTTGTGTTACCTTTTGTTTGCTACTCTCCTTTGTCTGCAACACTCCAAATTATCATTGCCTTGAGAAGCACATTCCAGGTATGGAGCTACATTTAGAATACCACATCTTCCTGCATCAAACGCTTTTTTTATCTGAAAAACAATTTTTTTATAGTTTTTATTCTTATTAGTGTTTGGCCTAGAAAGTTTGTGTAAAATTTTATTCAGACGACTATAAGTTTGACATATTTTGTCTTGCTTGAGTTTTGCAAACACAAAAAGTAATGTGCGGCTGTTGGCAACGAGTTTTTTTAAATTTTTTTATGTTTTCTCTATAAAAAACGTTCCCGAGTAACTTTTTGGGGGCTCACTAGCAGTTTAAATTTCTTCAAGAATACGAATCAAAAAACTAAATTTCAAAAAGATGCTTGCTTGCAGAGATCATAGCGTTGCTGCCGTCCGCTGGGTCCATCCCATCCACCGTTTGAACGGACAGGTCGGATTTGACTAGATGGCGGACGGCCGGTATGCAGGAAAAAAAGTGAAGACGAGTTAGCGGATGGGACGCCATCCAGTTTAAAATGGTCACTATGGCCAAGATATGACATAAAAGTTGGAGTGCAGAAATTTCAGATGACAAACATCCAACTTTAGGTATTATCTCATGGCTCGGATCTCAAAATTTTAAAAATAAGGACATTTTCTAAAAATAGGAACATTTTAGGGTATTTTAGCAAAATATGCTATTTCATGCAGTGCTTATTCCTCTTTTGGAACTAAAAAATAAGATTTTGACGTAAACTTCTGAAAAAATAAGATTTGAAGTCCCAAAATAAAGACAAATCTTATTAATAAGGACAATTACGCCCTGTCTTATCTCGACAACTGAGTTTTTTTTAAATTTTGCTTAGTGATTCGGATTTATTAAGAAATTAGAAAAAACGGCGCTACCGGAGTAATAAAGAAACTCTGGTATACATACATGTTTTATGCATCCAAAGTCGCTTTCGAGTGATTTGTGTCTAAGGTATGTGGGTATGCGCATCTCAACTCTAAGCCCCCAAGCTCCCTGGCTTGAGAGTTAGAGATGCGCGCACTCACTTACCTTAGACATGATTCCGAGCAAGACTCTTGATCGTGAAATGCATATAGAGTCTCTTTTTGCCTCGCTCCAGTGACCAAAACGGGGTAGAATACCTTAACAATAATCATTTAGCTTAAAAAATTTTTTTTTCTGAAAATTGACATTGTATAAAGAAAAGTAGGTGAAAACACCTTTTTTATCGTGTTTAACGTGTAGGAAATGCTTAAAAATGGTTAAAATGGTGTTTTGAAGGAGTTCAAAAAAAATTTTATTTGGAGGGGGTGTATACTCCGGACGGTCGAAAAAACTTATTTCAAAATATCAACATTTTAGAAAAAAAAACCGTGTTAAGTGGCCAGTAACGACAGAAAAATAAAAAAATAGTAATTTTGAACAGAAAAATTTGCCTCAGGCTGAGTAATGTCATAGCGACACAACTCGAGACATCCAGCTGGCATAAGCTTTTGTTGGCAACAGCTTAGCAATCTCTTGCTAGCTGCTGCTACAGGCACACAAGGTCTAAACTCAGGCCCTATTCCACACTGCTGGCTAGGCACTTGTGTGGTTGTGGATTGTAATAAGTTGCCATTGACCAGTGGCACTAATGTGGTAGAGGTATATGTGTTGTTGTTTGTTTTGGACAGCCTGTTTTGACGATGACTGCCAGCTTTTTTGCCAGTCAATGCAGCCAAAGTATCAATTGTTTGTTGGTTGAACACATGCTCTATGATCACGTTGATTTCTGAACAATTTAGAATAGAAATTGTTTTCATAGTAGAATTATTAATGATCTTTTGCACTTGGTTTGTTGCTATCAGGTTTGATTTGGCACAACTCCCACAAACAGATAAGTGCAACGGTACCGCGAAAACTAGCTTTGGGTCTGTGAATGTTTTTCGGCTCATCAATCCTCACATTTGTCTACGGAGTCCCAATGCTTTTGTGGTAATTAAAAATTTAGCTTTGGAAGTGATGTTTGTTTTTATAGCGTCGCAATGTTATTGCCAAGATGAAAACTACCGCTATCACCAAATTTGGATCTTCCTCCACTGCAATCGTAGTCTCAGAAACAACCGGTTTAACAGATGCCTAGCTTTTGTCTCTGCCGACCGACGAAGCGCTGCAAGATCCAGTTCTTCGTAAGAAGAAGCCAGTAGGTTCAATTAGCGTCGATAAGTCAGTTAAATAAATCGGATGGTTGGAATTTTTCACAAATACAGAAAGCGGTGATCAATTTTTGATACGCTATTCTAGGTATCTTTTCACATATTTTTCAATCGCCCTGCCTCATAAAAAATTCCTAGAGAGTTGTGCCTACTCTGCCAGTCTTTTTGATTTTATTTTCTTCTTCCAGCCTGCGTCTACTGCGTGAGAATCTAATAGTAAAATGAGCGGGATGAAATGATTGTGTTCAATTATAATCTGTAATTTTGAAAGTTTTTCGTGGCAGCGTGATTTTTTTGACTTTTTTCTACCGAACATGTTATATACCATTCAACTCTAAATTTAACACTGAGAAATTTGTTCTAAGATGTCAACTTCGAATCATCTTGAAAATTTTGAGATATGGCCTTTTATAGTGGGGTGATTATTTTCAACCACCAAAAATGACCTCTTTTCTTAAAATGAAAGTGGTCTGTTTTGTATATGCGCGTGCTGCTCATTCTACTGGCTTGAGCAGCTCTACAATATGGATTTGAAAATTTACTAAATTACTGCTATAATTGAATTGATTTTTAGCCAATTTAAAGAAAATCAAATTTGTATTGTGCTTTTCTAAAATGCCATTTACGTGAAGCTCAGCGCGAAAATAGATTAGTAGATTTCAAAAATGCATATAGATCAACGAATAAACACGAATGCAGCTCATCTGCTTGTTGGGTTTTTAATCGAAAGCACAGGGGGCAGCTTTCAATGTCATGATCACTCCGAAATTCTGACGAGATTCGTGTTCAGCATGAAATTTGCGCGAAGTGTTTAATATTCAAACCAGTGTCAAATTTCAAATTCCCCTCAAGACAAAATGATGCTTGTTTCGCTGAATCACATGTTCTTTGTCTTGAGAGGAATTTGAAATTTGACACTGAGTTTTGAATATTAAGAGCACTTTCACGCGCAAATTGACCATGCTGAACACGAATCTGGTGTCAAATTTCAGATTGTGATCATGACATTTTTTGAGAAAATTTGCTTCGGCCCCCCCTGTGCTTTCTGATTAAAATTCGTCTGACTTCCCAACTTCAAAGGCCCAGATAAGCCGAGCTGCATTCGATATTGTTTATTCGTTTGATGCTATCAGATGCAGTTTTTTTTGTGGAAATTCTAAAACTGCAATCTATTTTTTCGCGCTTTGTTAGCTTCACGTGTAAAATGGCACATTTTAAGAAAAAAGCACAATACAAAATTTGTGATTTTTCTTTGAATTGGCTAAAAATCCAATTCAATTATAGCAGTAATTTAGTAAATTTTCAAATCCATATTGTAGAGCTGCTCAAGCCGAGTAGAATGAGCCCAAGCACGCATGTAAGCATATACAAAACAGACCACTCCTTTTCATTTTAAGAAAAGAGGTCATTTTTGGTGGTTGAAAATAATCACCCCACTATAAAAGGCCATATCTCAAAATTTTCAAGATGATTCGAAGTTGACATCTTAGAACAAATTTCTCAGTGTTAAATTTAGAGTTGAATGGTATATAACATGTACGGTAGAAAAAAGTCAAAAAAATCACGCTGCCACGAAAAACTTTCAAAATTACAGATTATGTCTCTTAAATTCTTATAGTAAGCCAAGTTAAACCAAGCTAAAAAGTATATAACTTTCACTATGCCTTCAAAAATCACTTACTGTCTCCAAAGATGCCTGTATTGTTAGATGATATAGATGTATTATTAGATGTCACTGAATCAGCAGGTTTGTAGGCTTCACTTTTAAAACTTGGAGCCAATGACTTTTGGTCTGTAGTAATTTCAGCTTTGTTCTCTTCGTTGGGAATTGGTAAATCTTCTCTGCGACTAATAGCTATAAAAGATGGTTGCAATATTTGACCAGAAGAAAGTGGTGTGGTGGTAGCTACAGCCTTTACTTCGTCTACAACTGTGGTTCGGGTGGCCTAAACTAAATTTTAGAACAATTTTAAACCTTGTAAACATAAGGACTAGTGCTGAGCACTTGACATGGACCATGTTCAGACCCCAAACGGAAAATTTGGGCAATGATCCGGGTCCTGAGGTATCAAAACTTATTTTCAAAAGTTCTTCAAAAATTTGTTGCTCTAAAGTCCCAGAGAAACCTATAATCCGTACTGGATTTGGCTGCTTAGTGAAATTCTCCTATTGGAGACTGTGACAATATACATTTGAATTAAAAAGTATTGACTTACGGTATTTTCTCTTTTAAATCACCCCTCTCTAATAACCTCCCTGCTCCCTCCAAGGGGGTTGAAAAATAACTCACCCCTCTAAGAGCACCTTCCGGTGCAGAATTTCACGCTGAACACGATGGTGAAAAAAAATTGAGAAAAAAATCACTATTTGCTGGTCAGCTTCCCTAAGAACCAACCAAAGTTAGAGTTTTGCTTGTGTAACTTCAGAATGGCAGATCTCGTCAATTTTTTTATCGCTTCTAATGATTCATATTGCAAAACAAAGCGCAAATTACGGGCTTACTAGTGAAATATCATCGGGGTATTTATGAAAATTAGATGTAAAAATTTAAGTTCAAAGAAATAACTGTGTCATTTTTCAAAAACGTTGATACTTAAAAATGCAACAAAAAATATGATGACGTCATTTTTTCAGTTTTCAATGTATACCATTCGACAGAGCAAGAAAAACTGCACCAGAAAAAGCTTCGATGTAGGATAAAAAGAGACTTTGGGAGTGTTTAGCAAGACACCTCAATTCGACTGATTCGAGCTTAGCATGGTCGATTTGCTTATAAAACTGCCTTTACACATGAGAACTTGCTGTCAAATTTCAAATTCCGCTCAAAACAAAAAAACATTCAAATTCAAAATTTTTTGAATAGGGGGCTTTGTTTGGACCTCGTACTACGAGTATGAAGCGGTAATTCTAAGCGTGCCATCATGTTCAGCGTATCGTGAATAGGGTATACATGCAATAACCTGGCATACCCAATAAATCACTATCGGCAACTTTAGGTTCAATTTTACAAAAAAATCGCTCTTAAAGACTACTTCAGTTATAGTCTTTGAAATACTACTTGACGTGGGGGTGAGCATTGGCCCTACTGGTTTCGAAATCTACAGGTCCTTGTAAGAGTAGTCTTTCTGCTACTACAATAGCGAGAAACTACTCTTTAAAAACTACTTAATGCGTATTTAAAATACTACTTCATAGAAGTAGTATTCTAAATACTACTGGGAGAAGGGTTAACGCAACAAGTGCCCAAATTCAAAACTTACTTAACCCTACTGGACTCAAAACATATTGAAAAACTCACTACACTATCTTCTGACTTATGTACATTGAACTTCAATGGAGTCCAACTAGACAATTCAGGCTTCAAATTGACAGCGCCATTGTTAACCACCTGATCTCTGCTACTCCACCGGTCTCCACCTCCAAACCCTTCAATCATCTCCAGTCCTCCCTGGCCTTCCACACTAGGTGGTGGAGGCAGCACACCCTTCTTGCCAATTTGACTCACTGTTCCACTCTCAATTACACCATCAATTGCTCCATTCTTGCCTTTGACTGGACCACTTGGAGTGACCATTGCTATTTCAGGCATCAAAGTAGGGTGTGGTCCTTCAACAGCTGGTAGCACCTCCACCTGTGAGTCAGTCTCATAGTCCTCAGCGGTCATGGGCACAGGAGTGCCTAGGGCTGGAGCAGTGTCTGGAGGGGGTAACACTAGACCAGCAGGTGGTTGCACACCTGTAGCTGGACCATCTATGGAATATCCTCCTCTATTATACACAGACCAGCCACCATTGGAGCTGTGGGTAGGTTGAGGGGGAATTGGAGGTATAGAGCCTGACTGGCCTTGGCCATTGGGGTGGGGAATGCCGTTGGGTAGGAGAAGAGGGGGTAGGAAGGGTGGAGCAGGTTGTATAGGACGGTTGTTTGGAGATGGTTTGTAGGCTGAAATGGCAGGTTTGATTGATGTAGTATTGGTTTTAACAAGAAAGCCAGGGCTGCGAAACGTACCTTATTTAAAGATTTTTAATTTTTTGGGAATCCAAATCTTTAAAAATTTTGAGATTTTTAGTCAAAATCTTTGTTTTTGACGTACAAAACAATATGAGCATTAAATAAAATTGCATTTTTTGACGAAAAATAGTCAAATTGTATTTTATTTGGCCAAATGTACTTTATTTCAAAATTTTGAGTTCACAGCCCTGAAGTAAACTAACGTTGAATAGAGAAAGGAGCGGAGCAGGGACTAGTCATGCACATATGAGGACAGGAGTACCTAACTCTGCTGGCACAACAATATCTAGGATGCATTCGACGACAGTCAAACACCGGCTGTTGCAGATATGATTGAGCTGTAGTGGTTGCAGGCATGTAAGTAAAGACGATAAAGACAAGTATTAGTGAGTCAACGTGGTACCCATTCCTTATAAATAGTAGATTACTTTGCATCTAAAAGCTTTTAAAATCAGAAGGCTATAGTTTGGAATCCTAAACGTGTTCGAGTTCGAATTTTTTACCATTTCTGAGGGTGTTTTACATCGTAAAATGATGTAAAACGTGTTTTTAGGTGGCGGAAAGCACTTTTCAGAAAAAAAGATTTGACTTTTTTCCTCGGGGAAAAAGGTAAACCAATCTGAAAAGGTACCGTGATACCACAAAAGATGTATTTTGAACATAGTTTTGTTAACTGGGGTCTACCGCATAAAGAAAATCTGGTATGCATACACTTTTTTATGCATCCAGAGTCACTTTCGAGTGATTTGTGTCTAAGGTATGTGGGTGTGCGCAGTTCATCCCAAGCAACCAAGCTCCGTTTTATAAAACGGCTATGAATTGTGCTACAACCCAAAGTTCCAGATCAAAATATTCCGAGATAACCAAATTTTAATCCTCACTTTCATTCTAAAAAATGCTTTTATAAAAAAGCTTCATGATTTTTGTGTAAAATTTAGACATCCTAAATCATATTTACACATCCTGTCGAGTACTTAAAATTTAATTTTTGAGTTTCGAATATTGAATTCAGTTCTCAAAAATTTCCGAGTATCAAGTCGAGTACTCGAAAATTTCGACTACCCGTCAACCCTAATCCTAAATTAATTATAAGACATAAGAATAACCTTTTAGATTAGTGGCCTTGAAGCTGACTAACAAAAGTTGATAAAATATATAAAAGACAGCAGGTTTAGGAGCACCTTGAAGGAGTTGCGCAAGGCAGACCCTGAGGCTATTACTGGCCTATCTTTGGATGATTCAGCATTGATTTGCTTTACTTTCGCTTGTTCTAATAGGTAAATGGATAGATAGGTTTGCATTAGAAAAAAATGAATTTCCAATATTTCCGTCACTTTCAAGTGCTGGTCTTCTTTAATATTCTAGTTTGCAAAAGCAAACATGGTAGTTGAACATGATGAGCAGATGCACAAGAAGAAGAATTTTCACATTTTTTGGTTTATGTAAGTAAACAGAAAGTGTTGAATTTGCTAAATAGCATAGCACTTAGTAAATTTACTAGAAGGCACGCTGCGCCGATGGCGCATCAGCTTCGACTTCAACATGTACAGTCAAAGCTCTATATAACGTTCACCTGAGTCAAAAAGACACTCTACATAACGTTCACCATCAATTTGTAGCTCTTTTTTTAATTTTAGTTAGTCTAAAGACGAATTTGTTGTGCACAAAACAAAGTTAAAGTTGACAGTAGTTCTAAACACTTTCCTGTTTCTTCCTAATCATGGCAATTTGAAAGTTTTCAATGCGCGCGGGACCACACAAATGCTGTCAATAATATTTTCGAATTGTTTTTTGTTGGTGTACGGTCAGTTCGCCCCGTTTTTCAAACCAATAAAGCAACCATTTTTTGTCATGAAAAGTATCTTTGTTGTTTCGAAAGTTTTACACAGGAATGTTATTCGCTCAGTTCCAGTTTTTTTGCTTATCTTTCCATTCTTGTAAGTCTATTCATGGCAATGTGACTCTCGATCTTCCAAATAATTAGTTACGGCCAGCATTCGCCTCCCGATTTTTTCTGTGTGAAATAGCTCGACCTTTTCACCTTTCATTGCTTTAGAAATTTTGAAGCTCTGAAGATTAATGCTGTGATTACAATTAACATCTGTGAAGTTGTGAGCGATAGCACATGCAGGGCGAACAAGAGGGCCTTTTTATTAGGAATACGTAGCAATTACCTATGGTCGGGAGGGGTATTGTTAGTGAATTTTCATTTGAGCGAAATCACTAAAACTCATAAAATACCTTACAAGAAAACATTTACCACCGTCAAACCATGTTAAAAATGCCAAAAAAAGGTTTGCACAGGGGTTACTCGAAAACCACAAATAATAGTTTGCCATTTGGCTTGTTGGTTTATGGAGTATCGAGACTGGCTCGTAGAAAAAATTTTGAAATAACAAGGATGCTTTTCATGACAAAAAATGGTTACTTTATTGATTTGAAAAAATAACGGGTCGAATTGACCGTTTTGAAAAACGGGGCGAACTGACCTGTCTCCTTTTTTGTTTGCATTTGTTGTTTAAAAATAAGTTTATTTAAAAGATAGAACTTATTACTAGTCGAGCACAACGTTGCTCGACAATGCCAGATCGGACAAGTTACCCGACATTCACTGCTCCACAACTGTCACCGTCAAAATGTGACTTATATCGAATAGAACATAATATTTTAGATTTACAGGGTGGCGCAATTTTTTCGGGTACATTTGTTTTGTTCATAACTTTTTAAATTCGCAGTCATTTTTTTTCGCTGACCACTCATTCGAAAGCCCTTTCTTTGTCATTTTGTTTAAAAAAAAGAACGCGCCGATATGATTAAAAATCACCGAGATATGGCTGTTTTTGTGAAGGCATCGGGTTTCACCATTTTTTCGATTTTTAGATGCCTTACTCCAATCAAGTGTGGGCAAATTTCGGGCAGTTGATTTTTATGCAGGTAGGTTAAAGGTTAATGATTATTGTGTACAATATGCTTTCTCGTTTAGGATGGAGCCCCGCCCCATTGGTCTCTAGCTGTGCGCAACTATCTGACAGCAGTTTTTCCGAACAGGTGGATGGGTCGTGGTTCTCCGAATCTTTCTTGGCCGCCATATTCTCCGGACTTGACTCCCTGTGACTTCTTTCTGTGGGCTGGATCAAGAGCCAAGTGTACCGATCTCCTATCAGCGACTTGGATGAACTGACAAGAAGAATTCAAAACGCCTTTCGAGATTTGCCTCAGCAGATGATTGACCGATCAATTCAAGCCTATGAACAGCGTCTCAACCGGTGCATTGCTGTTGGTGGCAGAAGTGTGGAGCAAACATTTGCAAACGTTCATTGAGTCCTCGTTGGGGTTTTGTTTCGCATGTTATGATTTGTTATCAATAAAATGTATCTGAATTGTTATTAAAAAATGTGTATGAAACACATGGATAAACAGTCAAAACCCGACGCCTTCACAAAAACAGCCATATCTCGGTGATTTTTAATCATATCGGCGCGTTCTTTTTTTTAAACAAAATGGCAAAGAAAGGGCTTTCGAATGAGTTGTCAGCGAAAAAAAATGACCGCGAATTTAAAAAGTTATGAACAAAACAAATGTACCCGAAAAAATTGCGCCACCCTGTAAAATGCAAACAAAAGAGTAATTCAAAAACATTATTCCAAAATTTATGTGGTCCCGCGCGCATTCAAATCTCTGACATTGCCATGATATGGAAGAGACAGGGTCCTTTAATAGATTGTTGCTAAATAGACCGACTCTGGGCGAAACTTCGTCCCCCCAATGCAAAAAATCACATTTTGGTCAAAAAAATTTTTTTCAAAAAATCGATTTTTTATGTGGAAAAGTGTCACAAAATAACTTTCTCGTCGTTTTAAGCACATAAAAATTACTTAGGAGTCATTTAAACATGACTTACGAAAAATTAAAAAATGCGCAACCACACCCCCAACCCCCCACACTATTGATAAATAAGTTATTAACTTATCAATCAATAAGTTCCACATGCCTTGGTACCCCTGTGGTCTTGCCGAAAATGCACTTTTTAACACTTTTTGGCGGAAATCTTTTTCTTTGAGCAAACCATTAATTTTAACACCGAATTCGTGCTCAGCATGGTCGATTTAATTGAGAGATTTACTTGAGGGCCTGAAGGGACCAGGCTTTGCCGTCCGTTATGTAGAATGCTTAAAAATATCAATTTATTGTGAATATTTAAAATATAAAACGTTTGGTATTTTTAGCCATTAATCCGTAAAAAAAAAAATTCCGTTATATAAAACGCTGGTTTCAATCAATTTCGTTGAAAGCCAACCCAACCAAATTTAGTGTTCGTTCCAGTCAGTTATACAGAGCGTCGACTGTACTTAAGGAGGTGTGTGCCAAAATAGAAAAGGCTTGAGAGGGTGCCAAGCTATCGGAACTTGTCTGAATTTGTTTTCATTATTGCAAGCAACAATTGTTTTGCTATAAAACAATTTTATTTTTGCATTTAAGTCGTAAACTTTCAAAACAACAAAATATCAACTCACAGGTATTATTATTAGACAGGTAGTAGATACAGAGACAAACAGAGAGAGTATCACATGTAAGGCACAGGTTGCATTGATCAGGATATATCTTTACTATATATGGGACAAAACTGGACAAGATCAACAACAAAAATAAGCTGACTAGGTCTTTTGATATTTAGACTAAAAACTAAATATTTTTCAATAATAACCGAAAAATAAAAAAAGAGCCTAAATATACTTTCCTAACACCTATAATATTCCAAAATTTCATTATAATTTCGTTACTACTACATATCAGTAGCTGTGATGTGGCTGTCCTGTGACCTAGTGTCTGCTGCTCTGTGATGCCTCAAACTGACTAAACCAACTGCACTACTATTGTTGGTGTGCTTCAAGGGTTGCTGCTCACAGGTGATAGCTGAAATAATAGAGTCTTCTGGAGGTTGTTGTGTCTCTATATGAGGAACAGGGTGGTGAGTGTGGCTGCTGGCATGGTGGTGGTGGAAGGCTGAGCCTACTGGTTGGTGATGTCCTGATGTGTCATTCCCTAAATGTAATTATCAGAGCTTAGAGAATATGTTGAGAATACAGTCAACCTTTGATTTAATGGCCTCCTTGCGAGTGACCCTAAGGGACCGGACTGGCATACGATTCAATACACATTGTGATTCCGTATGGCGATTCAATTTCAATCTTTTTACGGTACTCTTTAGGAATTTTTTACTGAAGCTGAGCAAAAAGAGCCTCTTTAAGCATTTCTTGGATGTACCGACAATTTCTTTTGGTAAGGGCATAGTTGGAAAAAAAATTGGTAAAGCACTTTTGTGGTTCTTTTTGTGTCCAAAGTGTTCTTATTCCAATTTTTTCTATATTTTTTCCTTTTCTTTTCAAGTTTGTACAATGTCTCAAAATTAGTGTCTCACAATGGTGTAAACTAGAAAATTTCAATATTCATAGTGGTTACACCCTTAGTAGCTACACGCTCAGTGGTCCTGATCCACCATCAGTGCCCAGGTGGCCCAATCCTGATCGTAATACGCAGGTACCCATATGGACAGATTAACCCTTAGTACCAAGTCGGTCTGATCCAGGTGATATCATTTATCCTGTTTGAAAGGGTGTCATGCTATGTTATAGGCGACTCTGTGCGCTGTTCTCCAGCCCTGCAAGCTGAGGGCTTGGAAGCTTAGGGCAAGCCATGCCAGTTAGCTAGTTTTTACAAAATGGCCAGTTTGACAGGCAAAAGATATTTTTCTCACTTTTATGTAGTTTCGGGAATATGTTTGAGTCCGTCATAACATACGCTGGCCTACCCAGCGCCTAAACCGAAGCCAAAAACAAAAACGGGGCGAACTGGCCGTACACCATACCTGAGACAGGAACCACTCCAAAGTGACTCTGGATGCATTAAATAAGCATGTATAAAGTCAAACATCGATAACCCGGCACTTTCAATAACCCGGCACCTTAGTCTAACTGGCCAGAAAAGAAATAAAGTTAAGTGATGCTTCAATAACCCGGCACCTTGAGGACGGTCCCTAGGGGTGCCGGGTTATGGGGGTTTCTTTATGTGGAGTAACAAAACTATGTTGAATGTATGTCTTTTAAAAGATAGCATACCATAGTATGACAAATTGTGTGTATAAGTCTATTGAATCGCAATTGTATCGAATCACAATGTGTCGTTATACCAAGGGACCATTTAAAGGACCATGGTTTTAGCGCGCAGCTGCATGTGCAAAATTTAAATTGGCGGTGGACAGTTCTCTTTCGTCTCTCACTGTACTCTTTGGAGTCTACTTCGTCTCAGGACAAATTCGGTTTTGGGCAATCTTCTTTTCAGGCAGCCTTGGTGTTCCGCCAGTAGGACTTTGGTTTGGGCCAATAAAATACTTGAGCCAGTCGGGTTTCGGCCAATTCGATATTGTAGGGGTATTATTATAATATAGATATTGTAGTATAGGATTGGTGAAAACCCGACTAGCTCAAGTATAACACTGGCCAAAACTCGACTGGCTCAAGAATTATATTGGCCAAAACCCGATTGGCTGAAACATTAAATTGGCCAAGACTGGCGGAACGCCAAGGCTGGTTGAAAAATTTTCGGCTGAAACAAAGTATTGGTTCAAAAAGAAGTTTGGCCAAAAAAGATTGGCCAACTCCCCCCTCACCCATTAAATTGAGGGTATATTTTCTTATATTTTTTCGGCAATTTAGCCAAATCGAGCTCACAAAGAAGGCCATTAAATCGAGGCTGTCGTTAAATCGGGTTGACTGTATGTGTGTACCTGGATTAGCAGTAGTATTGCCTATTAGCCTTGTGGTAGGTGTACTTCTACTACTTTCATGGTTATTAGCTGCTGTCTGATGGTTGATATGCTGCATGCCGTGCCTCATAAATGAAGGGGGCGCTTGACTTCTGTGGTTTCTGCCCATATAAGAGGGTGTAGTGCCTGCAAATTAAAATTGATCTCAAGAGGTTTTTTATACTTTATCTTTTAATTTTTAGCATCCGGGCGTTTCCACGCTTTTACGTCATTTTTTAATTTTATTTATTTTTTGACTTTAGACTGGGATATGTTGACTGTAAGTCAACTCATTTTGACCAATAGCTAAGAACTTGAGGCAGACTCGAAGATTTAGGAATTCTGGGATTAGCTGAAGGTTTAGAAAGATTCACTTGAATTGCTGCAAATATACAATGCAAATGAATAAAATATTGTCGATGTTGAAAACATGGAGTCATAAAATTCAAGGTCCCATAATTGCAGAAAACTGTTTAAAATTTTAGATACTTTCTGTTTCAGTGTTCTTGAGAGAATGCTTTATTAATTTATTAATAAAACCCAGACTGACCTGCAGATATTTTATTCGGCATGCTCCCAGTACCTACATGCCCATCACTTCTAACAGTCACTAAATCATCAGTGTTGCTTTGACCTGTGCTAGTAGTGTTAGTTGCATTCTGATATTCATCAGTCGTCTTGAATACATAAAAGGAATCAATTGTGACTGTTTACAACCCTAACCTGGTAGTTTGGCCTTCTATTACTGCTATTGGCACCAGCATAGAGTTGCCGTTGTCGATTGGCGTTCCTCTGTACACACCATTTGAGAAAGAAAATGCCCAAGAGCACATATAATGTGACTAAAAATGCAATAAACAAGGTAACAAATTTTAGAAATTTTTAAAAAACTTCCGGTTTTATTTTTAAAGGGGTATGCCCGTGCGCGACACAGAGGAAAAGCGGGGACCAGCAATATTTTTCTTTCTCAAAATCTTTTATACAGTTGAGTCTCTACTGTAAACAGACTCATGTGAAATTTTCTACAAAAGGAAGTCAACCAAGTTGACACTCTACATAAGGCCATTGCTTATAAGGACACCCTGTACATAAGAACGGCATGCAACGGTCCTTTAAGTGTCCGTATATGACCTCGACTGCATGCGTTCTATCCTGATTTTTTAAGTTTTCTGTATCGTTTCCATGAGTAGTATAAGGTCATCAATATTAGATTTGACGCAAAACGAGTGAAAAATGAAACGATTCAAAAAAATTTGCTGGAATTAGTGTGAAAAATGTTATCCCCGACTTAATTTTTCGAAACGCACGGGCATGCCGCTTTACACTGAAATGTCCTAATCGCAAATTAAAATATTATTTTTAGAAATTCTTTTTGGACTATCCGTAAAAATGCCCGCGTTTTATGAAAATGTGCCCGCTATTGGATATACCTGTTATATTCATTATGCTTTATATAAAGCGTAATTCTTGAACTGAAACCGCAGCATTTTGTAGTAAATGGATGGTATAATATACGGTCGTCAAAAATATGCGACTCAGTCCTTATTATAGAGGAGTTTCACAGAAAAGCGGGCAATTTTTCCCCAAACGCGGACATTTTTCCGTTTTAGCCATTCTTTTCAGCTTTTACAATAGCCGTCTTTTTTGGTGGTAGTCTTTATTTTTTTTCGGGTCGGGATACAGCCGAACCCGGGTATAAGAGCATTCCTCGGGACCTAACCAAAGTTTTCTAATATCGGGGTGCTCTTATATCGGAATCCATTTATACCAATGTTTGACTGTATTTCAGAAAACAAAAGCGGTTTGGTAGCGCACTGTTTGAACCACGTTTGGAATATGCTGTAAAACTATGAAAATAACCAATGAGAATAAAATATAAATATAAAATTGTATATGACTATGCTTGCAAAAAAAAATTCCGGAAGCCTTTTTCGAAAACCTGGAAAATTTTTGTAGAATTTTTGTTTTTTTTTGCAAATTTTGCAAGCATAGTCATATACAATTTTATACTCAAAATGTAGCCCTGCTGTCTGGCGCCATTTGAGTATAAAATTGTCCACTAGAAAACCGATAAAAACGTAAGTTCGGAAAGAGCTCTGAAAACTACCAAAATGACCCTGGTTTGAACCAAGGCAAATGTTTAAAAAAAAAGATTATTTCGGAATTTTGATCTGATGCGTTTTTTGTCGGGTGGATTCATAGTAATATCGGTGTAAAAAAAATTAGGAGGTTAAAAAGAAAAATAAAGTTAACTGAGTTACTTTCAAAAAATCCTATTTTCCAGTCAAAAATTTTTCCAGCCTCCCCCCTTGTCCTACTTTAAAAAGGGAGAGAATTAAAAGTACTTCATGTTGGCTTAAAAGTGCCTCAGATTTGTTGAAAAGTGGATCATTCTGATGAAAATGCCTCATTTTTAAATATTCTATTCAATAATTACAGCGTTGTGACTTACTATCGCAAACTCTTCCATCAATCTAAGTTGTCCTCTTCCCACTTCTTAAAGGCTTTTTCAGGCCTATTTTAGGCACTTTTTAACCAAAATGAGGCAAATTTAGGCCAAGTGAGACATTTTTCAAATTTTTCTATTAAAAAAGTCATTTTTCGTAAGTAAACTTTTCAAAAATTGACAAAATCGTACCTGTGACCAGAATAAAACAAATTCGCATCTCACTGAGGTAGCCGGCTACATCATGCAAGTCATCTGCCATTCGGATGAACTTGTACGACTCACTAAATACAACAAACAAAATTATATTTCACAAAAAAGTCAATAAAAAAGTGTTTTTCACCCATTTCAATTCTCCTATTTTAGCCCATTTTGCCTTTATTTATTTACAAAATAACCTTTTCCTAGTCACATGGTCTAAGAAATCTTTATACAAAGAGGCAGGTGAAAAGACGTGCATGCCAAATTGATCATCTTGCATATTCTGCCTAGACCTTGTGTGGTTAAATAAAGCAGAAAGTGAGGCTAGCACATCAAATCAATGCCAAATATAGTCTGTATATGCCCTTGCTAATGTGGGAATTAGTGCCCCTGGGTACAATTAGTGCTTGGTTGGTTAGCAGCAGCAGCAGCTAACACAAAAAGTAGCAAGTAAATATGATGGATCACCCCTGTCTAACTAATAAAACCTCATATTTTTGAGTGAAAGTGAGAGGTTGAAGAGGTTTCAAAAATGTTCCTTTTCTTAAAAAAAATAATATTTGGTTAAAATATTGAAAACCACCCCTTTCCCCTCAGAGTGGTCAGATGGTCGAGATTACCTCATGCTTGTGTTTCTCGACCCCAATTTCACATAAAAAACCCGCGGCTTTTAATTCTGAGGGTTTGACGGTTTTTAGTCAAAAATTGATAGTTTCTTTTGGCACAAATTTAAATTTTAAAGGGATTAAGGGCTGAATTAGTAGGCGAATTGGGAAGCCACTTTTTGTCCAAATTTATAAAAAGTAAATGTTTGTATTTTCGTTTGTCCTACCATATTTATAAACATGGGCCAAAAAGAGCCATTTTAATAAAAAAAACTAAAAAATTGACCTACTTTATTAAATAAAATATTAATTATGTATACTATGTATATGCAATTAATTAATACTAATTAAATATTTACCCAACCAAAAGTTTCAAGCCATCCTCCAATCTTGAAGGAGAATAACCTGTGTGGCGCGCTTCTCCAGAATATTTCATGTTATAGAAATGGCTGCGAAACTCAAAAAAGCTTTTAAGACTTCCAGTCAATAATTAGATTTGCGAGAGTGGATTACAAACTCCGGGGAGGATCTTAAGTGCTATCTCACTTGCACTATCCCCCAGGGTTTACACCAATGTTTTGAGAAACTAAGTTTGGGTTTTCGTCAAAGTACGAGAAACATAGGTAACGTAGAGTTGCGAAATCGACGACCATATCTACGGCCAAATTTCTGAATATTTGAAAGAAAAGTTTGTGAGTGTTAAAAGTGGACATTTTTTGGTTAAAAATACAGTTCAATTTGGTTATTATTCTACATTATGCCTGGTTTTTGCCTGGGTCTCCTTGTTGTTTCGAAAGCTTGTGCTTAGAGAGTTGAAAAACACTCAAACACCTCTTTCTTACTTTATTTATTATTAGGCAAATATGTAATACGCTGGCTTACCTTAAGCCTCAACATAAGAAAAACAAATAATACCAAGGCGAAAAATCGGGCCCGATAAAAAAAATTCGAAATTTTTTATATCAAACATTTTCTTCTTTTTTTCTTTACATTTTCATTTTTAAATTTGTTTTTTTATTTTTAGTTATAAAACTAGTTGTAAAAGTTTATTAACACTACAATTCCCGACTGTAGTGTTTGACTACCTGAGGGTTTTCAGACCTCCTGAGAACCCTGATGACAAAGTCAGACCTCTTCGCTAGAGTACAATGCCCTTAATTATCCCAATTCTCACAGCGACTCTTTTAAAAATGGATGTTTTTTCTTCAAGTTGGTGAGCAGTGAATTTGTCTCGCTCAGCATTTTCTTTTGTGCTCACGAGAAAGCCCTTTGTCTGCACTTTCTCATGATGTGTCGTTTGCCTACATTCAAAAAAATTTATCATGGGTAAAAAATTAAAAGAATCAAATAAGGCAGTTTTGAAAAATTTACAATCTTACTGAAAGCATGGGAAATTTTTGTACTCTGGCCGTTTATCTTGATGCCTAATAAGTACTAGTGAAGAAATTCAAGAGCTACAATATAGGCGAAAAAATTGAACAAAGGTCACTCCGAAATTACAGGAGAAGAGGTAGAACCAGCACTTTCCCTGGAGTTGAAATTTGAAGGATACCTGGTTTGGCATATTCCTGGCCGAATTTCTATAAAAAATTGAGAGTGGAATATAGCAAAATGCTCAGCGTGAGAAATGCAACAGAACTAGTGCAAAGACTCACAAACACCAAGCGAAACACCATAGCGATCAAGCCATAGCCATCTGAATTTTCGTCCAAAAGTCCCTGATTTTTCGAGGGGTTTTGGTGGTCAAATTGTTTTGGTTTTAACTTTGTGATATTTGCTTGCTGTCTTGTGAGTCTTTGTATCAGTTCTGTTGCATTTCTCACGCTGAGCATTTTGCTATATTGCAATTTTTTATAGAAATTCGGCCAGGAATTCAAAATTCAATTCCAGGAAAACAGCTGGTCCTACCTCTTCTCCTGTAAATTGTGAGTGACTGTTCTTGAATTTTATGATAATTATGGGCATTGCATCAAAGTTGATTTTGCGATATACGAGGTCTGAAAACTCCCAGGTCTGGAATTCTAGTGTCAAGTAAAATTTTATTCATCTTTAAGTGTTTAAAATTTTTGGAAAAAAGTGACAAAACTACTTTTAAGAAACATAATGCTTACAAAAAAATATAGTTTTAAGCCATTGCACATTAATTTTTTAGCTTAAAGCAACAAATTGAAAATGGAGATTAGTAAAAGGGCTTAAAATATTAAAAAAATGGGGCAGCCAAAAAACCATCAATTTTAAATGTGTTTTTTGTTCAAAATATATAAGTGATTACCCATTTTTCATGCCTTTGTCCAGATCTGCCAGGTTGAGTATATAGACTCCCATTTGCTTTTAAACGAATTTAGAAATTTGGCTTAGCAATAAATAAAAGCATAGTCAAATTGTTTTGCTATAACAATTCCGTATTGTCTCTCTAACAGAGCAGTGCCCCTGTCAGTTAATCCAAATTGCTACTTTAAGCATGACGTTTCGACCCACTTTCTGGGTGATCATTAGACAATCTATGATTCAAATTGTAGTCAAATTGATGAGCTTCAACTTGAGTGTAGGTCAAAAAATTGGTCAAAACACGATTTTGAAATAGGTTGTGCCACCCTATCAGAAAGAGTGAAATCAGCAGCAAAGACATATGGTAAAAATAGATAAGAACTCACATGTAGTGAAGTGTCAGTATATCAAAGCGCTTAACTGTGACCACAGTATTCAAATTTTGTGAGCAATACTCAGCTAATTAAAACTATCCACCAGCCGGTCACAAGCAATCAATACATTCACAATAAAAAATATACTCTATACTTTTTGTCAACAAAAAGTCCCAGTAAAAATTTAAGCTACGAAAAAATCGACCCTGCCACACAAAGCAGCGGGAGTTCAAGGCTCTTAGATGTTTTTTCAATAAAGGTATTTTCCAAAAATAAAAATTTTTAATCTTCAAAAGAGACATTTATGAAAACACGTAATTTTTACATGAGTTTTACAATTGACAATCCACATGTAAATCATTCGGGGTGGGTCAGAATTGCAAAGGCGCTTTTGAAAAATTTAAGCTACTTTTAAGTGGCCACGTAATTCCGACGCAGCCTGTATGTCAATAATCTAATAGTAAACTGCGCAGCGTGCAAAACTAGTTGAAAAATACTTTTCCCCCTAATTTTCGACGTCAATAAAATAAAAATGACGAAAAAATAATATTAGGGGGCAAAATAAATAAATTTTCAAAAATAATTCGACATTCAAATTTCAAAAGATTTGCTGTTTCAAAAGGTGATAAAGATAAAACAAAGGGTGGAATTTTTGGATGTGTCGATGCATATTGTTACACTATTGAGTGTCAAAAACAAGGTCTCCCACATATGCATTTGCTGGTAACCCTTGACGCAGCGGGCAAAAAACTTTTTATAAAGAACGTCTGAGAGCCCTGACTTTGTGGGATAGAGCCCAAAATTTAAAAGTTAGACATTTAAGGTCTGAACATACAGATCATCAGAAAAAAAGATTACAAATATTAGGATCTTGTATTTTAAAAATTATATTTGCAATCAAACTTTCAAAGAAGAAAAATACTTGACTGGCTTAAAAATTAGCCAGAAAACTTTCCTCTAATGATTAAGATTAAAGCAAAAAGTAGGGAATAAAATCCCCATCCATCATAATATTTATGCATTTTAGAAAAAAAAATTATGAGTTTTGCTACCAAGATTGATGTCTATCCATATCAATCAATACCTTAGCCACCACTAGCAACTATTGCATTAATACCCTCCTTATTCTTGCAATATTCTCTTCAATTAGTCTAAGTAATAAATGCACAAAATTTTAGCAATGCTTTATGGAAATATTAATAGTTTTGATGTCTTTCGACGAAAATATTTTTGCTTTAAAAAATTGAAAAAACTTTTTTGTAAAAAATTGAAAAAAGTGTGGCATAAATGTATTTGAAAAAAGTTTGATTGACTGAAAAGTGCAGCTATAGCAAAAATTTGGAGTCAAAAAGGGGTATTAGCAAAGTTAGCAAAGCGTGTAAGAAAAAGTGACACTTCAAATAAAAAGCTGACCAGCTAAATTAATTTAAGTAACCATATAGCTAGATAACAAAAACAAGTTGTGGAAATGGCACTTGGAAGTAAGGCTGAATAGAAGAATTAAATTAATGCGCTTGAGCAAAATTGTGTTTTATAATAGCAAAAATAGGTGCTTAATTCTTCAATGAAAGTATAGCAAAAAATTTCAGTGGTGCCATTTTTTAAGATTTAACAGGTTTTTCATTGTTTTTAAATTTAGTTTTTAAAAATACAAATTTTGCTGCAACAAACAAAAACATTAAAAACTTAACACTCCCCGGCATGACTGTAAGACCAGCACATTCCAGTGAAGAATTTCATGAAGAATCCGAATCTGCAAACCGTTTAAAAAAAAGGCCATTTGGCTCGACCTTCCGACCGATTTGAAAATGTGACTTGGTTATGTTCATAAAACAACTGGTACTACAATATTTCATATTCACATGCATGATTTCAATAACTTGTTAGAAAGGGCAAAAACTAAGCCTTCAAATGACATACTAAATGTGAAATTTTTGGCCTAAAGAAAAAATTGTGTCATTTTTTCAAAAAAGGTTTTCTTACTTAAACGTGCAAAATTAGGTGTGATAGAACCATTTGTTGAGCAAAACCTACATACCATTTGAAAGAGCGAACAAAACTGCACCAAAAAGTGCTTTTAAATAAAACCAAATAGAGTTTTAAGAGTGTTAAAAACTAAGAAGTATTTAAAAACGTAAAACTTGTTTCTTGCTAAACCAACCTGCAATTTAGACGCCGGATTCGTGTTCAGCATAGTTGATTTGCTTATGAAAATTGTCTTAAAATCTGAAAGTCCTGATCAAAATTCAAATTCCTCTCGAGACAACAATTATTCAAATATCTCTCAAGTTAAATAAAAGCACTTTTGGTGCAGTTTTGTTTGCTCTTTCAAAGCTATCGAAATCATGCATGTGAATATAAAATATTGGAGTACCAGTTGTTTTATGAGCATAACCAAGTCACATTTTCAAATGGGTCGGATTCGGATTCTCCATGAAATTCTTCACTAGAATGGGCTGGTCTTACACTCATGCCGGGGAGTGTTAATTAGGGTAATTTTTTAAAAAATTACAAAGTTTTGGTTAATCTTGAAATTATTATTGTTTTGTTTGAACCAATATATTTGTCAGCAGTAGCACTAGTGTGCCTACCCCAAAAAAGACAATGCAGACAATAAGCACTATTTGTGTTCCAGCATATGGCCCTTGTCGCTAAGCAAGAGAAAATCGAATTTGGCAAAAAGAAAAGATTTCCTTGGCTACACACCCTGTCTTCTTCTGCTTTTGTTTAGAAGCCAAAAGTCATAGAGGACACAACAAACAAATTACAAACATTATTCTATAAGGAAATATTTCGTAAGAATATTTTTTTAAACAAAAAACTGAAATATTTATTAATTTTTCAATAGCAAACATTAGAGCAGATGTGGAATCAAAACCAATCCTAAGCGGTTAAGCGCAGTCATCACACGTGGTTATCATTTCTGGCAAATATTAACATGAAAAGACAAACTGGGAGACTGGCGTTGACTGGAGAGACGGTCGGTGGAGCTGGAGACTGAATGCCGGGTCGGAGAATTTTCTCAAGACGAAGCAAGGTTTGACTTGTAAAACCACCACCCCTCACCGGCCATGTGAACAAAGCAAATTGTGAGGCGGAGGTCGAAAAAAGGTAATTGAAAAGTATACCGAGACCACTGTTTTCAGATTTTCTAGTAAACTAGTAGAAAATGGAATGGTTTCAAAAAATTACGGTCCTCGTTTCTATTTGCGTTGTCAAGATCAAATTTAAATAAATGAAATCAATAATCTCAGACCTTTAATAATTGGTGACGAAATATTTGTTCTACAAAATTTTAATAAATGTTCTAAAGACAAAAATAATACAAATCACAAAAGTGTTTTGATAAAAAAGTGGAAATTAACAAAGAAGAAGTATGCAAAAAAATCAAACATGTGCAGCTGTATTAGTACTGTTAGCAGTTGCTGCTAATATGCCAACATCATCAACAATGGACCCCCCTCTTTGGCTGCCTTTCTCACACACACACAGCCATAATGTAAAATGCACACGCCATAGTCGCCCCTATACTAGCTTTAATGACATTCTCTAAGATTTTGCTTTTAATGTATTAATCTCTAAGATATATGCCCTTACATAACTTTTGCTAACAAATATAGAAAAAATTGTTCTGTACACCAGCCTAACCACAATTTAAGTAAATTAGAGCCAGTTTGTTTTGGTAGCAGAAGACATGTATGGGAACGGAAGTTTGCGAAAATCACAGAGAATAGGAAAATTAAGAAAAAGATTGAGAACATAGAAGATTGCTTGCCTGCTCAAAAAGATATATATTTGGCAGGCTCAATTACTTTATGCTTTTATTGCTACCTGAAGTCAGCAGCCAAAATACACTAATCAATACAGGTGTATCGAATTTCACACCAATATGTTCACACACTCACTTATTTTGTTTTGCAAATTTACAAGTACAATTTTGGTTTAATAAATCCAAATCTAAATTCAAAATTTTTGAAATTCAGCTGATTTGTTTTGCTATATAATATACCGTATTTTCTCTATTCAATCCCACCTCTCTAATAACCACCCCCTCAAAAGATCATTTTTTGCTACACCTTGTTTGGGTTAAAATTTTTCTCAGTTTCTAGGTTAATATTTTACGTGATCAAACAATAACTGAAATAGACTGTTTTACAAATAGAAATAAAAACTTCAAGGGTCATTATTATTTCTTCTACAATTTCTTTTTCCATAATAATAGTTACATAAATGGTACCCTGAGTACGGTTTGACTATTCGGAAAATGGTTTTGTTCGATTGGTAACCTATTAAGTGAGCCAGTACTATATGGTTCATAGTAACAAAGATATTATGCTTCACTAGTCAGAGTGGTTCAGGTAAATATTCACCTGAAGGTGGAAGCATAAGTAGGTGATGGTGCTTCGTGTTATTTTTTGATTTGTGCTCAGGCGCAGGGCAAATATATGGTGTGTATTAAGTAGATGGCTGTTTTTGAGCTCTTTTGTTATGTTTTTCCGTGAGACAAAGAGCGTCTTTGTTTATTAAGAGTCTCTAATTCACGAAACATTATTAGGCATTGACCAGTGCACCAGGGCTGCAACAGATGTGAAAAAATATCTGATCGGATACGAAAACATATCGGATATAGATTGTCAAAAAGGATATCGGTCATCAGATATCGGATTTCGAACATTTTCGATAAATTTTGAAAAATTTTTAAAATTTGAATTTTTTTTCTGAAAATTGGCTATTTTTTTCGAATATAGGATATAACAAAGTGCCGGATATCGGATATCCGATGCAGCCTTGCAGTGCGCCCTTAATCAAAAGTGCTTCCGTATGTTTGTGCCTTCATTTCATTGTACACCCATTCGTTCCGTTTAGGGGGGGGGCTGGAAGTTGTTAAGGAGATAGTCTCGACACGAAAGATTTTTCTAAGTTTTGTGCTTTTTAAATGTGGTTTTAGGGCCATATTTTGTCGACAATCTGGTGTTGTGGTTTCAGAGAAACTTGTGCAGAATTAAAAGTTGGATTAGCATCATCAATACCAGAATTTCTAAATTCCTTCAAAAAATGCTCTAAAAATCGAAATGAAAAAGTGGAAAAAACCATCGAAAAAAGATTGATTAGTTCTCTATTGGCATTTTTTGAAGGAATTTAGAAATTCTGATATCAATGATGCTAATCCAACTTTTAACTCTGCACAAGTTTGTCTGACATTGCAAAACCGAGTTGTCGATAAAATATGGCTCAAGAATCACATTTAAAAAACAAAAAACTTGGTATAATACTTTCGTGTCGAGACTATCTCTTTAACAGTTTTTACCCACCCCCCTGTTGTCGGCAACGGCGATGGTCTTTTAAGAAGTCTTAAATTTTTGCAGGGTGGTCCAGGTAATTCCTACGATTTCAATCACTCCTCGAATTCGAACAAAGTTATGGCCGTTTGAAATCCTATGAATTTCTTGGACCACCTTGTACTTATTTGTATACCAGATGTTTTGAAAAAGTAGTAACAAAATTTGTTTACTGACCCGACTCTAACTTTATTTTAGCAAGAATGTCTAAAATGTCTAATATTCAAACGATTCATTTTTAACTTTCCCTGACTTGTTTTTAAGTTTTTTTTGGTTTTTAGAACAAAATATTTGACAGACTATGCAATACCTGGTGCGAGAAAAGTTCCCGATGGGTTTTTATAGCTTAATTATTTATCCTTTTTACCATTAAATTTCTAGTAGGTCACTACTTATTTGTAGCATTGAATCTCCAATAAGCTAAAAAACACATAATTTATTTAACAAAATACACTTTATAATAATTTAAAATTTTTCTAATGAAGCTTCTCGATTCCAGCGCGTAGTTCAGCCATATTTTTCAATTTTCATGAAACGAATAACATCTGATTCAGGGCTACAAGATCATATCAAAAGATTAAAGATATGATTACAAAAAGGATAAATAATTAAGCTCTGAAAACCTATCGGGAACTTTACTCGCACCGGTAGTAATACTATAAGCTTCTTCGGTCGCTATTTAAAAATAGAATGACACGGCTCACCTGTTAAATCTGGGGTGAGCTTTGGCCATGTTAGTTTTGTAATCACAAATTTAAAAGCTAAATAATTTAGTAAATTAGTAAATATTAGACTAATATGACTAGGGTTGTCGGCTCGGCCGGCCGATTTTAGGTTTGTCCGGCCGAAAACCGACATTTTGTCTGGCCGAAAACCGACATTTTGTCTGGCCGAAAACCGACATTTTGTCTGGCCGAAAACCGACATTTTGTCTGGCCGAAAACCGACATTTTGTCGGTTTTCGGCCGCAAAAGTTCGGTTCTCGGACGCCCGAATGCTTCCGATTTCGCCAAAAAATTTTAATTTATTAAATGTAAATGCTCCATTAATTATTTACCGTATCTCCTTTAATAGAGCCCCAGCCCAAACATTTTGAAATTGGCAATCAAAAATGGCCCTAACTCTGAAGTTCTAGTCAAAAAATAGGGGGCTCTATTAGAGGAAATAAGGTAATCTCTAATAGTTACTCACACTATAATAATTACTTACTCTATATGCATTTATTATCAAGATTCTCGCTCGGAATTATGTCTAAGGTAAGTGAGTGCGCGCATCTCTGACTCTCAAGCCCCCCTGTGCCCGCGAAGGTGGCTTAAGAGTTAGAGTCCCCGCCGTGTTTAAATGTTCCTTCCCCTCCTTATTCCTTTTAAAAATGTTTTGGCGCCAATTTAAAATATATTTTTTCGATATCTTTTACACATTTTTTGCTTTGGCCCTCCCCCCCCCAATGCAAAATTTTTTTTAACAAAGTTTTTTTTATAAAAAAGTGCTTTCCCAATTTTAAAAATGTGTTTTCTTTACGTTAAACATTGGAAGAAGCACGACAAAGATGATTTCGGGCATGACTTAGGTACACATTGTGTACTTTAGCCCTTCATGATGTTGTTTCAAACCAAAACTCGATATGAAATATCATAACTTTGGAAAATATTAGTTTTCTGAGGTTTTCTGCCGGCCCAAAAAGTGTCGGCCGGCCGACAACCCTAAATATGACCATATTCTACTTTTTTTTTTGGTAAGATAAGAATGATTTCTAAACAGCCTCAAAAGTCAAAAACTTAGTAATAAAAAGTAGACCTATTTCTTTCTTCTTCTTTAACAAAGTTTTAGCAGTGTGCAGATTTTTCTGGAGCCATAAAAGAAATTAGTGCAAAAAAGAGAAACAAAGGGCTAATCAATAAGTTTGCCGTGTTTAAATGTTGAGTTTATATTTATAGCACAAAACATCAATGCTAAATCCATTTTCAATGCAATAAATGCACAGCGGGCCAATGTTCGTTGTTCACCAACTGAAAGTCTGACAATATGTTTAGAAAAACAGGAAGACATCTCTACAAGCTACAAAAATACATGCATGAACCAGATTCTAAAAACTATCATCTAGGCCATTATTAAGAGTGGTTTTTTGTAGGGCTGCACCTCGAGGTGCCGATTTCGAACGTTGGCTCGTAAAAATTTCGAAGGTGGTTGACATTTTTAAATGCCAATTACTCAAAAATAATATATGAAAACGCAAAAACTAACCACGCCATCGTGCTCAGCATAGTTGAATTAGGGTATCCAGTGTGAAATCTCGGAACCCAATTTTCTGCTATCGGCAACCTACTATTGGCCGAGGTCCATTCTTACAAAAAATCACTCTTAAACAGCCAGTTAATTTTGAAATTGTGAGGAATTTTGACGGGAAGGAGTAGAATGTGCCTTTTAGATTGTGTCGATTCAAATTGTGCCTTTTTGTTTTGTGCAAATTCAGTTTGTGCCCCTGCAGCTTGTGCGCCTGCAGTTTGTGCCCTTTTCAAATTGTGCCAATAATTTAAATAGATAAATCAGCCAAAGTCGCATGTGGCATTATTTGAATTGGCACAAACTGAAATGGCACATTCTACTCCTTCCCATTTTGACAACTCTGCATTCAGAGCAGGTCAACGGCGCTTTCAAAACTATTGAACGCCTTTTTCTAAAACTTGTCTTAGGAAATTTTTGGAGGTTAAAAAATAGAATGTAACAAATAATAATAAAAACAATAAATAGAATGCTTGTCGTTTTTAATAGCTTGGTGGGATTGATCTATCAACCGGTCAATTGACCGAAATTTAATCAATCTGATTAGAATTTGGAAAATTCAATAATAGAAAAAATTGACTGGTTTGAAAAAAGTCAATTCCAAGCAAAAGTGACATTTCTTGGTCAAAAATTTTTTTTCCAAAAAATAAATGACGACCAGCGAAGCTCAAAAGTGGTCAAACTAAATGTTTGGGAGGAAGTGGTAAAAGGAACTCCTGTTGAAACTTTTGCGTTGTATTTCATTTACTTTTTTATTTAAAGTCTACAGTTTCTAAGTTATAAATTTTTGTATAAATGACCACTGACCTGATCAAGTTTTCCAAATTGCCCATCCTGAAATGAGGGTAAGTGTTGTGTTGCCTTGTGTTGACCAGTGTGGCTGTGCCTTGAGCAGCTACTACTGCTCCTGCTTCCGCTGCTTGATGATGACTGACTGTGGGGGTGACAAGAGAGTAGAAGGCTGTAGCAGCAGCACTGTCTACCTCCTCTTCTTGCTCGTAGTTAAAATAGGTGTGTAAGGGTGCTGCAGTGGAAGCTGGTTGATTAGTCTGATGCTCTGACGCTTTGCCACTTTTGCTAAATATTTAGTTGTTAATTTGATCAAGTGATGCGAAACTTGGACGAGACTAATATTTTCTGACATTTTTATACTATTTTTCTAAGTTGTTGTTGTGTAATAAGCATACAGTGGACTATCTCAATAACGTCTCTGAAGGGACCGACACTGAAGAGACGTTATTGAGAGAGGGACGTTAATAGGAGAGACGGTATTAAAAGAGCCATTTTGCTTAATACTTTTCACCGCACGAAGACTGTACCCTTATGTACGAAAAAGCCAATTTTCTGGAATATTATATTAAGTTTTCAACAAAATAGTTTTGTCCAATCAACAGATTTTGTGCCGTATTTCACTATTATACTGCAGGAATTCACTATTTTATTGCGGGAATTCACTTACGACTGTTTTCATAAGCGTTACTAAAAGTAAAAAAAATCGCAAGAGCAAAACAAAATTTCAGCAACAAAATAATAAAGTTAGTGAAATAATTAGGGTGGTATTTTTTTTTAATTGTTGACCTTTTTTCTTGTTTATATGCGATTTTTTTCCAAAATTTTCAGAATGTTACCCACAACTGAAAGCTTAAGATGTTGGCTACACAATGATAAATAATTTTTTCAATTTAGTTCACAAAACTATTCAAATTATTCGAAACTATTTTTATTAAGACACCGTATAACCTCTATTAATAGACCCCCTTCTCTTAATAGACACTCCTCTGATAATAGACCCGCCTGAAACGTCAGTTGTTGTGGTGAGTGCACAGACTGAAAATAGAGCGAAATAGGAAAGGCATTCATCAAAATCCAACCTTCAAAAAACTTTATAATTAGGTCTTTGGGAAGATCATTCAAGGACAATTTCTAGTGCTGGAGCTTTTGGAATTCCAGCAGCTGTAAACTCTTGACCATCCCCATTGCTCATCCATGTGGCGTAGTACTGTCGAATCCGCTCCTTGAATGGCTTGAATAAATAGTAAAATATGCTGTTAAAAAACAGGGAATCTTACATTTGCTGCAAAATTTGGTACTCGTTTCCCGTTCAACTTTTGATGACATTTCTCCCCACACCAAATTGTTTCGCTGCCGAGTGGATGGAATTTCTCTTAGACCATTCGATTGCTTCTAACTTTGTAACCGCTTCATTGTATCGACGCCTTTTAAGATTGACTGGAGCACCCTCATTTTCGTGCAACTGGAGCTCCAGAAAATTAAATTAAGATTTTCAGTGTCAAAAAACTATTTAACGAATTTGTGTAATAACCAACCTGTTGTTCCCTTGCCATTTCTTCCTCCTCCTGCAAGATGGCTTCTCTATCCCAGTTTTCATTCGCTTCACGCATTGAATCCAGTCGAGCTTCTTGGTTTAAATTTTCCACAATGCGCAATACACGCTTAGCCAAATTCCCCGGATCTTTTAAGAATGCTGAAGCCTTTGTATTTTCGTGAGAACTCATTTTAAAACGAGACATAAAGAAGTTTTCCTGGTATTTTGTGAAATAATTGACATTAATCGTAATAAAGACCGAAACAAGTGCCGAACACAGTAGATATCGATCAACTCATGAAAACCGAGGTGAAGTTAACGATGTCAATTTTCAAAACGTTGTGCCAATATTTAAAAAAATTCAAAAAGCTAAAAAATTTCTAGCGCCATTGCTTTCAGAACATGATAGACTTGAACTTTTGGAACATAACAGACCCCCCTCGGATGGGGGTTGAAAAATAATAGACCCGGGTGTATTAATAGAGATTATACGGTAGATATATTTTTGTAAGTTGAATAAAAAATTCATATACAGTCCACTCTCGCTAACCCGCCATCCCTAGGGACAGGCCTTAGGGTGGCGGGTTATCGAGAGTGGTGGGTTAGCGAGAGAAAAATATAGAATCATGACTAATATGACGGGTTATCGAAAGTTTTTAATTCATATAGACAATAACAACAATATTATACATTCAATCAAACAGAATAATTGGTGAGCTTTTTGTATTAGTTTCTTGGCTCGGAATTGATAGAGCACTTCGTCCGGGGCGTCACTGTGCTTGAGAATAGCTGGATCGGCAAAGTTCTTTTCTGTGTAGCGGCGAACAATTTTCATGGCTTTAAGGGCATCCAGGCTTGTTATTGGTGGCTCAATTGGGTCAGCATCTTCTTCTTAAATATTCATGCTCTCACTTTTGGCCATATGGCTTTTTTCTGTTGTCACCTCTTCCACAATTTCCTCAAGAGTTTGGGCGCCGTCTAAAACAACAAGCATATCGTTAAAATAATTTATCTAAAGATAAAACCAAACCTGTGACCACCTCGTCGTCGTCATGTAGTCGTCCATTACGGCTGCTTGGTCGATTCCATCAAGATATTGAAGGTGGGCCCAGGCAAGAAGAAGTTCATTCACAGCTTCGTCTTCTTTCTCCACCAATGGCTCATCATCAGTTTTTAAGGCGGCATGTCGAAAGCAATCGGCGATGGTAGAAGGCGTGACCTGTTCCGAACACTTTCGAAGACAGTGCAAGGCATTTAGTAGATTAAAGAGAATGTTTGATTGCAATTCGATGGCCTTCGGTTTCTCAGCATGAATCCACGATAGTGCACTTTCAGGTTTTGAATGATTCCCTGATCCATTGGCTCAAAAAGGGATTGATGCACAGATCGGTTGACTAAATATGAAAGACCATAAGCCTGTGACAATGCTGTAGTGTTTGGTAAGAATAATTTGATGTTGATGTGTAAAAAGGTGAGCTTGGGCGAATGAGCAGAGCAATTATCGATATAGAGCAGCACATTTCTTTCTTCTTTCTTGAGCTTCTTGTTCCATCCTTTCAGCCAGGTTTTAAAAGCAGCTCCAGTCATCCATGACTTCTTGTTCGCGATGTACTCCACTGGAACGGTAGCATTCTTGAAGTATCGAGGATTCAGAGACTTGCCAATCACCAGAAGCGGAAGTTTTGCTGTGCCCGACATATTGGCGCCGACGAGAACAGTGACCCTTTCTTTTGATTTCTTGCCATTACTGAATTTTTCGCCTGTAAAAAATAAAATCTAACAGTCAACGAAAATATATAAAAAGTAGGAACCAACCTTTTAAAGACATGATTTTGTTTGGAAGCAATTGCCAAAAGAGTGCAGTCTCGTTCACGTTGAAAATGTCATTTGGGTGGAACTTGGCCAATTCAGTGCACATGACAGTTTGCTGCCATTCCTTCAAATTGCCCACATCGATTGCGCCAGCTTCCCCCTTGGTTTGAACGGAATGAGATTGAGTGATGGTATTTAAAGTCGGATACAGCGGCGGATCAAAAAAATCAGCGGCGGGTTCAAAAAATTTAAACAATGTCCGGCGGAAACAGCGGCGGGTTCAAAAAATGAACGGCAGCGGCGGCGGAAGGTCAAAGTTACAGCGGCGATCGGCGCGGCCGCCGCTTGTGCAAGTATGCATACAAATCAATTTTTTTATAAAATTTTCGTGATCGCAACCACAACCGCTCAGACCTTGTTCAACAACAGCCAACTCCAAGCCCGCTGGGCTTCAGAAAAAAATCCTTGAAGTTTGGGAATGCACAGCAGTGCCAAGATCAGTTTTCCACTTCATCCTGTCACCAGATGGAGACTGCCACAAGTTTCCAGCAGCGAGCGTCAAACTACCCAAACGCAACTACACTGGCTTTGTGGACCCTATGAACCACATTCTGTCCAGGTCTTCTCCAAAGAGGCCTTGCACGCTCCGCAAATTCACTCAGATCATGCTACAAGGCCAGCTGATCATGATTCATCAGCTGAAAGGAACTGAATCAATAGTTCCTGAGGAAGACATCCAACCAATCTGGATGGGTGCTCCACCAACCAATCCATTCGTGGAAATAAAAATGTGGACCTTCCACAATCTTGCCTTGACCAACGCTTTAGACGTGTTGCCGTCACTCCAACTGGAAGAAGCCTTCAATGACTTCGATGTGCAGAATCGCATCAAGCAAGCACGAGCACCAAAAGCTGCCGAACCAGGTCCCTACAACAGCCGAGCCTATGGCACGCACCCAGACATCCAAGCTATTATCTGGAGCTGGGTTCCAAGCCCAACAAAGATCTGGATTTGGGCCTGCTGCAGCTACGTCACATGGAGGGCCATCGTTGACACTATATGGCCATGAATGCTGCAAAGAAGGCTGCGGAAACTAAGCCAGAGAAGTGCAGACAAGCCAAGAAGCAGCGGATATGAAAGAAAAGAAGCTCCGAGTCAGCTTCAGCAAAAAGAGTCGCCGGGCCAAAATTCGCCAAGACAAGCCAAGAAGACGGCCAGTTGAAGCGGTCGAGGAGCAGCAGACGCCAAGTCAGTCAAGCTCAGGGGAAGACAGTCATGCTCCGTGACCACCAAAGGCGAGGCTCGGCCACCGGGAATGTCGTGCTCCGCACGAATAAATTCAAATTATTTGTTGGCACTGTTTACGTGCATGTTTTGGTGTATTCAAAATTGTTCGAATATCTAATTTGCATATTTCACTTGTATTTGTTTTGCTAGCTATGTTTTTGTATTTTCTAACAATTTAGCTTATGAATGAAAAGAATATTTACCAATTGCAAAACTTATGATTATAAAATAGGTCACCTGTACCTATTGTCTTCTAGAGGACCACATTTTGTCTAGATCCCCTTTTTCTTGAAAAATGCCTTGGCCCCCTTATCCATTATAGTTATGTTAATATTGTGATTATCACCTTTAAATCAACAGAGGATCAAGGTAAAAATGTGGACCCCTAAAAGACAATAGGGCCATTATAAAATAGGTCACCTGTAGAGTAAAAAAGAAACGATAAAGTAAAAACAAATGTAGAAGTGTAGGATAAAATATATGATAAAAATTGTAGCGAATCTTCTAAAAAAGCTGCTAAATAATTTTTACTGAAAAAAGCTGAAAATTCTTGGCAAAATAAAAGTGTTGCTGAAAGCAATATTCAAAGGAATAAGCCATCTGCTTTTTTATTATTTCCTGCCACAATCTTTGCTAAATCTATCAAAATAGCATCAAAAGCTATCAATGGAAGTCAAGTTCATGAGAAAATATCTTCTCAAGCTTTTTATCTTTTAACAAAAAGACTAATGAAATAGTGCTCAACGAATCATTAAAGTTTAATTATGCTCTCATTATTGTGCTATTAAACTTAGACACTGGCTTAAATATAGCCTAAGGTGTCAAAAATAATACTAAGTTAAAGAGTAGGATGTGTTCAGACGAATGTGGAAGGGTGTCACCACATTGACAGTGCAAATTAATTTGGATGATTGACAGGCTGGTGGTCAAGGCTAGTGGCTGGTTAACTGTCACCAGCGCCATCCATTAATTAAACATTTCAAACTTTTTGCGAGACACACTCAAGTATTTTTGCAGTTTTTTTACAATTTTTTTTGTTTTTTGAAATTTTAAAATAATTACTGTTATAATATAGTCCTTTTAGAATTGAAGTCTTCAAAAAAAATCGAAAAGCTCAATCTAAGTCTGCGCTTAGATTAAGGTTTACAAAATATTGATTTTTGAAATGCATACTCTGGCCGGACGTTCCAACCTGAGCCAGCCTGGTTCAAGCCGAGATCAGGCATATTGACATGCCGTTTCACGGATTATACCTTTCGGTTTTTTTGTGCATCTTTTTTTGACTATAATTAATTTATTTGTCATTGACATTCAGGGCTTTTTTAGAATCTTCGGGAGGCAAATTTTTGTAAAACGGGCCGGCGAGACAATAATAATGGCAAAACAAAGTCGCAAATTAGCGGCCCGGAGCTTGACGAAAGATAGTCCTGAATGTTAACTTTTTCAAATTACATATAACCTACATATGGTTAAAAAAGAAATACCAGAAAGCCGAAACGTAAGCGGCACGTGCACATTGAATTTTTCACCAAATTTGCAGAATCTATTTTAATCTTACTTTGTCGATATAGTCACCTGATTTCTTTATATTTCAGATACACAATAAGAATATTCAAAGATAAAAAATTAAAATTTTTTGACCTTTTGCAAAAAATTTTGACAAATAAAACAATTTAATTCTAACCAGAGTGTGTTATAATCTTGTTACAATAATTAAAAAAACATGCAAAAATGGTGGACCACCCAACAAAAAATAGTGTTATTTGTAACACTTTAGATAAAATTCAGTCAAATCTATTGATTGAATAAAAAGTGGTGAGCTGCATTATTAAAACTTTTTCCAGCCAAATTTGTTGGCCCGTAAAAAGTGATATTTAGGGGGGTGGGCAGCAGCTCTATATCTCTAGCCTCCAGCACCAGCTAGATATGAATAAATGAGCAAAAGAAAAGGAGAAAAAGTGGTGGTTGTGAATGGCCACAAATTTGGGACCAACTTTGCAAGAGAAAATAACAGGCTATGAGCTGGCTGCACTTAAAAACTAAAAAATAGTTAAGAACACAAATTTTACTGCATACAAAAAATCCAACACAAAATAACATAATAAATAAATAGATATAGCCGACAGCTGGCATTGATTTAGATGAAAAATCAGCTATTTTTTATTTGCCTTCTCATTTTGTCCTTTTCTGTCCTCCTCAATCTTTTTACAATTCCTGCTTTTTACAATTTTTAGGAAAAATCATAAGTGGCCTGTTCTGGTAGAAAAGTGCACCGTTTTCCAAACTTCCCTTTAAAGAGGGAATGGTGGCCTGTTTTGTAAAAAATGACCCGTTTCGTAGAAAAATGGCCTGTTTTTGCGCCTTTATCAGAGATGACTGAGTGATGTAGTTGAAACTCGTGTTGGATTTACATGTTGTTCTCGATGTTGTTCAATGAATTGCTTTTCGTTGCATGTGGGACATGTTTTTTTGCAAAAACGGGCGATTTTTCTACAAAAAACAGCAATTGTTGAATTCGCGCAGGACTAACCGAATTTCGTCAATAACATTTTCGCATTATTTTTTTGCGTTTAAATTTGTTCAAAGCTTTGAACCATCGACTAAAAAGTAGCTTGAGATTGCCTGATCGAACTATTTAGGAAACTTCCGTTGCTATGCAGCCTTCTATCGCGAAATTGCGTTTTATATTGACTAATCAATTAAATACAAACCTAAAATGCACACAGAAAAATAATTCGAAAATATTATTGACAAAATTATCGAATCTCCCAAATTGCTGAGATATCAAGTTTCACAGTCCTTTTAAAAAGCAGTAAAAGTCGATAAAAAGCAAAATAAAAACTTTTCGGAAAAAAATCAGCCGGAGTGTTTCAGAATTTAGACTTTTGATTAAGAATTATCATCCAAACACTTGTTTTAGTCATATCTGCGAAACTTACACAAATTAATTGGAAGCAAATTGGCAGTTCATTGCATAAAATTAAAAATTGCGAAAAGTTTACAATACATAGTTATTAGAAAACAACTTTTTATTTTTAAAGTGTTCACCGAAAATGTGCACACACACCTTTCAAAAAGAAGTAAGTATCAAATTATCAAGCAACTAGAAAAAAGGGTTGCGCCTCTAAAATATGCAAGAATTTTTTTTGTTTTGCATGTTTGTTTACAAATACTTTCTGAAAACAATAACATGTAAAAAAGTCATATTATAAAAAATTTAAAAATTTCTTCAAATTTCTAAGCTAAAATTGAGTTGGTAAATAACCAAAACCTTTCTCGTCACAGCTAGCATAATAACTATTCAGATGAAAGCATCTGGTTAACATGTGGTGGTCGATTATATGACCTCATAAAGTTGTTTGAAGAAACAACTAGTTAAATAAATAGCTAATAATATGTATTTAGAAGACACCACAAGCTGTTTTTGTTGATATAGATTTTCGCTTCCATATTATAGGTTGAGATTTGCTAAATGAATCAATCACTTGCAATCAATAACTTATTGGAACAAAAGGGTGTGACTTGGACACAAACTATTTATTCGGTTATTTTAAAATGTTTTGGAGGAATTTTTTAATTTTGATATTTGGAAAGGGCATACAGTCTACTACTACTCTATAAACCGGCACTCTTAGTAAACCGGCACTGGGAAAAGGCCTGATTTGGCTGGCCAGAAAAGAATTACAACTAAATGAACCCTGATAAACCAGCCCCAGGCTGGTCACCCAGGGTTCCGTTTTATCGAAAGTCGATTCTGTCATTTGGTGTAACATTTTCGTAAAATGTATATAAAAAAGGTAAAAGTATGAAACAAGTAAAAAAATGATTTGGTTCATACTTTAACTTTTTTTGTTATTCATTTTGCAAACATGTTGTTCCGAATGACACTTCATCAAAAACTAGAATCGTAGGGCTACATCATAGTGTTTTTACTTTGTAGAAAATGCTTACAAAATAAAAAAAGAGAAGCAAAAATTTGCTGCAAAATTATGATATGCCTTATTTAAACTTTCCTTTTTGGTTGGTATCTGCCAAAGTTGTCTAATAGGCCGGCCAATTGCAAATCGGCCAATTGTCTAAGTTTTTGGCTATTCGGTAACCTTAGTTGTCTCAGAGAGCCTTTTATAACCGCAGGCAACCTTATAGCAGATATTATATTGAGGGGGACGTTGTAGCGGTACTTGACTGGGCATTTTTTACAAAGGTTTTTACTAAATATTATATTTCCCTGGCCGATGTATGGGCTGATGCAAGTCAAAATAGTTGCTTTCTCTTTGCAAATTTAATAAAAAGCACGTAGCATACTCTCAGAGAGCTTAACATAACTAATGGTGCTAAAGGATTATACGAAAGTAAAATTAGAGTCAGACATTTGAAAATCCATAAAACACTTTAAAAAATTTTAGATAACTCAAAATAAAAAAAATTACTGGTTTTTGCAAACATAAAAAATTAGAGACAGAAAATTTCAAAAATGCGATATGCGATATTTTGAAAGGGATGCGTATTTTAACCAAAAATTTCTGCGATGCGATGTTGCGATACGATATATCGCATCGCTTCTGTCTCTATAAAAAATAAGTTTAAAGTTAAAAAGTTACACCAAAAAAGTATAATCATTGCAACAGGAAAATTTATGAAACAAAATAATAATTAAAGCAGTTTTCAAGAAAATAAAAACAATTTTTGACCCAGCTGATATTTGGGTATTGATTGTGTGGAGCAGCGAAGTAGGGCACTAGCAAGTGGCCCTGCCCTCCAAACCACTCACTAATGATGAGCAGTACAGAGAAACCAACTCCTAGGGGATTGCTCCCTTTTCTTGAAACCATAGACAAAAAGTTAGGCAAGCGGCCGAATTAATGGTCAGCTCATACCAAATTGTTTTTTGCAAAGAGCATACACTCATTGCCTTCTTGGACATTAGCTAGATTGGTGCACAAAAAATAATTTTTTTACTATACTTTTTTTAAATAATTTAATTTTAAGTAAATTTTTTGTAAAGACAGCCATAAGCATAAAAACAATATCTACTTTTTCATTAGCTTATTCTGTGGTTCTTAACTCTCATTTTTTATGGCCATTTTTGAGTGCGGGGCAAATATTTTGCTTTAAAATTATTAATATTCAACTTACAGTGACTTGAAAAGAAGTCGAGAGACCAGCCAGCCTGCCAGGGTTGCACACTTCAATGAGTTCAACCAATTAGGAGGTGGTCAATGGCTTAAGGCACCAAATGTGTGCTTGTATTTGGAATTGGCAGCAACATATAGAACACAATGTATATCTCTTTTTTAAGCTGCAGATCCAATTTATTGTCTGAAAAAATGAAAACTGCTACTTTAAAGCTTAATAACCAGTAATTGCAAAAGTTAGAGCTTAAAATACATAATCTGTAAGAATGGACCACCTTCTCCAGAGGTTTGGCAATGCCGGAATTTTTTTTTCTTCTTTTTGTACTATCTCGTAGATAATTTCACGTGAAGTTTAAAACCGTTAAAAATTTTTGTTTTTATAAAAAAAAATTGGGAACCATGCATTTTAGGTTAGTCCGTTTTTAGGTACTCTATTTTTTGACTTATCAACTTTAAATTGCTGTAGCTTTCTGACTAAAAATCGTGTAAATCGGTTTTGAATTAGTACCAAAATTTGAAAATTTACACCCATCTTCAATTTGGTCAAAAAAACCTTGGGTAGAAATCCCTCAGGTAGGTGGAAATTCACCTGCTCGAAGTAAAAATAAACTTTAGCCTAAGTAAAGTCAAATTTCAATAACCCATTTTTCTGCTCTAAAATTGCCTGGCAAAACCAATTTGTTAAAACCGAAATTGCGACTTTACCCATCCAGGCCCCAACATCTGGGGTGAAAACAAGCTGGTCAGGTAGATGTCCATCTAAATGGTCTGAAATAAATTTGAAAAATAAAAAAGCAATTTATGCTATCATATCTAAAAAGCCTGTAGAGAATGCAGTTTGATATCACTCACACTGGAACTTTTCCTATTCAAATCCCAAAACCCGAGGTAGGTGGCAACGTGAGTGGAAATGGGAGTACTCGCCACCTCTACGTGGGTACCACTACCTTATCAGTGCCATTAAGGATGCATTGAGATTATTGAGAAAGGATCGAGACCATTATTTATACCATAAAAAATAAAACAGTAAATCTGATGCAGAAATAAGTGAATCTGATGCAAGGAAAGGATTTCTGACGGCACCGCCCAGCGCTTCTTCTGAGTACATAAATACCCTTAAATGAGCATGCCCGTGCGTTACACGGTGAAATTTAAATTTCCAAAAGGTGGGGGACCACTTTAATGCGTGAGACCAAAATAATTCAAATTCAAATTTTATCGTATTTGCTGTCGTATATCAGACGTGTGCTAGGTGACTTTCATGCAATTTTTTTCAGTCTGTCTTTATTTCAAGTCTTTTGGCGTAAAATCAGTGCTGCCCACTTTTTTGGGATGCCATAGGATTTAAATACTGCTGGTCGATTAAACATAGATACAGGCATATAACAGGTCAGCAAAGTTCAAAGGCTCTACAATATTAGTTAGTTTTTTATTGATAAGTTTTTCGAATGGGATTGCGATAATTTTTTTCATTTTCAGTTGGTGACAGGCGCTCTACTTGAAAGTTATTAGCTGGTGCTGTAGAAGGAAAGCTAAATTTAGCCAACTCTAGACGAAAAAAATAAAAACTGTAACAATTGATCTTCATATACATATTCATCAAAATTATGTCCGTCAAGGTCACTCCATAATGTATCCGCGTTGATAATTTTTCGGTAGTTTTATGCACAGACATTCCCTCACATATCATGTCCTCTTCCCATACATCTTGTACTTGATTTTCGCGTGATGACCTCATCTACGATGTCTTTCTTCCACTTTGTTACCCCCTTGCTCTTCAGGATTCTTGTTATATTTCCATTAGCTTGAAAAGTGGATTCGTGTCCCAGTGTCCCATCTCTCTTTTCTTATCTCTGCTTGCCCATTTTCATTAAAATGTAAAGCAGCTGTATTCGTGCAGTGAACCTTTTTAGCGCTAAAACTCCAAAAAAAACACTTGCAACCTTCATGGAAACTTTTTCTTGCTAGTATTTTTGCTTGGCTCCGTAAATTATGGCTACAGAGTTGAATCACTCAACGAAAAAAGTACTGTTTTCACCGTTTAGCCATGGGATATCCGAACGAAATTGGTCAGAGGCTAGGATTTGAGTACAAAATGGCAGCCACTCTTGAAATAACTTCAGCAACTTTTCCCTGAATATTCAATTTGCTAACTAAAAATTACACAACAATTTATCAAAATGTGCATGGAAATCACCTAGCACACGTCTGATATACGACAGCAAATACAATAAAATGAAAATTTGAATTATTTTGGTCTCACGCATTAAAGTGGTCCCCGCCTTTTGGAAATTAAAATTTCACCGTGTAACGCACGGGCATGCTCCTTTAAATTGGAGGAAACGACAGAAAAAGAGTAATACTGGTTAAAAACTACGCAACAAGAATCCTTAAAACCAATTTTAGACTTATAAATAAGCATTGCACTACCATGCTTCAAAACCCCTGTTTGCGAAACGAAACATGTGTATTGTTTCGATGTTTCGCTGAAGTATGGGGAGGCTTAAGAAAACAGTTTTTAGAATAAAAGTTGCCAATCGTCGCATTTTTTAGAGAACGTTTTACACTTGTCTTGTTCAGCTGATTGAGCTGAATAAGAATATGGAAACTGTTTTTTCCTTAAAGGACAATACTTGTTGATGACAATGAGAATTTAGCAAATTCAAATGTGCGCGAGACACTTTTTATGCCGTAATTGTTTGACAAATTTTTGAAATTTTTATTGTTTGCGCAAAGGCAGCAATAAGTAATGAGAGAGACACAATTGAAAATCAGCCTAAGTTCCTTAGCGGTAGAGTGACAGTTCAGTTAAGTAATGATGCGTGTATGACCCTCAGTGGTGACCATACTTGCACAGCTTGCACAAACAAACGATTTTGGACGGTTTTAACGGTTTTGGACTCCCCGCAGAATTTGATACAAGATAGTTCAAAACGGAGAAAAAAATTTCGGCATTGCCAGGTTATGGTTTATGCTTTCAGATTATGTCTTTTAAATTTTTAAACTTTAGAGTCAGAAACCTAGTTAGTGTGATATTAACCCTAACTTTGATTCCGGCTCCAAATGTGGTATAGTGCTTGGTATAGTGGAGCATAATAGCCTAGGCTAAGGCACCTTGAGACCCTTATCCAGTCGCACTTAATAGAGAATTTTTATTTTGAAATAACAAGCATAAATTATCGGGGCAGGAATTCCTTATATGGGAACTACCCAAAATCATGTTTTGACCACTTTTTTAGATGTTTTAGACCTTGAATGCTACAGAAAACATGTTATTTAGATTGGGAAACACATTGGTTGGATGGTTGGACCAAGGGTGGTACCCAAACCAGGTATCCTAGTATTGGGTATGTTTGTTAAAAAACACCAAAAATGAATTTTTTGTCAAAATTTTTTTTATGCAAATGTGTTTCACAATCAAAATAGCATTCAAGGTCTAAAACATCTAAAAAAGTGGTCAAAACATGATTTTGGGTAGTCCCTTATAAGGAAGTTTAGCCATTATCGGAATTAATTGTGCTATATTACGGTTTTTTGTCAAATCTAGATACCTAATTTAGGTAACCTAAATGATTAATTTTATAAACATATGCTTCAAATCTTGTTCTAAAATCCTTTGAAAAATCATTTTTATTGCATTTTCCGAAAAATTGTTGGCCGGAGTCACATTATATCGATTGTTTTAGAAAAAAGGTCGCACTAACATGAAAAAAACTTTAAAAAGTTTTTTCTTGGTTGACCAAATCAGTTTTCATTTGGTCAGTTTTCATCTACATTGACACTCGAGTGTATAGTAAAAGTTATAATCGAAAACATCAATTTGGAAGATTTTAAAAATTCAAATTTTTTATAGATAAAAAGTTCCAAGCATATATATACACAAAGCAACAAGTAGCACTTGTTTAGGTGCCGCTCAAAAAGTAAGTAAGTTTTGGTTGGAGCAAAAAGAAGAAATTAAAGGGCTATGCCTGCCCCCGGCTGTTGCTGCTTATTATTAAAGGAGCAGAGTTAAGGATGGCAGTGGCAGTAGCACTAAATCTGTATGTCTTAGCATATCCACCAGGAACGCCACTCTAAACACGCAACAGGAAATTCAACTCCTCAATTGACTTAAATCCAATCGACTCCTACTTGATACACTCTTTTCAAATTCAATAACAAATAAACAGATCTTTGAAAATGTGGCTCCATTAAATAATAGCTATCGATTTTGAACTAAGTTCCACCAGCTGGTTTTTGGCCTTGTAATTAGGCATTGAGCAGGCTAGCTTATGTTAGGGCGGACTGCTCAAACACGTTTTGTAAAATGATATAAATGTTCTATTTTTTAACCCTTGGAAGGTCACTTTTGGACGATTCGTCCCATTTCATTTTGAGAGTGCTTTTTCAAATTGACCTTTTTCAACTTTTAAATGTCAATATAGGTCACAAAAGGCACCAAAATGACCGCCACAGTCTCCTCTTTTGTTTAGCATAGAACATAAATAGCAAAGACAATAAAAATAGGTTTTGAAACCGTTTCTCCTATAGTACCAAGAAGTGACATTTTTAAGTGACCGTCTTAGAGTCATGAATTATTATTTTTATTTTTTTATCTTTATTTTTATTTTTGTATTCTGTATTTATTGGTTTTGAGAGTCATAAACACTGGAACGCCGGAGTGTGCTAAGAGTACGTCCTGGTGCAGAATTTCACGGTGAACACGATGGTGCAAAAAAATTAGAAAAAAGTAACTATTTGGGAGTCAGCTTTCCCTCTGAACCAGCAATGTCATGATTTTTTGCCCATCTAACCTAAAAGCGTTTGGAGTGTTTAGCAAGGCTCTCAAAAAATATCAAAAAACCTAAAATTTTGCTATTCGTTGTAAGAGCATTTTAAGCAAATCGACCATGCTGAACACGAATCCGGTGTTAAATTTTCAAAATTGTCAGTTTGCACTGCAGTGAAGGTAAATTATAGTGACTGAACTTACAGAAGCCGTAACTCTGCAAGAAAAAATTTTGTTGATTTTCTTTGCAGACTCAGAATCTCCATAGAATTTTCTACAAAATAGTATACTGTCCACACCCAGTTGGGGTTGTGTGAAAAAAGTTACAGCCCTTTGAAGATAAGTCCTTATAAAATGGCTGACTCTGTAATCTTTGGGATTTTGCGGCAGCAAATTTTTACGACACAGACAAATAGCTGGTGAAAAGATAACCCTGATCTTGTCTACAAGATGCAATTTACATCTTGAAAACAGTATACCAAAAGTTATAACCATTTTTGGTGCTTTTATGCCAAGACAAAAACCTAAAAAATTTCAAATTCTCAGAAAGGTTCAGAGTTTTAATGATCGATTCTGAAAAACGTGCTCGTCGTATACATAAAGACGTCTTTTGCATCTTTGACCACATATAGATAATTTTTCGATTCAGAAGTTTATTTTAAAAAGGAGTCTTATATTTTTAGGATACCTGGGGTGGAGAGAGGGCTTATATTAGAGGGTGCATTTTTTGGATGGCCTCTACGGGGATTGGTTAGGCTATAGAATCAACACCATCAACAAAATGTTTTGTAATTAAAAAAAACTTCTTTTTAAAATTTTCCTAAATTTTTTACCTTGGGGACAAGGCAAACCAAAAATTTTTTTTTCGATTTTTCAGAAGCAAAAGTGTTTCCGTGCCGTTTCAGAGCACGAGAATCAATATGAAAAGGGTCCCTCCCCCTGGGTGGTGTGCGTGGTGATTCTATAGTGTTACCGGGGGATTTATATTAGAGGGGGGGGGATTGTTATAATAGGAGGGAGGGGGGCTTCTATTAGAGCACATACGGTATCTATTCCACACTTTCCACACAAATTCCACACTTTAAAGGATTTTACAACTAAATATAAATTTAAACCGAATGCGGGCTGAAAGTTCTGAAAATTTTCAGAACATACAAGACATTATAAATTTAACCAACTAAAATGCAGAATTAAATATAAGTTAGCAAAAGTGAAAGAGTCGCAGCCAAGAGAAGCGCTTGAGTGCGCAATAATGGCCCTGGGTCAGGGAATGCTTGTTTTAGGCATCTATTAGTATGCAAAACCTTTTTGTTATTACTATTCGCTCTATTTATTTAGAACAAGGCTGACTACTTTTAATCTCCATTAAAAATTATACATTAAGTGAATAAAAATCTTTTGTTCGGGTTATGTTTAATCTTATGTTTAGTGGAGATTTTTTCATCTGCTTCTGTCCAAATGCGGAACGCAGGGCATCCATGGAGCATTAATATGACTAGCACAGTCAAACGTCGATATACAGGATGTCTTAAGAAATTTCAAAGGCCATAACTTCTTGTAGAAGTCGAATTCGAAAATCTGTAAACAACTATCGACGAGAAAAATATACAATTTTTTGGGTGTGTAATGTCAAAACCACGATTTTTGCTTGGTCTCCCCTGTGGTTTGGGTACTGATCTGTGAATGGGCATGGATGGGCAAGGCCTAAATCCAAACATGAGACCAAGCAAAAATCGTGTTTTTTACATCATATACCAAAACAGTTGTATATTTTTTCTGAGTCGATTGGAGTAGTACAGGGACCAAGTGTTCGCCATCAAAGGATGCCGCCTTTGTGCCCCATACCTATGGGGCACCTTCAAATATATGCCCATAGGTATAAAAGGGCGTAATCTCTCCTAGCACAATTAATGTGTAATCCAAACTTTAAAGTATTTCATAAATTTCGAAAGGAGAAGGAATCTTTAAAAAAGACAATAAATTTCGCATTAAAAAAAGTAAAAACTCGATATACTGACAATCTACTTACAAAACTATATCAAGTTTTTACTTTTTAATGCAAAATTTGTTGACGTTTACAAAAATGATCAGCAAAATCGAAATTTTTGCAATTTTCGAGACCAAACTGTCTAAAAAGTATGGTCGAGAAACTGTCTTAACAGAAACAATATAAACTCTTAAAATTGGATTAAAAAATCGTTGGACCCTGAGTGATAACGATTTTTTGGAGTGTCACTATATCGAGGTTTGACTGTATTGTAAAATTTTGCTCAGAAGTTACTATAGATACCAGGTGAAACGTCGATTGTCGTTCCCGAAGTGGAAGAACAAAAAAGTTTGTGTGAGGATTTGAATTCTTCTTTACCTAACCTCAGTTTTTTATACCGTATTATGTCTAATAAAAGCACCATCTCTAATAGAAGCCCACCTATTTTTGACTAAGATTTCAGAGTTAAGGCCATTTTTGATTGACAATTTCAATATTTTAAGGGGATTGAAATATAAAAGCCCTGATAAGTGTTTGATTGCTCTGCAAATCTCAAACAAATTTTATTGCTCAAAAAATAGTTAAGTGTTGAAATAAAAGTCTGAAATCAACAATGTGTCACAATTTGCCTGGTACTTTGCCATTTCTGCTCAAAAATCCTCCTCTACTCTGACCATTGACTGCCGTATTTTTTGCAGTAGTAATAGAAGTAGCATTTTGGTAGACATTTATGCCATTTGGTTTTCGAATTGAAGAAGAGGACCTTGAACTGACCATGGAAGGTGTTTGGCTAGAAATACATTGGTTGTTGATTTTATATAAGTTGAACAGCAATAAATTAGTAATAGTGTTGGTGCAGTGGGTGGTTAACGACGTGCTCCTACTGACTGCTTGCTACAATAACATAAGCTTGGGTGGAAAAACAGCGGTGAGAACAAATACTTACGAATTCTTGGTGTGAGATGTAGGTGGAGCAGGGTTGCGAGGGGCTGAGTTACTGCGTCTACAAAAAATAAACACTTGTTAATATTTTACAAACCATAAATTATGACCGTCGGCTAGAATGGTGTAACCAAGTCGTAACCAAGCGTCGACAAAAAAGGATGGGTCTCAGCGGGTTGTTATGCTGGATCAAAATTTGACTTTGAAATTGTGATCCAGAATCCCGGAAGGTCCAATATAACACCACCTTTCAAGTTTGACTGCTCACTGGGCCCTAATACCACTTTTAGGCCACTATTTGGCGACTTTTGTACAATTGAAAAAAAAAACGCTTTTATTTTCAAATGCTTTAATTCTTTTTTTAAAGAGCGGTAAAATCGAAATGCTTGCTATTTTTTGGAACTAGACTTGCAAATTAGATTAGGGAAAACATTTTGAAAATAGGCTTAACTCGTTAATGTGCACTGGTCAGTCAACCCTCGATTTAACGATACCTCTGAAGTGATTTGGTTGGTCTTGGTTAAAATTACGTACTAAGTAATACCGAGTAAAGACCCTCGATTTAACGATACCCTTGATTTTGCGATACTTGTCTTCCGATCGCTCTAAATAAACCTTTGATTTAACGATACAGTCTGTTTTTCAGCTTGATTTTGTATTTTTAGCCATATTTTGACGATATGGTACCGAAAATTGCAAGGGTTTCGATTTTATCGATCGTTTTTCACAAACCCAAAACTTTTTCTCCAAAAAAGCAAAAATTCCTTAAAGTGTCCCCTTGTTGGAAATAAGGTGTACATTATGATGAGAACTTGCATTTTTAAAGCCATCTATAACCAAGGTAAAAAAGTGTCGAGCACTAGCCGGTTACCAGCTTTATGGTTAAATACTGTGTAGAGGCTTGACTGCATAGATTTCTTATTTAATCTACTGACACTTCTTAGTTAAGACGAGCATTCCAAAAAACCAACTAACTTTTTCTTGTCTAACAAGGGAAGGTCGCGAACTGTAAAATTCGATACGCAAATTCTGAATATGCCATCTTGTAGAGCATAGTCGATTTACTATATGAAATTTCAATATTTTCGGCAAACAGACAGAAAAACTCCAACCTGAAGACTCGAGAAATATAAGGCCGAAAACTGCCTTGGTCCCCCTATATAACATATTTGTCTGCGGTCAAACCTAACCCGATATATGGGACATTTGTCAGGTCAAACTCGATGTCGGGACATCCTTAAAAGTTCGATTCCCAGCTGAGTCCTACACTTTTTAACCCGTTTCCTGAAGAAAAAGAGTTGGACCCAGGTGGGGATCAAGCTTTTAGGGGCGTCACCATATCGAGGTAGGACTGTAAAAAATATGTATTGAAAATCCACACGTGGGACTAAGGCAATTTTTAGCCTATTTTCGATGTTTCTCGAGTCTCCAGGTTGGAGTTTTTCTGTCTGTTTGCTGAAAATATTGAAATTCTATATAGTTAATCGACTATGCTCTACAAGATGGCACATTCAGAATTTGCATCGAATTTTACAGTTCGCGACCTTCCCTTGTTAGTGGATTTACAGTGGCAATCCACTGGATTTAAATTACCTGTGTAAATTGTGTAAAATCCCCTGAGCCAAACTTACTTAGTAGGCGTAGGCAAATTAGATCTGTGAGCTGTGGCAGGAGCTTGACCTGCTCTAGTGGTGTGTTTTTCAGCATCTGTGGCTCTTCTGCTCTGCAGTCTGTTCATCTCCAGACCTGTTGGTCCCACTGCTGCCCCTCCTATGGTCACTCCACCATTGGTTGGGGGTCTTTCCTTGGATGATCTGAAATATCAAAATTCAAATAATTACCGTATTTTCTCTATTAAACGCCCCCCTGTAATAAACGCCCTCCATTCGAGAGGGGTTGAAAAATAAACGCCCCGGGGCGTTTAATAGAGAAAATACGGTAACTAATCTAGCCCAAGATTCAACCTACCGTCTACTAGGTGGTCTATTGGCTCTAGAACTGGTGGTAGACGGGGTAGCTGCAGTGTCACTGCTGTTCTTGACGCCTGATCTGCCAGTAGAAGAGGATCTAGTAGCCACACTGGAAGTTCCCTTCCTCTGAGTTTGCTCCTTGCAAAAAGGCTATATGCCTGTCAGCTGCCTTCTCGTTGAAGTTCCTGCCACAGTGCACACAACATATGTAGTCTGAATGGACTGCACTTTTGGGAGGTGGAGGCAAAGGTTTGCCGGTCTTCAAAGCTTCTTTTACATGTTTGGAGGCGGAAACAGCGTTGATAAAGTCTTCATGTCGCTCTCTCCAATGGGTAGCTGGACGGGGGAACACTCCACCGTGCTACAAATTTGTTAAGCTATTGAGTTAAATTTGAAAAACTTTATGTAAAGTCAAACTTCAATTGTATATACACCCCCCTACCCCAGACTTCGTTTTGCAAATAGATCAGACGATTCTTTTTAGACAGTTTAGGGCTGTCAAGAATAGTCTTTACAGCAAAGATTATTTGAAAATATTTGCATAATGCAAATCTTAACTAATTCTGGACCCAACTGACCAATGTCAATTGACACAGAGGCAACAAAATGGTTGTAAAAAATCATCGAATCCTAAGCTATTAGAAACTTTTTAAGGTGCTGATATATTGAGAGTTAACCGAGTCCTGAAAAAAAAGTCCTAGAAAGACGAAAGACGAAAGATTTATTTTTGTCACCGAAAGGCTTTTTTATAGCCAAAAATTTTTAAACAAAATTAGACAAAAATAATTTAAGCGACAAGTAAAGAAAAGTAAAGGCATTGTTTTTGGTGACGTTTTATATTGACTAACACAAAAAATTCAACTTCAATATTCATACAAAAAATAATTCGAAAGCATTATTGCCCAAATTAGGTCGGTCCAACGCTAATTCAAATTTTGCAAATTGCTGTGCTTATCTAGTTTCATGGTCCTTTAAAGTCCTCATGTTTGACCACCAGCTGTACTCGACATTTTTTGCCTCCATTTTCAAAGTCTTCCATCTAAATTGATCAGTGATCCTAGATTAAAAAGTCCTAAGGATTCTAATTCTACCAGTCGTTTCTGAAAATGACCACCGTTTTGCCATAAAAACTTGCGATTACTGGTATAAGATTACCTTTTTTAAAGAGTTATATCGGAGATCACACGTCGTATTGGCAACATTGTATTCATTTAAAATCATTACGATTTTTCAGACTAGATCGACCAAAAAAGCAAAAGACCGCAAAAACTGTTGCAAAAACGTGTCGGACCAAGCGGTGGGTCGAACTCCATAAAGTATCCGTTTATCAAAAGTCAACTGTAGAGCTAGACCTAAATGTAAGAAATTGAGCTAACCTTTTCTTTATCTTTGGCAGCCTTCTTGATGTCTTTGTAGGGCACATCTGAGTTGGCAGCTCTCTGCTTGCCGGAATCAAACACTTTGCGCTGCATTTTAGTCAGCTTCTTGCAGGCCGGCTCGTGTTTGCTAAGACTCGACTGAACAAATTTACGGCCACACATTTTGCAGGGGAAGGTTGGTTCTGTGCTCTCACCTTTATTACAAATAATAGCTGAGCAGAGAAAAGGATGTTCAGAAGAGACTTACCAGACATTTTCAGCAAAAAGAACAATAAGCAGGGATAATAGTCTTTTATAACACCAAAGTTTGGGCTGTGTGTATGCAAGCTGTTACTTATTTTTCTAAAAAGTATTTTAAAGAAAAATAATGTGAATGTATAAAAATGTATTTTCAACCCAAAAACATGCCAGAGCAACAAATGAGTGGGTTATCTAATAATGACTGACATGGAAATTTCAAAGAGCTGAATTGACACGCAACCAAAACAATATTTTTATGAGATATTTGAAAAGACAAAAATTCTAGTAAACTAGAGAAAGTACAACTGTACGATGACATAGGGGCATTTAGTGCATTTGTTGTATTTTGTCTATTGTTCAAGTTTTTTATGTTTTTATACCGCTAGTTTTTTTGATTTTCGGCTTTGATTTTTTGGCGAAGACTCTCCCAAAAAGGATAGGCCAGTGTGTCAGAAAGACCAGCGTGTGTTACTGAGTCTTAAGAACTATGGTTGAGTGACTAATTGATGTGGCCGATTGGACGGCGATTGCACACCCGAAAATTTGAACATTTTATAATTTCGCACTAAATTTTTATTTTGTTCAAAATTTCCTCAAAATTCATCGACAAATAAAAATAAAAATGTGATCTTCTTTTTCCTGTATTGAAAGAGTTAAACGGGAATTCTAAATTTTTAATAAAAAAAATACTTTCGAGCCGCAAGGGGGACTAAGGCGTAGTATTTGGCCGAATTTTGAATAGCTAATTGGGTGTCCATTTAGTTGTCCAAAAAATAAGACTAGTTAGAAGGTGACTGCTAGACGCTAGAGAACACAAAAGAGGATTGAGATTCAGAAATTTGGGAGCGTGGTGAACTTTTTGTACCAGAAAAGTAATTTTTGCATATAAAAGATTGACAAAATATTTGACATTAGTGTAATATACAGGGTGTAACAAAAAATTTCCCCATTTTGAAAGGACCATAACTTTTCTGAATTCAAAATTCTGTTTTTACAGATCGATTTTTCTTGCCGACAATATTGTTTTGGCGTATAATGTCAAAACCACGATTTTTGCTTGGTCCACCTTGTGGTTTGGGTGCTGGACTGTGGATGGCCTTTAGATGGCTAAGATCCAAACCACAGAGGGGACCAAGCGAAAATCGTATTTTTGACATTATGTACCAAAAAATATTGTCGGCGAAAAAAATCAATCTTTAGAAACAGAATTTTGAAAAATGACCTAGAAAAAAGTTATGGCCCCTTCAAAGTGAGGAAATTTCTTGTTACACCCTGTACAATCACACCCCCCCATCATCCAAAGTGCTGGTATCGTATACTAACCATCAGCCACCTCCCCCCCTATAATTTTGACTAAATCTGAAACCCTAAGCTTAGGCTTAGGGTCTGGCCATTACCAACAGGGGCTTTTGCATAAATTATTTTTTGAAATATGGTGGTATAGGTACCCCTCAAAAATTATTGGGGGAGGGGTGGAGATGTGATACTAGGAGTGGATGTGAGTGGAGGGGGTGGTAGGTGAGTGGATGTTGCATACGGCAGTAACGTCAAATATTTCAAGAACAGACTCGACATCAATTGTCTTGCTTGAAGGTCAGTCAATTAAAGAAGTAGTAGTAATGAGTGTACACAAAGAAAAAGCTTGAGAATAGTTTCACAATGTTTTAGAAAAAGCTAACAGCTCAATATGGCTGCCTGGTTCCCTTAGAGACCCAAGCCTTAGAGACGGGTGTAGTGGGCAATATATACAGCAAAGGTAATCTAAAAACTCAGGCCCCAACTTGCTTTCTACCCTCTACACTTCTTTTTACATATACGAAAAGCATTAGAATTATAATATCTGAGCTTTAAGAAGCCTAGGTGGTGGAAGATTACAGGTAATGCTAGGCAACCACCTACAAAACCACAAAAACTTGGGTGTTTAATGTTGTGTTTAGGGTTGAAATAACAATCTTTTTGATATGAAGTTCATCTTTGAAAAAAGTTATTTAGTATTATGTTTCTGAGACAAAGCTTACAAAACATGGTCTCAGTAGTGTAAACCTGGCTTTTGATTCGGCTCAAATGCACTTTGTCGAAATTGCACTTTATCAACTTATAATCACGTCCGTTCAAAATATCCATTGTAACAGGTGTCCCATAAGTCTTTTGCGGACTTTAAAGCTTATTTTTAATAACAATTTTTATTTCAGAAAAAATTTCTAAATATACAGACGTGTAGCCCATTCGCTCCTCTTTCGAATGATATGTAAACACAAATAATTAATCATCAAAATGGCCACCTTTAGCCTCAATACATTTCCTAAGACGTTTAGGAAAGCTGTCAATAGCGGCGCTATTGGACAATCGGTTTCCGTTTTTTGCCTTGGTCCCCCTGTTGTTTTTCAAATTTTTCAAATCACATTTTTGAGTACCGTATTTCCTCTAATATAAGCCCATGGGCTTATATTAGAGCATAGGCTTTAATTGGAGCATGAGCTTTTATTTTCCAACATCTCGGTGCCGAAGGCACCGCCGAAATTTTTCATGTGTCGTTAGGAAACCCACCAAATTTATTCAATATCTCAATACATCATAACATTTCAAAAATTCAAAGAAAATTTAAGCAATAGCTCGGTAAAGTAAACAAAATTTATAACAACATAAAATCTACAATCAATCAAATAACGTGGAATTCTGAGTTAACAATATTAAGATCATAATTTTCAAAATGCAATGATTCATCGCTCAAGTATCCATTTTCGTCGTCTTCCCCGGCATCAATTTCTTCCACTGCAGCCAGTTGCTTCTTTACATAGTGTGCCTCCATAAGCTCGAACTGCCCTTCTGGAATTGGTCCATGCTCCTTGAAGCAGTGCACTTGGTCGTCCTCGCTTCCGTCGTGGCAGATCGTTATTCCACAGTCTGAAGAGGAGAAGTTCTGATAAGTAAAGAAAGCAATAGACAAACCCTTGAATGATTTAGTAATAGCATCAGCCGGAAGAGAGTCCCACGCATCCACGATACATTGCAGGTAGGCATCCATCGGCGGAGCTTTCGGATTGCCACCAGACGTAAATTCCTTCTGTGCGTCGTTGGCCATCCATCGGTCGTAGCTCTTGCGAATGTGGGCTTTGAATCAGTGCAGGATGCCTATCATCGTCAAAAAAGCCTAAGGCTCACAAGAAAGATGGTCGACACAGAATAACAACTGATAGGTTACAATTTGTATCTTATGCGTATGTTATGAACGTCATTAATTTTAGACAAGATTGTTTAATTGCTCGGAAATCCAGGAAGGATCCAAATTTGTCGGCACCAGAAATAAAAGAAGCTCTTCGAGGCTCTTGGAAGCCTTTCATTTCAAAGAAGAATGCTGAAGCTCGTCTCAGTTTTGCTAGGAAGTATTTGGATTGGACTGTGGACGACTGGAAGCGTGTTCTATGGACGGATGAAAGCAAGTTTAACAAAATCTGCAGTGATGGAAAGCGCTATGTGCGTCGACCAAAGAACAAGCGCTATGATCCGAAGTACACCAAAGGCACTGTCAAATTCGGAGGTGGGAATATTATGGTCTGGGGCTGTTTCTCGTGGTTTGGTTTATATCTTGTCAAAGGCATTATGGATTCTGTTCAGTACCGTGATGATATTCTCTCAAGCACAATGATTCCGTTTGCTGCAAATCTTCCTGAAAATTGGCTCTTTCAACAAGACAACGATCCGAAGAACAAATCAAAACTCGTCTCCAAGTGGCTTTAGGAAAACAATATCAAATAGCTCAGCTATAGCTAAGAGGTTATCGGAACTCCCGCACAATCTGCCGACTTGAATCAATGATGATTAATCCTACCTCATGTTGACTAGGCTACAATAGGCTAGCATGGCTACCAGACAATTTCCAATATTTTTGGAATTTGTCGGCCGACATTTTCCAATATTTTTGGAATTTGTCGGCCGACTTTTTCCAATATTTTTGGAATTTGTCGTGCGACATTTTCCAACATTTTTGGAATTTGTCGTGCGACATTTTCCAACATTTTTGGAATTTGTCGTGCGACATTTTCCAATATTTTAAAAAAGTTATTCTATCAATGAAATCGACTATTTCTTGACTAGAAAACTAATAAATAGATCTTGTGAATTTTAATGATTTCTCGCCCTACTACATTCTTTATTCGCAAAGACAAAAATAACAACTACCGTATTCTCTCTAAAAGCGCCCCCCCCCTGACGAAGCGCTAACTAGGCGAAAAATATAGAGAACAGAAAGAGATCGTCCAGCAATTCAAGAAGCTCGTACCTTGACACTTGGTGCTTTCTAAAAATATATCGTTTAGGATCATTATTAACGCATTTCGAATACCTGAGCAAAAACGTAGCGATACCCGTCAGCCCTAATTACTGCTTTCCAGCTTTGTTTGCTTTGCTGCTCGATTGAGTTCCTTGACAGAAAGCTTATCTCTTGATCTTCAGAATCGCTTGAGCTCATCGTGGCAAAACCTTAATAATCACATAAGTAGCGAAAAGGCTGCGAATGCGCATGCGGTGGTCATCAAAAGGACCAAAAAATGATGAAGAGTAGTAACAAAAAACACCAAAAAAGGTTTTTAAATACATTATAAAATGCCGACGACAAATTCCAAAAATATTGGAAAATGTCGGCGACAATCAAACGACATTTTCCAAAATATTGAAAATGTCGCGCGACATTTTCCAAAAATATTGGAAATTGTCTGGTAGCCGCTAGCATGACTAGCGTCCCATCTACAGCTCTAAGAAGGAATTAGAGGCGTAGAACCGAAGTGCACATAGCAGTTTCTCTTTTGGTGACATCGGATTTGATCGGAAAGTGGAAGGCTGCAGTTACTCACCAATAACGCCGAGAAGAACATCTGCTCGTCGCGAAGAAAGACGAAAGCGCTCACGGAATTACGTTGGATCAGTGACGACAGCCCTCAGACGGAAAACTCGTTGACGCGGTTCTTGAATTCTCTCTTCTTCAAAGCTCTCATCACTTGTAGACATCTTCCTAAAAAGAGAAGCAGATTTAGTCAACCACAAGTCAAAATATACGCAGCACATAACACACAATCATATTATCCAACGACTACGACACAGAAATCGAAAAACAGCTTACATACAAAAGAAATTGCGACGCTACCGGAGTATACCCCCAATGAAAATTTTTTTGAACTTTTTCAAAACACCATTTTAACCATTTTTGAGCATTTCCTACACGTTGAACACGATAAAAAAGGTGTTTTCACCTACTTTTTTCTATAAAAAGTCGATTTTTTTTTAATCTTGAATTTTGGTATTTTTAGTTGATTTCTGTTTATTACAACTTAGTAAATCAGATGTTGAGGGTACCTTGACCCCAAAAAGATGGAATTTGAACATAGTTTTGTTGACTGGGGCCTACCGCATAAAGAAACTCTGGTATACATACATTTTTTATGCATCCAGAGTCACTTTCGAGTGATTTGCGTCTAAGGTATGTGGGTGTGCGCATCTCAACCCCAAGCAACCCCCCTTCGGGGGCTCAGGTGGCTTGGTCGGTTAGAGATGCGCGCACTCACTGTCCCACTTCTTTAGCAACAAAACAAGGCGAGCAAAACAAGGCGAATGAAACCACTAATCAATACTGGAAATTTCTACAGAGAGCTCATATGATTCATTTTGAAAAAAGTATCTTTTAAAAACTTAGAAAAAAAGCAGATTTCCTCTAAGGTATGTGGGTGTGCGCATCTCAACCCCAAGCAACCCCCCTTCGGGGGCTCAGGTGGCTTGGTCGGTTAGAGATGCGCGCACTCACTTACCTTAGACATAATTTCGAGCAAGACTCTTGATCAAAAATGCATTTAGAGGCTCTTTTTGCCCAGCTCCAGTGACCAAAACATGGTAAAACAGCCAAATGGCCGAAATTTCAAAATGCCCAAAACCCAATTTTTTATTGACTAGAACACAAAAATAATGTCTTTTTTGAACTTCTGAGGTGATTTTAGGTTGATATAGGGTGTTTGGAAACACTTTAAAAAAAATTTCATTTGGGGGGTATACTCCGGTAGGGTCGAAATTGCAATACGGAATCATTCCAAAAATTTGTTGACCGTTGCCTTAGTCATCAATTTTCCATGGAAAATTTTCAAATTTTCCACTTTCCACTTTTCAAATAGACACAGCTTCGACGAAGTAGATGTAAAGTATCCAAAAGAGCCAGCTTGTAGTTCTTGCCTGTCTCGATTTGAGAGATCCGCCAACGAAAAAGATGCTTTCTGTAGTTGACCTTGAGGTTTTGAATGACGCCTTGATCCATAGGCTACAAAAACTGGACTTTTTTGCATCAAATCAACTGAAAAACAAACCTGTGAGATGGCTGTTGTATCCGGAGGAACGAATTTGACAGTGATTTTATCGAGTTTTACAGTAGTTGAATGAGCGGAGCAATTGTCCAGATACAGAAGCACCTTGCGATTGGCCTTCTTAAGCTCCTTGTCCCACTTCTTTAGCAACAAAACAAGGCGAGCAAAACAAGGCGAATGAAACCACTAATCAATACTGGAAATTTCTACAGAGAGCTCATATGATTCATTTTGAAAAAAGTATCTTTTAAAAACTTAGAAAAAAAGCAGATTTAACTCACTATACATGACATGTGCCACTATATCGAGGGTATTTTTATTTGTTGGGACCGGCCCTTGGGTGTCACTATAGCGAGGGTGTCACTATAGCGGGGTGTCACTATACCGAGGGTCTAGTCTAAGGCATTTTAGACAAAACCAACCAAATCGTTTGTAAGGTGTCACTATAGCGAGGTTGTTCCTATAGCGAGGTGTCACTATAGCGGGGATTGCCTGTATCCACTTTCCAATCTTCAATTAGTAACATACGTCCAGGACTGCAAGAATCAAATTGCATTTCAAGTTTTACAGTTTATTATATTTTGAGACATCACAGACAATACATGATGGTTTATTAGGTTATTTTGGTTAGTTCTTTGGCTTATTGGTCAACGGTCTTGCTTGAATTCCTGTTATTCACCAACGCAGTGTAGTCGTCGACAAATTTTGAGACCTCTGCATTTGACATGACCTATAATAATAATCAACTGAAAATTTTGACAAATAGACTGCAAACCTTCTTGGAAGTGATGTAGGCGAGGATGGCGCGGTGCACATATAGATATTGCAGATCTGTCTGGCAAGCGAGATATCTCTTCGACCTTATCTCTTTTAGAACGTTGTAGATGCTCACTTCACGACCAGCCAGCAGCATGCGCAAAGAAGCTTCAATGGCGACGACAGTACCCGTACGACCAACACCCAAAAATTGAACAATTTTAACTAAGTAACTAAGCGAGAATAATCATTAACTTCTACCAGCTGAGCAATGAACAACCAGCGGAGAAAAATTCTGAGTGCGAACGATTGCGCGAATAGCTCCGACTGCACTGATGGGAACGCTTTTATCCGGCCAACCAGTCCATTGCACGTGCACGACGATGTGTTCCTTGAGTGTTCCATCTGATCCTTTGCCTGCGAGAAACAGAGTTTGAAAGGAGTAGAAGAACGTAAGAGTGGTAATTACCATAGACGCAAAGCTTGGTGACTTGGACTTCGCCCTGCAGAGACACTTCCAAATTCTTGATCATGAGACTTGCGACGCTCATCTGTAAAGTAACAGAAATCATAAAAAAATCATATCAATTGAAATGACAGCTCACCGTTTCTTGAGTTTTCTCCGGCCAGTATTGCTCGCACTTTTTCTTGCCTGTTTCCATCACTGAGCATAGCATGAGAATTGATGAACACTTTTCCTGCCAGATCTGAAAACAAGACAATAAACACCAGAAGAGTAGCCGAAAGAAATTTCAAATCTTGCCATTCGCCAGAAGTCGATCAATGTACTTTCCATCGGCCCCTGAGTGCATATTATCTTTCTTGGCATGTCTGGAAGATCGGAGACCCAGTTGGCGTGAATGTAGTCGTTGCCTCCAATGATTGGATCATCCGGCGGCCAATTGAGCACTACTCGATTTGCTTCCATGCAGTAGATGTCTCGAAAAATTGGACGTTAGAGATGGCAGTACTTAAGGTGAGAAGAAAAAACTAACCCTTATAGCGATTCTTAACCACATTCTTGTCGAAACTGGCACGATTCGGAGGCTCTGGCTTGGGACTGACCGCTTTTAGCTCTACGAATTCTTTCAGAAGGCCATCAATTCCCTTGCAGACAGTGACTACGGCGAATCTTTTCATGACGATCTGAGCAGCTGTTGACGGAATGGCAGTGACGAGCACGGAAGACGACGTTTCTCTTGTCACAGGCTCATCTGAAGCACCACCAACCCTCTCTTTGCTTTTCTTAGCCAACTTCTCGATCTTGCGTTTCGAATCTTTGACCATCTGAAAAAAATCAATACTGAGTTTACTTAACTGACAAATGTATCTTGACACAACCTACCTTCAGCATAAAGATTTGCTTCAATGAACACAGAGGCCGAAATGCAAGGCTTTTATATTTCCGAAACACACAATTCTCGTAAATCTGGCCAAGACAAGTAAATGGAAATCGAATGAGATTCTGAAATTTTTGGTTACAGTCTGAAGCAGAGTTCTCAATAGTCAGAAGCAGAATGCCAAAGTCAGAGGCAGAATGACATCAAATTCAGAATCAGAAGTGAGAGCGGTAGACCCCAGTCAACAAAACTATGTTCAAATTCCATCTTTTTGGGGTCAAGGTACCTTCAACATCTGATTTACTAAGTTATAATAAACAGAAATCAACTAAAAATACCAAAATTCAAGATTTAAAAAAAAATCGACTTTTTATAGAAAAAAGTAGGTGAAAACACTTTTTTTATCGTGTTCAACGTGTAGGAAATGCTTAAAAATGGTTAAAATGGTGTTTTGAAAAAGTTCAAAAAAAATTTCATTGGGGGGGGGTATACTCCGGTAGCGCCACATTTTTGATTGAGAGTCTCGCTCAGATTTATCTCGCAGGTATGTGTGTGCGTAGTTGAGTCTTTGCGTCACTCAAGTCTTTGCGTCACCTAAATGGGGCACAGGGACTTCAGGGCTCGAGTTTAAAATGCGTACACACACACATATCTGAGACATAAATTACTCGAAAGCAAATTTAGATGCATAAAATATCCCAAAGTACAGTTATTCAAAAATAACATCACGACTCACGGCAATTTTTTTGGCATATAACACCCGAAAAATTTTTTGCAAAAATTCGAAAATTTGTTTTGGTCCCCCTGTTGTCCATCCAAAGGCCACCTACAGACCAGGAGCCAAACAACAGGGGACCAAGCGAAAATCGTGGTTTTGACCTTATATACCAAAATTGCCATGAAATTCTGAGTCGATCTGCGTTTAAAAATTTTGAAATCGTGCCAGTTTGAAAGTGTTACAATTTCTTGAATAACCCTGTACAGTAAACTTCAGTGTTAAACAAATTAAAAGTATTTCTTATTAGGAGCGGGGTTGTTGTGCATACAAGTAGTGACAAATTTTGAAACCTAAAATGGCTAAAAATAGCATTTTCTCTAAAACAGGTCTGAGATGTGTGTTCTCAGAGAAGACTTACGGAAAGAAGGGTTTTTTTTATTTGTCACATTCAAGGTTATTTAGAAATTGGCCGAAATGTAAAGCCAAACCTTTTTTCGAAAAACGGTTTGCAGATTCGGACTCTCCATAAAATTATGCACAAAAAACTGCCGGTTTTACAGTCTTGCCTGTGCGGGCTTAACCTTTTTTTAAACGTTTTATTGTAAACTATAAGATGTATTATTTTACACACATAAAATTTTTTTATCTTCCAAACTATGGAGCGTGCATACAATTTCTTGCAAACTAAAGCCAATGAACAATGATGAGATCATAAATTGTCGAATCATTTTCACGGAATTCAAACATAAATTATGTACAATTACATATGCAAACATGTAAAGATAAGTAACTGGGTAAATGTTAGCAAAAAGACTTCAAGTAGGTCTTTCATGTATTATCACACACATAGTTGACTTCTTGGTTATAAAATAGCTTCTGTCTTTTCTGGCTCATTGTGAGAATAGCTGGAGCGGAAGAATGCAGTGATCAGTCCCTCACTCACAAACAAACCACATGATAGTAGGGAGAATATCTAGATAAATGTAAATTGTGGACTCTACTGGATTTTAAGTAATTTGAAAACTATTTCTCGTTTTATCTGTAGTTTTTTAGCCTTTTTATGAAATACACTATTCTGCCGCCAAAGTTTTTTTTCATTGCGCAAATACATTTTTGACTGAAAATTTAGCTAAAACCATAATAAAGGCAAAGTACTATTAATTTTTTTTATAGCAGCTTTATATTGTTTCCTACCATGTTTCTTTGGTTATTACTAATTTCTTCCAGTAAATTACTGATTTCTTCTAGCAAATCGTTAACCAGGCTTAGAACGGCGGATAAGCGAATGTAGCGGTTAACTTGGATAGCAGATAACCGAGATTTTACTGAATAGGTAATTCGGTAAATAGTAAGAAGTTTGAAAACGAATTTTTAGCAAAAATTATTAAAAGAATACAGTCGACTCTCGATGACCCGCATCCCCCTCAAGTTCATTACCACTTAGGGTCCGACACTTTTTTTACCTCAATTTTTGAAAAATTTTGCCGAATATGATTTGTCAGCCTGATGCGAAATATCGCAAGAATTCCGATTTTGCCGGTCATTTTTAAAAATGTTTCAAATTCTGTCACTAAGACCCGCGCCTCTCGATAACCCGCCACCCTACTTTCAAAATAGGGTGGCGGGTTATCGAGAGCCGACTGTAGTAGAAAAAACATAAGAATCGAAAAGTATTTGTCCCCATTAGTACCTCTAACTAGAAGCCGCAGTTCGTTGGGTTTTGAAAATCATAACAGAAATTTGCGTGAACCGGGGTTTACGCTGGTAGTTCGGGTAATCGCCGGTGGTTCGGGAATACCCGCTGGTGGTTCGGTAATATCCACATGGTTCGGGTACCCAATGGTGGTTCGGGAGTACCCGCTGGTGTTTGGGTACCCGCTGGTGGTTTGGGGCTATCCACGTGGTTCGGGACTTACCCTCGGGACACCTACCCTAACTTGTTCTTTCGATACCATATTAGTACTATTGACCACATAATAATGATGTGCTGCCACCAGAATTTGAACCTGTGACCTTGCCCCGCTAAAGGTGGGAACCTTTTAAAACTTCCCTAAGATGCAATTCTAGTAAATAAAATCAAATAATTTCAACTTTATTCACTTCAAAAAAAAACACACACGAAAATTTAAGGCAAAAGGTTCAAGCACAAATACCGTATTTCTTCTAATTGCCGCACACCCCTAACTTTAAAGACTTATATCTCAGAGCAGAGTAAATATTTTGTTAAGCTGTTTGATGCATTTTCTTAACTCCCACGAGCTCTACCGATTCCACTTCTCAGGTCTTGGTTAAGCACCCGAAAATCTCTAGATCGAATTTGAAAACTTCCGATTTTCAGGTGATTGAAAAATAAGCGCACATGTGCGGCAATTAGAAGAAATACGGTATGATAGATTTGTGAACCCAGTCTTAGCGGACTGGGGGTTTAAATACCCTCGATGTCCTTCGTAGGGGTAGGGTTTCGATCATATGGTCGATTTTTATCTTAGTTTTCCAGTCGGCGAAAAGCTCGCCATATTTTCCAGCCCAGTTTGCTGTTAGGAAAAATATGGTGAGTGTTTCACCCTCTGGAAACTCTTAAGCGGTCTTTGTACAAACAAAGGCCCTTATTTAACCAATATTCTGGCGCTAGCCAATAACAGTTTTAGTCATAAACAAATGTATTTCCCTCAGATGGGGCAGATTGATCAAAATAGTTATTTCCCCGAAAATGGTTTTCTTTACAAACAACTCAATATCAACAATTATTTATTGCCAGACAACAGAAAACGGCGCTATAGTAAGTATGAAGCGAAACTTTTTTAAAGTTTTAAAAAAGCTGTACTAGTTGAGGGTGGGGAGAGGGTGACTGATAGTAGCCTCAATTCTTTCAAAAATTTCTAAAGTAATTCTTACCCCAGCCAAAGCCCATCCATTGATGCCGCATTGAGTGTCGAAGTATTTCTCGACAGACTGGAAATCTTTCTTGAGCACTTCTGTTCTGTAGAAGTCATCTAGCCAGGGACAAGCACTATAGTGCATTTCCATGCCAAACACAAACAACGAAAAGGGCACACATCCAAACGAGTAGCAAATACACTGAAAAATATTTCGATTTACACATATTTACATAAACGACTACTGCTCAATATTGAGCCCGTTAACAAGACTACCAATTAGTGGGATAATAAAGTATAATTCCGATATTTCGAAAACTTCAATAGCACAAACACTGTCTACGTTAGAAGTGTCACTCTTTTAAAAAATATTCGGTATTTACAGGCTGGGGCAATTTAATAAATGATGAATCATTTTCTCCTACAATTTTTTTGCACTTTCCTATTTGTTGTAATGTTAGGCAAAGTTGTGCACAATTATTGGGTTGAACCATAAGTAATGTCGTTTTTTTAAATGGGTTTTCATGTAACACGTTATAACTTAATTTCAGTTCGATTTTTAAATTTATCATTACCATAAGTTTTGAGTGTTGAATACGACAACAATGGACCAATTGCAAGATCAAAGTGGCAAAAAGCATCAATGCAGACAGTGCTGCAGCCAAATACTGACCTCCTAAACGCATTTCCGTGAAAGTGCTGGGTAGGTCTGTGCCTCTTCGGAAATACCTGCAAACATGACATATTTCATTATTTTTCAGCAAATGACAAAAACAATAGCTGTGAAAATATACGCATTTTTCGATTGGAAAATCCTTTTTTTGGCGCAAATATGCTTTTTTGGCGCATTTTTTGAATTTTTAACTTTTTTAAAAAGTGATTACATTATCAGGTAGGCTTGCGATTCTAGTTTCTGCAGAGATATCATTTATTGCATCATCTCTAAATAATGTAGCACAAAAAAGGTAAAAGTATGAAACTGTTATTGTTCTGATTTGCTTTATATTTTTATCTTTTTGTGCTACATTTTTTACAGATGATGCAATAAAGGGTACTTCATTAGAAACAAGAACTCCAGAGATACCTGATGGTGCACTTTAAAAAAAAAGTTGAAAAATTCGAAACTAATCATACAAAACCAAAATTTACGCAAAAAATCTTCTTTTTCGATTTCTCTGCAAAACTTCTGGAACACAACAACTAATTTGTTTGTTTGTATAATTGCAGAGAAATCGAAAAATAACGGTATTTTGACAACTCCAGCAAAACTGATATTTCTAACCATTTGTCCATAGTAAGAAGAAGGGACTGCCTGACTCCAGTCCTTCCGTGATATTGGCCCACACCTGTGAGGATAAGTAGATTGACCAAAATTAGCAAAACCTGAAGGTTTCAAAAATAATTATGGTTTAATTTTCATTTTTTCCATTGGCATCCAATATGCACTTTATAAGAATGAGCTATTTAAAAAAAAGTTGATATAAAAAGATATTTTAAGTAAATCTTAAAACGAGATAGGTAGGACTTTAAGAAAACACCAGAAGAGACAATACCCTGAACCAAAATTCCAGTCCGAAGTACTTAGGAAATGACCAAGCAGATCTTGGCAGCAGATCCATATTAGACCAGATATTTAGGAAATGATTCTAGGGGATCCCATGAGACCTACAATCAACCCGAACTAGACAATAATTCCAGACTGTAGTCACAATTTTGAAAGAACAGGATAAAAAAGTTTTTATCATAAAATTCAGATTTTAAAACGAGCTTACCATATTAGCCATCCTAATAGTGCACACTATCCTTGTCCCATTAACATCATTTCTATGCCTGCTGTCCACCTCTGACTCAAGTGCCTGTGCCACCAATATAAGTCTGTTCAGGGTTCCTGTGGACTGCTGCAAATAAGTCAAGTTAAATCAAGAAATTAATCAAGTAACTAATAAAACCGTTAAATTTTGCCCTTTAAAGGGGCATGCCCGTGCGTTTCAAAAAATTAAAGTGGGACCAGTAGTTTTCTTCTTTCTTATAAGCTTTTTATAGGAGTTGTACATCGCTGTTCTTAAAGTTTTCTGCCTTTTTTAAAGTACCGTATTTACACTAATTATACCCTAGTCTCTGATTATCCCCCACCCCCAACTTTGAGGGTATATATCTAGGAGCAGAGTGAATATTTTGCAAAGCTGTTTTTTGCGTTTTCTTAACTCCCACGAGCTCTACCGATTCCACTTTTTGGATCTTGGTTGAGCACCCGAAAATCTTGAGATCGAATTCGAAAATTTCCGATTTTCGGGAGGTTGAAAAATTATCCCCCATGGGGTATAATTAGAGTAAATACGGTAGTTAAGACCATCATTATCAGGTTTTTTGCAAAACTAGAATAAAAAAGAACGATTTAAAATAATTTGCTGGCCCTCGCCTTTATGCAATGTAATGCACGGGCACCCCCCTTTAAATGCCACAATTGTTGTCTTATTGAAAAAGAATAGGCAAAATAAGAATTCTTGAAATTTTCGGACAATGCTTTCTAAACACAATCGGTAAAAAAACTCCGGGAATTGGGTTAAAAACGCTTTCGGAGCCAGCTGAGCAAAGTGCCTCCTCGGAATAATGCTACCCTCGATATAGTGCCAATTTTCCCTGCCTCCACAAATGGCATTACAGTCAAACACTCTTCTATGTAACATATACCTGGGGATGGTCCCGAGTGGCGTATGTTCCGAATAATATACCCTCTCAATAACATACCCTTCTGGGTACTTTTATAGTTCTCCCCCATACTCGGATTTTTTGAAAAGTGACCCAAAATCACTTCCCGAACTCATTTTTTCTACTCTACACGACAAAGGAAAGATTTCTGAACACTTTCTGATTAAAAAATTTTGAATTTTGTCAGAAAATTTTGCCTCCCACTCCTCAGGGGTAGGGGGTCATTTTAAGGTATTTTAGAGTCATTTTAGGGTGATTTATCACATTTTTCTTGCTGAAGCTGTGCAAAAAGTCTTTCTAAATGCTTTTTTGATCAAGAGTCTTGTTCGGAATCATGTCTAAGGTAAGTGAGTGCGCGCATCTCTAGCCCATCAAGCTCCTGCGCCCCCCTGCTTGGTGGCTTGGGGTTGAGATGCACATACCCACATACCTTAGACACAAATCGCTCTAAAGTGACTCTGGCTGTATAAAAACATATGCATACTAGAGTTTCTATATGCGGTAGACCGCAGAAAGTAAAAACCTGTTCAAAATCTATCATTTTTACCTTCATTCGACTCGAAAATATAACATATATATAAATATAACAAATATAACATACCCCTTGGCTCGGTCCCAAGGAAGTATGTTACAAAAGTTTGACTGTATATCGTATCTCGACTGCACAAGACTAAAATAGAAGTTCTCATTTGTATTTTTTAAACCTCGATGATCAATTAAAGCTTTTATGGTTTTTTTCCAGACTTAACTCTCGAAATGAAAAAACATATACCGTAATTCCTCTAATAGAGCCACAGTGGCTTTATTTTTTGGATCCCCTCTGGGGGGTGGCTCTAATAGAGGGGTCGGCTTTATATTTTGAATGCCTTTAACAATCGGTATATTATACTTTAGACATCTCACATCAAAATTTATTGAACTAACAAAAAACATTTTCAAATACAATTTTTCAAGGATGTTGGCTGTACAAATAGAATTTCAAGGATGTTGGCTGTACAAATAGAATTTCAAGGATGTTGGCTGTACGAATAGAACTTCAAGGATGTTGGCAAACATCAAAAGGCGTGGAACTCAGGATTTGGTGCATTCAACTCATCGTTCCAATCCAATTCTAGAGATTCATCGCTCACGTAACCGAATTCTAAGCAAGAGCATCGAAAGTGCCACGCCATGCCGCTGCGGGTCGGTACCGCACCGGTACCGGTGCGGCAAATCATTAAATACCGATCACACAGCAGATATGGCGATGAAGAAAATGAATAACTTAGATGTCTACATCATAAAGCAGAAATTTACTTTTGGTTTCAAGATAAATTTGAATTCAAACAAAAGATTTACAGTTCTCTGATTTTTTTGCAAAAAACCAGGTTTTTAAAAAGGGGAAGGGGTGGCTTTAATAGAGGGGGTGGCTTTAATAGAGGGGCTTTAATAGAGGGTGGCTTTAATAGAGGGGGTGGCTTTAATAGAGGGGGTGGCTTTAATAGAGGGGTGGCTTTATTAGAGGAAATACGGTAATACGTATCCAAATAAAACAATTTCATCAAGGCCACTAATAGAGTAAATGCAGAGTACGTAAAAATTTGTTTGAACGTAAGTACATTTGGTCAAAATAAGGACGTTTTAGGGAATTTTAGCAAAAATATGCAATTTTATCCAGTGCTTATTGCTCTTTTGGTTCTGAAAAATAAGATTTTGGCGTAAAATTCTAAAAAAAAACAGGATTTGGAATCCCAAAATAAAAACAAATCTTATTAATAAGAACGCTCACGTGCCCTTAGTAAATGGTATATTTTGACCCGGGCATTTTGGCTGCACCATTTTGTACCGGCTATTGTGGCTGTGGAATTTGAACCAAACACTAAATTGCACAGCCAAAATGATTGGGGCGAAATGGCTCAGCCTAAATCGCAATTTTTTTATTTAAATGCGTGTTATATAAATATAAAAAATAGTAAACTTAATTAATATCCTGCTGGTCGGCCATATTAAATAAATTATGAGCGGTTTTAAATTAATTCAGTAAGCATTACCTTTCTGTTGGTATGAACCGTGTTTGTCTGCACATTGCCTCCTTTAGAGATGGTCTGAGTGGTTTGTACGTAGGCGAGAGAAGTACTGGCTGCATTATTGTTACTAATATTGCTTTTCTCCACTTGGTTATTGATCTCCACGTCGGCATCTGCTGTCATAGTTATCTTAGGCAGTTTGCCGTTGTGTTTGAGCAGTGTGCGGTCGTTACTGCCTGCACTGCTTTTTCTCTGTAGGGCTTTGTGCTAAAATGGAGTAAAAATTAAGATAAAATAATAAGTCGAAATATGTAACCACAAAATGGATTTGACCCAGACCTATCCACCGGCCCAAATTTCGGCCCGAACACGCCGGACTTTTGAAAATTTTGGCCTGGCTCGACCCGAATAGATTATTTAAATTCTGGCTCGGCCCGAGCCGGACCGATGGCCCGTGTTATAAACTGTATATAAAATATAATTAATATTTGTTGATGATAGTTAGCTGGCATCCTAAAAATTCAAAAAATATCGCAGTGGTGCTAATTGAGGAACTGTAAGTCGAAAAATTGAAATAAATTTTGAAAATAGATTTTTTTGAAAATAGCGAGATGAATACTACTTTAAAATGGCTTTTCGGCCCGGACTTGGCCGAAAGCATTTTTGAAATTTTTGGAACTCGGGCTTGGGCGGGGTTCCAAAACCCTTGGCTGGGCCGGCGTACAGGTCTGATTTGACCGCTGATTTATTTTTTAAGATATAAAATTATACAAAAAAATCATTAGAAAATATAACATGCCTCTAAACAAATTTTTTGTGACGAAAACTGATTTAGGGTGAGACCTGTGAAAAAGAACTGTAAAATTTCTCGTATAATATATGATAAATTCTACAGTTATCGACGGGTCTAACACCCACTCAGTTTGAGTATTGTTAGACAAAAATACTAAAAAACCCTGATTTCCCTAAAGTCGAAAACAAAGATTTATTTAGAAGCGTGTCATATTGGATACATCACTTTTAAAAACTTTTACAGTAAAAACAAATTTTTTAAACAAATTCAAATGCGTTACCTTTATATTGCTAATGATTTTTTCCATGGTTTCTTTTCTCGTTTGTATGCTCAATAATCGGATTTAAGGGGAGGGTAGCTGGTTCAGCAAGGCATTCCACACATCTAGAAGTCAAGTATAAACACATATTTTTAATTAAATAAAGTGATAGGGACTTGGATTGTACGCGTTTTAAGAACTCAGATAAATAATGTGTTGCTGCTTTAGTCTTTTTTAGAAAACAACACTTGGATAAGCCAGCAAAACGTTATTCAGGTGGTTGGTATGTACTAAATAATGGAGGATACAGAAGATTAACAATTATCAAATTAATGTAAATATTAATGAAATTTCACACAGTAATGCATATTTGCAGCACAGATGATTAAATGCCAAGTTAGGATTTTTAATCCAAACAAATACTAGGGTAGAGTTTCACGTTTTTAGATTGACCGAGGCGGCTTTCTGTGCATAAGACCCCCGCAGGGCATTGCCTTGGTCAGTGCGCTGCTCTTAACCTCTTTTTTTTTAAATCGATATAAAAACGAGTCGAACCCTAGGCGGTAATATAACTTGAGGGGCGTAGGATTGGTGGACAGGTTTACGGTTAAGCGATGCACTGATCTAGATGTAGTGCGCGTACCTCAAATTCGACCCGCATAGTATTCAACGACTTTTTTACCTCATTTTTTAAATTTTGTGCCAATTGTTATTCGTCAGCCTAGTTCCAAAAATTTCAGAAATTCCGATTTTACCAGTTGTTTTTGCAAATGACAATAGTTTTGCCATTAGAACCCGTGCCTTTCGATTTAGTGCGCATATATTTTCTAAAACCATGGGCATTAATGCCCATGGTTTTAGAAAAAATTTAACCTTGTCAAAAAAATTACCCAAGGCTCACTCAATGTTAGCTCAAGGTTCATTCAATGTTTGGGCAAGGTTCTTTCAACTTCATTCCGAGGTTCTGATGAACCATGGGTGATATTCAAAGGAACCTAAAATCAATCCTTTATAAACCTTCCAATCTTGTCCAAGGGTCGAAAAAAGAAACAATATTATATCGAGAGCCATATGTCTGAATGGGAAAACTATTGTTATTCACAAACACGACCGGTAAAATCGAGATCTGTGCGATTTTTGGAATCACACTTGGCAAAACATTTAAAAAAATCGAGGTAAAAAAGTCGCCGGACCCTAGGCGGGCCGCACTTGAAATACGCGCACTGAATAGAGAGGCGACTGTACAAGAAAGACAGTATTAAAAAATTATGTCTGTTTCTGAGAAAAAATTTTTTTGCTTGATTTAAAATTTTTGCACAAAAACTAAATTACTAATGTTTTATTTATTCTAACACAAAACGTGAGTGAATACATGTCCTCAATTGTCTTTTTGACATGTGGGATTTAGTTAAGAAGCCATAGATGGCTATATGCTCCCTACTTCCCTGTCTGATTCAATCACAAGTTGACAGGAGATTGAGCACTCAGATGTTCACAGCTACATCTAATAGATGTGCATGTTTGTTTGTGTTATTACTAATTTAGAAAACGAAGAAGGCGAGAAGCCTGTAGTAATCTAATGTTACTAGCAAAAAGATGAAAACACTCCTTTAATATTTGGGATTAGTGCTGCCTAGAGTTCCGGTTACGTCAGCAGTCATTATTATTAAAAGCTTGATGGTGGATTAGTTCTGGCAAAAAGAGTTTGGCGACCAAGCTTTCAGTAGATGAACCAAAGTGTTTGATGAAAAAAAGATAGAAAAAAATGTAAGGTTAGAATCGATATAGAACTTTTGACTCTGCATACAGGTTAAGTCTTAGTGTCAGGTACATGCCAGATTACTTTTAGATTATTGGCCCGGTAGGGTTACAGACCGGTCATTCAATATGCAGTCATTTGACGGCAAAATGACAGCAAATGACCAAAAGTCAATCATTTGAAGAGTTTTTTACCAGTGATATTTGTTTGTTACAATTCATAAAAATTCATAGGTGGAATAAAGGCAGGAAATCAGGTATGAATAAAATAGGACTTAGTTATGCCACACCATGCCAAAATTGCATTTTGTAACTTTTTTATATGTTCAGGTGGTAATTAGTGCAGAACATTTTTTAGGATTACGAAAACAATTCAAAAAAGGTAGTTGAAATGTTAATTTTGCCTTAGTTTTTTTCGCTCATCTATTTTCGAAGGGAGCAGGACGTTTCACTCTCGGCCGTTTCGCTGTCAGTAAATATTCATTTAAAAATTACACATTTTTTGAAATTTTGATTAACCATCATGTATTGGCACGCTTTTGTATAATTAGCAACGTTGTCAATCATTTTTAGTCTGAGTTTCTGTGCTGTTATTTTTCGTTATGATGCTTGCTCTTTTTTTAAATTTTGGCTGTATATACACCTTCATGGATATATGCCCTTCCCCTCCCTTGCAATGAGGAGCAAGTTGGGTCTTTGGCAGCGGCCAAACATACCTAAATCTAGGATACCTGGTTTAGGTACCACCCCTTGGACCTTTTTTTTTGTTTTCTGGGGTATGAACCCACCCCAAAAAACACAATTTATTTAACTGAGAGCGAAACGGCTCGAGAGCGAAACGGCCGAGAGAGAAACGGAGAAACAAATGGTTTGTGCTTCTTACCGTCGGAGCGAGCCGTCAACATGGAATTCGAAACTTCTTTTGCATACTTGACAACCTTTAGCTTGAACTCCGCAGTGTAAAACTTGAGCTTTTGCGGCGTCACGACTTCTTCATCCTCTGAGCTGCTCCCGTAGTTTGCGATAAACTCCATTAGCCCAAAAACAACCAAAGATTACGTATATCAAACCACTAACAGCAAGAGAACAATTCGAACAGTCTTTTCAAAATACAAACTGTGAACAATTTTCCTCATGAAAATGCAATTTTCGCCAAAAATGGGGGTAAACGCTCATTGGTGCGCTTATTAGAGCATGCGCGCTTATTTTTCAAACCCCCCCACGCTCATTGGCGCGCTTATTAGAGCATGCGTGCTAATTAGAGGAAATACGGTAAACTTTCTTCGGGACGGGAATCCGAGACAGAGCAAATTTTCGGGACGGGTCAAAGGTTTCCCCGGGACGAGACGAAAAACATTGGAAATGGCGCATATCTTTATTCTTTATTATCTTCATGAAACAGCTTTAACACGACCCAACATCAACAAGGAGATCTAGACATGTTCAAGATCAACCGCGGTTCAAGTACATCAATATCTCTGCCTTCTCCGGGCTCAAGTTGGTCCTCCTGTAGTCGTAGATGTCCCTGGCCAGAGAGAAGATCGACTCACTTGCCACGCTTGTTGCTAGGGCGGACAGGTACTTCTTCGCGAGCTTGGCCAGGATAGGGAAGTTGTCTTCATTCTCCTAGACATGCTATGACTTTAACTGGATTCAAACAATGAAAATGGAAAATTCTTACCTTCCAGAACTCCAACGGGTTGGACGACGAGGGAATTCTCTTCATCTTCGAGTATGTCATGATCTATGCCTCTGTGCCGCTGATCTTGGAGACTTGTACACATGGGAGTTCATCATCTTCATCATCGATTTTAAATTTAAAAAACTTGGCGTTGTGTTTTTGGCGGCTATTTGGACAATGTATTTTCGAACCGGAACATGTATGAAAAAGCCGGGACAGGACAATAAATCCGTGAAGCGAAGAATTTCTCCGGGACGGTACGCCGGAATGGGACAGAATGGAAATTTTTTCCGGGACATAATCCGGGACGGGATAATATGCTAAAAACCCTTCGGGACGGGATGGTATTCCCGTACCGTCCCGAGTCCATCTCTACTCATAATGCTCGATGATACGATTGGCAGACCAGTGAAGAGTGTCTAAAAAACCTTGTCTTCGATAATGTCGACTTTTGTTAACACAATTTTATCAATATGGTGTGCTTTCGAGTCGACGGCTGAGTTGTCTGTTAACGCTTTATTGAACTTGTCGAGTTGATCCACCCTCACTTCCAACCAAAGCTTTGCCCACGATAAGCACGAGTTATGGATCATCCACTCGAATTAATACAGGAAGAGTTTTCAAAGTAATCGCAAAACTTAAAGATGAAACTGAAAAGCGGGGAGAGGTTCTTGATCATGTTCACAGTAGCGCAGCAATTCCTTCCACATTCTGAGTAGCATCACAAGTCTTTTCAGCAACAGAATATATGATCTCTTGGCATACTTGATACAGACGATCTCCCTGTTTTCGAAGTCATTTCCATAAACACTGTAGACCATGCAAATACCTGAAAGATGAATACAGTCAACTCCCTCCATAGTGCATCCCCCGCCATAGTGCACACCTGTGCTGGAACCAATCCAATAAACGCCTCTCTCTATAGTGCCCACTTTATATATATATGTTTTCGTCAACGTTCAAAAAAGTAAATAATTTAAAGCGAAACTTGTTTAATTTTTTTTAATCATTACGACGTGAAAACAACAAATGCATCATTGCTGTTCTATTCATGTCCTTTTGCGAGTGCAGTTTTGTACTGTTTGGGGTTGCTGTATTTTATTGCCGCTTGTCACGTTACAGTTTCGTTTTTAAGGAATTCTCTATAGCTACTCCGAACAAAAAGAAGCGACATGTCATCACTTTGTCTGAAAAGAAGATCATTATTGAAGCCTTTGGTGGCAAAAGCTTGAGCAAACTCAGCATGCAATTCAATCTTCCGAAGTCAACAGTTAAACGCATTCTGGATGACAAGGAATCAATCAACAATGCAATCGATCAAAGCAATGAGGCAAAGCGAGCTCGATTTACGCCAGTGAAAAATGTGAATCTTGAAGAAGATGTGCTACGTTGAGTCAAAGCGGTTATAAGTCAAAACACTTCTCTGACGGGCTCTCTACTGACGGTATGACAATTTTAATTAGGACTGGAGAGGTGATAATTGATGAGGAAGAGCCAGTACAGCCTGCGGTTACAACTCTGATTCAAGCTCTTTCAGCGCTACGTGGAAACTAACTTTGCTGATCCCGCCGTGTTAGGAATGCGTGACAAGCTGGATGGGCTAAAAACAGTAAATGTAATCCTCCAAAAAACCACTTTTGGCAATTTTTCTAGTGTTTTAGCAACTGAAACGTAGAAAACATGTTTTTAGGTGGCGGAAGACAACTTTCGAGAAAAAAAATTTTGACAAAAATTTAACTTTTCGCTTGGGGACCAAGGCAAACCACATGGATAATTTCAGCTATTATCGATTGTCCATCTTGTTTCTAATGATTTCGAAAATAAGTTGAAATTTCAAGCCAGTTGTAATTGCTAAACGAGGTGAGTGAGCATATTTTCCAAAAATTTGATTGACAGCTGAAAAATTAGCGTGTTTTTGGGGCAAGTGAGGACTTGTTTTAATGCTCTTGATGTGAGGAACCGTTTGCAAATAAGTTAACGCGAAAAAAAGTGAAAATAAAATCAGTTTCAATCCTTGGGTTACAATTGTCAGTTAACTTTAGAAAATTTCTATTTTGCGCAAAAATCTCAAAGTGATTCTTTGGCTGTATTTTTTGTTCATTTCTTTTTTATAAAGGAAACGTTTTATTTAGACAGTTAACATTCTAAAGAGAAGATTATATTACTATGACTCACTACACGGAGACGGTATTGAAACTTGCTCAAGTAAACTATTTCTGATAGAGGAATGGATCAAATAGGGAAAATTTAGAGCATTCCTTCACGAATTCGCAACTGAGAGGGGATACTATGAGGATACTCTCCTAACTGGATTGGTTTCTTTCTAAGGGTATTATTTAATTTGTGTTCTTGTGAGGTAAATCTGATTTTGCAGGATATTCCAGTTCAAACCAATACGTTTAACTGTGGTAAGTTTGCTGAATGCTTGTCAAGTGAAGCTCCGATGAATTTTTTGCTAGAAAAGATACAAATGATCCAAAGTGCGGTTGAAAAAGGAATAAGAGAGGGATTTGTTTAAAATGTTATTTGAAATGTTATCGTTTACCGTACTTATTTTACAATTGATAAAATATGATTTACGGGTGAACTAACATGGGGCTTAGTTTTACCACCTCTTTGTAGGTGCGGCATTCTTAGAGGCTCTAATAGAAGGTGCCTTATCAAGATTATTAAAAGTTGATGTCATATTTTTCAAAACCTCTCGGGAGGTGAGGCCTTATTGGAAGGTGGAGCATTCAAGGTGTTTTATTAAAGATAATACGGTAATTAAAAAAAAACTGAGAAAAATATAGGGAGTTGTTGTTGTATTCAAGACCATTGACCTCCAAGTCTTGAATCCAACCCAAGCTTGAAGATTCTCGAAATTTTTAACATGATTAAGGATTATCCCCGCAAGTACAGTGCTGACACAACAGATGTTAAAAATAATAATATTTAATGCCGAGAAAAATAAACTTCCAGGCAGGAATTCCTTATATGGGAACTACCCAAAATCATGTTTTGACCACTTTTTTAGATGTTTTAGACCCTGAATGCTATAGAAAACATGTTATTTTGTGTGGGAAACACATTTGCATAAAAAAATTTTTGACAAAAAATTCACTTTTTGACTTGGCTTTTTTTTGACTTAATACCCCAGATAACAAAAAAAATAGTCCAACCATGGTTGAACCATGGTTGGACCATGGGTGGTACCTAAACCAGGTATCCTAGATTTAAGGTATATTTGGCCGCTTGCGGTTAAAGACTAACTTGCTACTCATTGGGAGGGGGAAGGGTATATATGCACCTTCATGGGTATATGCCCTTCCCCCATTCCTTTCAATGAGGAGTAAGTTGAGTCTTTTGCCGCGAAGCGGCCAAACATGCCTAGAATCTGGGATACCTGGTTTACCCTAATTTCAAAATTTTTTTATGCAAATGTGTTTCCCAATCTAAATAACACGTTTTCTGTAGCATTCAAGGTCTAAAACATCTAAAAAAGTGGTCAAAACATGATTTTGGGTAGTCCCTTATAAGGAAGTTTAGCCAACCTCCATTTTGTTGATGAGTTCGGAGTTGATGAATTCAGTGCCGCCCGTCGAACCCAGTGAATGGTTGAAATTTTTGGAGTTTTTCTTGCATCAACACAAAACCCTAGCGTCCAATACAAATTTTAATAAAACAAAACCAAGAAAATTAAAAAAGTGAGTCAAACGAAGATAATCCAAAAATTAACTTCCTAATTGTTGAAATCCTAAGAAAAATGACTCAACAATCACAACAAATCCTAACAAATGAATAGAGAAGCTTTTCAAGTACTATTAGAAAATGGCTTCCGGCTAACCAAATGAACACTACTTCCCCTGAATGCCTAACTAATACTAGTTGAAAAATACTTAAAAGTTGGTTGCACCAAGACATATTAAAACAAAAAACAAAACAAAAATCGTAACTGTTTCCTCAAAGAACCTTGCTCACGCGTTCTAAATTGTCCTCCGCCAATTCAAAATTTTTTCGTAATCATTGGATTTCTTTACAGATTTTTTGATTGGGTTTCTAACAAAAAATACCAAAATTAAATTCTAGGCCTTGTTTTGTTAAAAACTCAATCAAAAACTTCGTACAAAAATCCAATGATTACGAAAATTTTTTGAATTCGCGGGGGACAATTTAGAACACGTGAACATGGTACTTTAAAAATGTTACTACAGTCAACCCTCAATATAGTGAACTCTCGTTATAGTGCGCTTTTTTGGGTGCCCAGCGACCGCACTTTATCGAGAATGGACTGTATTACCATTTTTAAGAAGAAACCCACACGCCAAAATTATCAACTGCCACCAAAAAATCATCGCCAAAATGTGTTTTACAAAACAAAAATTTTGAGAAAAGACTTTTTCAAGCAGGGAAAACAGCTCGGTGACCCTAATAAAAGGGTTGGACTTGGTTATTCGGAGTCCTCCGAAAACACCCTAAAATGATGTTTTTCGGTGTTTTAGAACTTTTAACGTGTAGAAAACATGTTTTTAGGGCGCAGCCGACCATTTTTGAAAAGAAAAATTTCACAAAAAATTTGACTTTTTGCCTTGGGGGAGCAAAGTAAACCTTCGGGAAAGGGTACCTGAATACCCGAAAAGATGGAGTTTGAACATAGTTTTGTTAAATGGGGCTTACCGCGTAAAGAAACTCCGGTATGCATACTCTTTCATGCATCCAGAGTCAATTTCGAGTGATTTGTGTCTAAGGTATGTGGGTGTGCGCGTCTCAACTCCAAGCCCCCAAGCCCTCGAAGTGGGCGCAGGGGGCTTGAGAGTTAGAGATGCACGCACTCACTTACATTAGACATAATTCCGAGAAGAGCTCTTGATCTAAAATGCATATGGGAGCTCTTTTTGCTTAGCTCCAGTCACCAAAACGTAGTAGAATACCCTCAATTTAGGTGCATTGCTGTGCTCCTTCGAGGCAATGTTTAGCACATCGATGTTTAGCACACACATACCTTGAAGACCAAACAATGAAGAACGCACTCTGGATTTATGATAAATGATAACCATAAAAGCGCAAATTAACAAAACTGTCTTCAAATTCCATCTTTTTGGGTATTCAGGTACCCTTTCCCGAAGGTTTACCTTGGTCCACCAAGGCAAAAAGTCAAATTTTTGGTAAGCTATTCGGAATCATTTGTTTGATTTGTACAAATGTTTTCAGAATTGAAAAAAGTCTGCAGGAAAAGCCAAAAGTATAGTGGTTGACCTATATCTAAACTATATTAAACTATATACAGGCATAATGATCGCGGATTTTTTGTACTCCCTCACTCGGAAATGACCTGTGTTTTAGCTACAACATGACACCAACTAAAAAGTCTCTCCATAAAAGGAAAAAGTTGTGGCCAATGCTGAGTGAAGGGGCAAGGAAAAATCTGCACTCAATGTGCCTGCATCCTAAATCTAGTAAAAAGAGCAAAGACGACTAATTAATAGTGATTTGGTGGTACAAAAAGTAGACTTATAAGAGTATGAACATAGCAAATTTATTCGCAAAAACACCTGTTTTAAACAAAAATTTAAAAAAATTCTTGTAAGCTAGGAAAGAACAAAAAATTACAAAATTATTAAAGTAATTTTTTTTGTCAAGCTTGACCCAAAAGCACAAAAATGCACTTACAATTGACTTATTTTCCATGTGTGATCTAACATGAATATACTTGTACATGTGTTTCTAGCAACAGAAACACAAAAAATACTATTGCCAGTCAAAAAACTGAAAGAACGGGACAACATTGGTTGTGTTCAACCACAATTAATAATTCTGCCATGTAAATTAATTTCTTTTTTTACACAAGAGATGGAAAAAGCAGCTACAGAGGCAGCGGTGGTATAAATGTATTAAATTTCTTGGTGCTTAACACGTTTTCAAACTAAAAACAAAAATAAAGTATTTAGTTTTTTTTAACTAATTGAACTAGCTTAAAGGATCATGCAACTTGATAAGCACACCGATTTCGAAATTTGAATTCGCGCGGGACCAACCTAATTTGGTCAATAATGTTTTAGAATTAGTTCGTTCTGTGTGTATTATAAAATGGTTAAAATATTTTCGGCCCGGGCCCAAAATATTTTTACCCGGGTCGGGCTGCCAAAAGTAAAGGCCTGCGTACAGTGGTCGCGTTTGGCTGTAGCTGTCGCGTTTGAAAGGCTAGACGCGACAGTCAGACGCGACAGCCAAACGCGACAGTCACAGTGTGCGTACAATGGAGAAAAACTAGGGCTTAACGCGACAGCCAAACGCGACAGTCACACTTTCAAAAATATTTGACAATAGTGACGTGTTTTTTAGGTTATCGGTTATAGACATAATTAGACACACTGTGACTGTCGCGTCTGACTGTCGCGTTTAGCCTGTCATTGTACGCACCAAAACGCGACAGCTACAGCCAAACGCGACCACTGTACGCAGGCCTTAAGGCCCGTGCACATGCCTGTCAAAAACACAGTGCCAAGAACACGATTTTGAATGAATTCACGGAAAGGAAAATTCACCAATTTTCGAAACAACCTAAAAGCACATAAACATTTTTAAAACCAGAACTCAGTTCATGTAAATTCTTATGATCTAACCTAGAAAAACTAGACCCATTAAAGCAAAAACTGTACAAAAAAGAACACTGTAATACTTATTCTAAAGTTATTTTACAGCCAAGCTAATAGCAAAAAAGTATATTTTTTCTATAACATGCTTTAATTTTAGAGTAAGTTGGGCACACAATAACAATACGCGTCACATCTAACAAATAATCATCTTCAAATACAAAATAATATCTTGTGTGTGACGAATACAAAAACCCATTTTATAGTTGTACAAAATGTGCCTAATTGACTTACACTATAAAAGGGGATAGTTATAAGAAAAGCGAAATAAAGTGGCAAGTGCGAGGCCACCTCCAATCAATAGCAATGGATAAATTAATTTGGTTTGGAATGCCCCAGGTCACTTTCTCAATGAAGGAGACTAACAGCCTATTTAGTATTCCTTTGTTGTCAGACTGGTCAATAGTCAAGGCTAGTGACCAACAAAAGACTTAAAATATAGCTCTGATTTAGAGCAGGGCAGTGTGAGAATCTGAAATTAATCTACTTAATTTGGTTAGCTCAGAGATATAAGCTTTGGAATTAAGCAGTTCACATTAATTTGGTCCATTTTATAGACGCTTAAGAAAATATGCTACTCTCGGCTAAACTTCACTTTACCGGAAATCCGAAAACGGGGTTTCAAGGGCTCTAAAGTATTTTTAATGGCGTGAAACACGTAGAAAACACGTTTAAAAGTGTGGGAAAGCCATTTTTCGAAAAAAAAATTCGAACCACAGGGGGGGTATCATGGTTTTTTTAGCCAAAATATGAATAATTTGAATTGCGCCTTTTGAATTTTGAAGGGATTAAGGGCTGTATCGGGAGGGGAAGGGAACAAAAAAGGGCCACTAATCACACAAGGGCCACTAACAAGAAGATGTTGAACATAGTTTTGAATACTGGAGCCTACCGCATAAATAAACTCTGGTATGCATGCTCTTTCATGCATCCAGAGTCCCTTTCGAGTTATTTGTGCCTAAGCCCCCTGGCTTGAGAGTTAGAGATGCGCGCACTCACTTACCTTAGACATAATTCCGAGCAAGACTATTGATCAAAAAAGAGAGTCTTTTTGCCACGGCCCTTGTTGAGAAACATGGTTGAGCAGCCTTAAAATAGACGTTTATTTTTTAAAAGCACATTCATCTTAAAAATCGTTTCGATCTTGATATAGGATGCGTTGTTACAGAAAGTATAAGAAAATTAGAAAATTAATCTTTCAACTCTTCATAAAGATCAGCCAATTCTTCTTCATCCGGCTCATCTGGCACTACTGGAATATCAGCTGCAGGATTATACTTTGAGAGTGTCAAAAGTTATTTAGAAACAGAAAAAAACAGTAGTGGCCTATTTTTGTTCCCTTCCCCTCCCCATACAGCCTTTAATCCCTTCAAAATTCAAAAGGCGCCAATTCAAATTATTCATATTTTGGCTAAAAAAACCATGATACCCCCCTGTGGTTCGAAAAAAATATTTTTTCGAAAAAATAGCTTTCCCACACTTTTAAACGTGTTTTCTACGTGTTTCACGCCATTAAAAATGCTTTAGAGCCCTTGAAACCCCGTTTTCAGATTTCCGGTAAAGTGAAATGCGGCCCTACTCCCATTCAAACAACAAAAGTGCCTCCCCGACATATTGGTATTTTACTGGTTAGTTTTTTAAATTCAGTAAAAATGTTTTTCTAAATTTTAAACAATGTTTACAGAACTTAAAAAACACATTATTTTCGGGCGTAGCGGCATTTCTAAAACTTTGATTAGTGGAGTACATTCAGGTTGACCAACTATCCCGGTTTTGCTACTTGAAATAGTGTTGTGCCCCGCTAATTCAAATTTTGGGAATGTCGCTACGCCCGAAAACCATGGCCCTTCAAAAGACTATTATAAAAAATTACGAGAAGAAATCGAATAACATATTCCAGGCTGGATTATGATGCAATTTGAAACCTATACTTAAAAAAACACTGGCTTTTTACAGAAAATTTTATTTTAAAAATTTGTAGCCAAGAAATTAATTAAAAAAGGATAGAGCTGACAACTTGCAGTGGTACAGGCCGCCCTTGGTACCGACCTTTAGGCGAGAGTTGACTGCATAATTCCATATTTATTGGGTTGTAACATAAGTTCTGTCGGTTTTTTCCAACGCTTTCAAAATCTTTATTTGTAATAAAGCAAACGAACATGTCAATCAATTATATATTCTCCTTCATTATCAACCACTTCTTCCCATCTTTCAACAAGTTTTTCAATGCCACGCTTGAAGAAATCCGCCGAGAGACCCTCGAAATATTCGTCGAGCCAATTTCGGAGTTCCGCGTCATTATTGAAAGAGACTCCTCGGAGATTGTTGGAGAGCGATCGAAACAGATGGTAATCCGAAGGAGCGAGGTCCGGAGAGTAGGGCGAATGCGGCAAAACTTCCCATTCCAATTGCTGAATTGCCATTTTCGTTAAATTTGCTGTGTGTGACCGTGCGTTATCGTGCTGCAAAATCACTCCATGTTGTCGATCTGGCCGCTTTTGCTGAATTGCTTCGTTTAAACGATTCAATTGCTCGCTGTAGACCGCCGCCGTGATTGTCTGGTTCCTCGGAAGAAGTTCGTGAGCTATGAGCTATCGATTGGTATATAATACATATAATGTATTATTTTTCACTTCGGGAGAAATTTGCGTTCGAAAAAAACCGACAGAACTTATGTTACAACCCAATATTTTTCAAGTATCATCACTTATTTCATCGAAAAGATAATTGTTAATTACGTGCCGAAATTTGCAAAAAAAATAAACAAAACACAAAACAGTAAAAAGCCTTTTCGAAATTTGAGTTTTGCTTTTTCAAAATTCTGATAATTTATTACAAAATAACTGAAAAAATAGTTTACAGAAAAGTAACAAGAAGCGTTGTTATAGTATTTAGCTAATATTCCTTAAAATGCTCGCATTGCCTTTACCAATTGCATGTAATCTTCATAGGCTAAGAAGACAGAGGCTTGTCTAATCCCTGGGTTGTCCAGCGGAAATAATTATAAATACTATTGCCCCTCCATTGAACACAACAACCGCACTAATGAATTTGTTTTGTAGGTAAAAGTCAACTTAGAAATTAATTTATTGACAGGAAAAACCAATTATTTTAATACTGGGTTTCATGGAATGCTTGTCTTTGAGCAAAAGAATCTGTTTGGTGTATCTAATTACAAAAGCGGCAAACTGTGCTGAGCCTCACTGACCTCTTCTTCGTTCACTTCACTCCAACTGCTGTGACCATCTGAGTCGTCCTCTTCTAGCTGTTTTTCGACTTCTTCGTTAGCTTCTGATGGTTTGAAGCTCGAATCGATCTGAATCATCATTTCATAAGAAACTAAATTATTAAATCTGGCTTACAAAAGAACTTTACAAGTTTTTAAGCCTAATTGTACTTGTTAATATATTGTTTTGATTATTTAACACTTAAAAGGCTGTTTGTGCTAATAGCAGCGTTTTGTTCAGAAATTTGTTCTGAACGAGATAGGAGAAAAAAAACTCTCTGAAAAAGTGCTCTGGCTGGTTTATTCCAGGCATAAATTGACGGACACCTCACAGTTTGGGATTGCTTTAGTTTTTTGATCATAAATTAAAGCCTGATTTTCTGCCATCTTTTGCGAACTAATGTTGGATATCTCTCCGGAACCCTCAAGTCTCTTTTAAGCACAAATACCGTATTTCCTTTGATAGAAGCCTCGGGGCTTCTATTTTTCGGATGACTTATAGGGAGGGAGGCTTACATTAGAGGGGGCTTTTAATTTTTGAAGTCTCCGCATCATAGTCTGTGCAGATCACAGCTTGGAACAACCTTTCTGTTGTGCTCAGTCATATTTTCAATCTGCTCAAGTACTTGGTTGATATAATTTTTTAAAAATATTTATTATTAATTATAGAGCTGCTTTGTCCATTTGCAAAATGTGAAAATGAGTCGCCCAGGTTGTTTTGTGTTCTTGATGTCCTCTAAGATTGAAATCGTCAAGAACTATGATGGATTTGGCCCAGCTGTAACAACTTTGCGCGAGCTTATTGGCCACCTGGGAGCCAAGAAGGGTACATTTCGCTTAAAATCTAGATTTTTATTATAAGGCTTTTAAGTATCGATCCAGCTACAAATCATCACTGAAATGGTCCCATTTCAATCGAATCTGCAAGGTGGACTTTTCGGGATGTCTTTTGGTATGGCTTCAGATGGAATATACAAGTGCCAGTTATTTCTTCGAAACAAATCTGACGCAGACGTTGATGATGTAATCCATGTGCGAGAAGCGACAGTCGACTGGATTGGTGACATAGACATTGTTAGTTGGTATTCTGACGAAAAAATATTAAGGTAGCGTGATGTCGATCACTCTGGTTTCGCCGAATCACTTTACGATTGAGCAAGAGCATCTATTAAGCAAAGAATTGAACGTTGATGATCTGGATTACCCGTCGGTAGAAAAGATTAACGCCTGTTGAATTTACGAAACTCTGTTGTTGCTGTTACATTTATTTAGTTCAGTTGTTGTTACATTCATTACGTTTATTGCTGTTGTCTGTTTATATTTGTTAAAAATTCCTGTTCTGTTGTTAATAAATCCTTTTTGTTGATACAAAAAAAAGCTCGGAACTTCGTGAAAATGTTGTGGTTCTCAAATGTAATCATATAAATCGCTTAAAAAACTACGAAAATTTTACGAAAATGATTTTACTTCTACAAAAATGCTTACTTAGAATTTTTTTACTTAATTATGAGAACCATGAAACAAGTTAAAGTGCTTATTTAAAAAAGTTGCCAGAGTTTCAATGCTTTAGTACTATGTTTCTGTTTAAAAAACATTAAAATTTGTGTGTTATAAAACTTAAAAAATTAAAAATATCTAAAGTACGTTGAAAAATAAGTTGAAAATAAGTAGAAAAAGGTAGTAGAAGAGACATTTTATGAAAAATAAAACCTGTCCGTAGTGCGGGCCGACACTAACAGTGTCGAATTTTCAAGTGGGATTGATCGGTAATTTGAATCGGTTTAAATGTGTGGATCGCTCAAACTGAAATTATCTGTCGCGTTGAATCGGTTTAACTGTATAGTTCAGTCAAGTTAGATTGATCCGTTCAGTTGAATCCATTTTAATCGATGTGTGTCATGTATTCTTATGGTTTTAAACAGTAACTAAAAAGCTGTTTCTTTTTTATATCCTTGACAAATTTTTTTAAAGAAGCATTCAAAGCAAGAGCGGCCCGTAGGGCCGCCAAGCACTAGTGTCTATTAACTGACCATTTGGGATTCCGTCAGGCTGATGCCACGATCCGTCCCCTGATCACATGAGTTTCCTTCTGAACTAGCTTTTGACGGGTTGAATTAGATGTACTAATGCCATTACCTGATCCCGTACTGTCATTCTCAGTACCACTGAAAATAGACTCTTTGGCGGTTTGTTCACCCACAGCGAGCACAGCTTCTGCATCGCTCAAACCTACGGCTTCTAAGGCTTCTGTTTTGACAATGTGGTTCTTAAAATTCCAGTGTGAGTTAGAAAAGCAAAATAAAAAAAAATTGTAGGTGAAATAACCCCAGGAGCTAGCTCGGACCGGAATTTTTTTTTCTAAATATTCGACCCGATTGCCACTTTTCAGAAGCTTTCAGGCATTCTAATTTATTCAATTCTCGAAAAACCTGTAACTACGAGTTTTTAAAATTCCAGCTTTTTTTTTTACATTTCCCAACTGAAAAACTTTTCGAACGTTTCGGGAAGCCGCGGTAGCCCTAATAAACTATGTCTAACTTTCATATTTTTAGGGTACAGTCAAACCTGTATTTAAGGACACTCTATACATGTCAACCTCTATGTAAGGACAGCTGTTTTTTTGGCTCTTTTGGTCTTAGTTTCTTAGTTTTTAGTATAATTTAACTTATGTACAAGGACATCTGGATATAAGGACAGCGTTTGGTCGGTCCCTTGCGTGTCCTTAAATAAAGTTTCGACTGTATCTAGCGCAGGCTAGGCAGGGAGGGCACGCCCTTTTCAGATTTTTTTCCTTGTCAAATTTGAAAAAACGTGTAGGTAAAAAGGCCTCAAAAAATTTCCCTGTCTAATCCCCCTCCGTCAGAAATCCTGGCTACGCCTCTAGTATCTAGGTACACTTCGAGTATGGTTACCCTAAAGCAGAAAATTAGATTTTCGGCAAATGTTTTTTGAAAAATCAATTTTTTAACATCGGAAAGTGTGAGAAAAACAACTCGTTGTGTCATTTTTAGCGTGAAAGAATTACTTAGCAGTCGTTAAAACATTACAAATTACTATAAGATGCCCACCACCCTCTACCCTCTCTCTAGTAAAAAATTCCAAGTTGAGACCTATTCTATCGCTTGAATATTAAATACAACCTACGTCTGAAACATCTCCTTGGATTTTGTCATCAATTATTGGCTCACCAGTGCCAGTACTTTGCACTAAACACTTTTGTTGCATGGTTAGCGCCAAATTCAGCAAATTCTGATCAATTGTGCTTTCAGAGCACTTTTCTACTAACACACCTGGTTGACCAAAACAATAAGTAGTCTGAATTGAAGGATTCCTCAAGTTTTGTGAGATTGATTGGTATACCTGAGTAGCAGGTCGGGAAACATCAGAGGTTCCAAGCAGATTTTTTAACAGTGGCACAGATGATTTCAAGCATGACTCTGACTTCTTCTTCTTCTTGGTTTTCTTTTTGCTAGCTTTAGCTTCTGCACTTTCAACCTTAAAATGTTTGAGTAATTCATAAGACTAATCAAAAATCTGTCCAAATTTTATAATACAGTCGATTTTTAATATAATGGCACTCTAAAAAGTTCGCTATTGCCATGTTGTTTTGTTTTTATAGTTTTACCCCTTATTTTTGAAGTCTTTTGCCAGATGTGTTTGGCTGGCCGAGTCCGAAAATTCCAAGTATTTAGATTCTTTTCGAAAACTTATCCATTTAGTCGTAAAGACAGGTGGCATTGGTCTTCACAGCAAAATCGCTGTCATTTAAAGCAAAATCGGCTCTTGCAACTGTTAAACTGAACAGCCAACAACGACTACCAGTTGGATGATTTTTAATTTTGTTGCAAAAATTTGGATTCAAACAATTGAACATTTTGGGTAGCAGAATAGAATGTTTGCATTTTTTATAGATTTTGTATTTTTTTGACGAATCGTGGAAAATAAAATTCGTAGATTATTCAAATCACGGTCTAGATTTTATAATGGATTAGAAAGACTTTTCTTTAACATCTAACTACAGGCTGATCCAAAAAATTCTCATCATTTTAAATAGCCATAACTTTTTTCCTGAAGCGTTTTCTAACAACGGTTTTTTCAATCGATTTTTCTCGCTGACAATATTTTGTTAGTTAATAATGCCGAAAACACGATTTTGCTTGGTCCTTTCTGTGGTTGCGGACCCTGGCCATCCAGAGACAATTTACAGTCTAGGGCCCGAACCACAGGGGTGAGCAGCCCGGCGCCCGTTTTTTTCAGCAAATTTGCATATTTTACGATACGTTTTTTTTTAAATCAATCTTTTTTTTATCTTTTATTGATTTTTGCTGAAAAAATAACATGATTTGTTCTTTTTTGTACACATAGTTAACCAACAAATCATGAAATTCAAGAAGTTTTAGCCATTAAACCTGTTCTAATAAACTTCAACTTACACTATTATGCACGTACTTAGCAAGCATATTACTGGTACCTTAGGTTTAGTCATAACTGGCCATGCTAGCTCATGACATACAGCTTATTTCTGCAAGCACTTCTACTCTTTGTAGCGATGGATCTCATTGGCCCAAAGCAGGTGATGTGGTCGTCCTCAGTTTTTTCGGTTGCTGTAGTAATTGCGTAGCTAAAAACCAAACGAAATCCACTCAACATGAAACCAATTTTTAAACGAGTTCTAGATGATTTCCTTGCTGATTTCTTGCCATATTGGTCTTATTCTTGGTGATGATACGGCGCGACATTGACTGCTTGTTCTTCCTCTTCTCTCGAATCCAGCCTGCCAACTCCACATCAAGGTATGGATTGCTCTCTTGTCAGGCGAAACCATCGAGTCGCTTGCTTGTGGATTCTCTGGACTTGTTACTCCTAAAAAAACAAATTTTGTAAACATGTTTAAGACAGAAATAAAAACTAACGCTGGTTGATTTAGCTCCTTTTTCTTGCCCATCTATTCTCTGGTGCTTTTTTCTGTCGATGCTGAACTTCTTAGCGGCGGATTATTTCCCGTTTTAGCGCGCTTAGTCGACAGATTCAAGATTTGCTCCTGCATCATTGTTTCAGTAGCGTTTCTTGTTCACTGCGCGGCCTCTGTCTTTATGACGCTGAATCGAAATTGATCATGTGTAAGCAACAAAAAAGTGGGGCAACCAAAAATGGCGTAAATAATGCGCAACAAAAAGTATTTTTCGGGACTGAATTTTCCTTCGGGACTAAAAATTTTCTAACGACAATTTTTGTTAAAAAATAACTCCCTTCCCTCTAATAACTCTCCACCCCCGAAGGAGATTAACTCCCCATGCGGAGTTAATAGAGCGAATACGGTATATTCCGCCAAATGCATAATCTATGTCTCAGATATCTGTGTCTGCGCATCTTAATCCACTACTTTGCCTTAAACGATGTCCTGAGTTCATTAGTGAAGATTAAAATTGGGTTTTTATTTTCATATTGTACTCAAGCTGTCTAGCTGGACGTCGACACGGAGGAGGGGGGGGAATACTTCAGTTTCTAAGGTGTTGGTAATTTTAAACCAAGTTCTACCAAAATTGTGATTTCACTCACCCCAACCCCAATACTTAGGCACCTCCTGGTCAGGTGGATATCCACCTTGATGGCCTGAAAATTTAGTTAACATGAATAACAAACCTTTTTTGTGACTTAAAATTGTATAGGGAGTCGGGTTGGTTAGTGCCGAAATTGAGATTTCCCTCACCCGGAGCAAAAAACCTTGGGTAAATATCTCTCGGGTAAGTAGTTACTATGTCACTCAGAGCTATGTCTATGACTCTATGCATATGACTTTTGAAACACTGCTGCAAATTTAAAATACAAACAAAATTTTCGTCTACTTTTTGTTGTGTTGTACTAATTGAAATTGCTGCGAAATGCATGTGGCGGAATATATGTGGGGGAATATGTACCCATAACCATTCCATTCCACTTCCATAATGGAATATTCCATTCCATTTTTGAAAATACTTCCGTTTACTAGTCGAGCCCAATGTTGCTTGACACTGCCAAATCGGACGAGTTAGCCAACTACCATCGCTCTCCAACTTCTCTATATGAGTTGATGTTTAAAATTGAATAATAAATGAAATTTGAATTTTAAATACACACAAAACATTCTAGGGTGGTCCCGCGCAAATTCAAGTTTTGCAAATTGCTGTGCTTATCAAGTTTCATGGTCCTTTAAAAAAGCAAATTGGTACCTTCAACTGTAACAGACGAGTGTTCAATCTAGCTTGTAGCACCTGCTCTTTTATTAAGTGAGTCTTCCACTGAGCTATGTTCAATTCAGTTTGTTCTTTTATCAGTCGCACGTCTGCCTAAAACTACCATTCTATAGTCAAAACAAACCTAAAATTCCGAACCTTAACAGGTTCTTCCACTAAAGCAGTAGTTTCTTGTCCGGGCTCCTGGCCAGTTTTATTTTGAATAGATTGTCTAGATGGGTCCTGGACAATTTGATTGCTATCCTGGTGCGCATCAGCCATTTTTTGTTCCAGAACCTTGTCCACCATGGCGGGTATCAATTGTTTGAGTGATTGCTCCACATTCTCACACTTCATACAGCATTTTGGAGCCATAGAAGGCCCAGCCATAGAAAAAGGACTGAGGTAATGAAAGGGTCTAATTACTGGTTCATTGCTAATAATTGGCGTATTTGGCAATACATAGCCCTTGCTCTGGTATTCTGAACGTAGCGGCTCAGCGATTTTGTTGCTGGCTCCAACAGGAGCAGCATATATGCCAGACATAGGTGCATTGCCCGGCGACCATCCAGGCGGTGGGTTGCTAAATTTTGGATTAGTGCAGGCATACGGATTCATGATTGGATGAGTGTAGTTATAGTAATAGACAGGTTCTTTAGCCTGTGTTTTGACTGCTGTTGTAGATGTGGGACATTTCACAGGAACATATGCATCTGGTTGATTTTTTGCCATGTTGCTAGCAAAAACAGGAAGTGAATGAGATGAAATTGGCAATTTTCGAGAGATATTGCTGTGAAGTATGGATGGTGCAGCAGTGGGTTTGTATGTTTTCCAGCGAAGTTCCTAAAATAATGTAAAAATTGGTTACAGTTTTTTATGTATGAGTACAACAAGGATGGAGCCGACTTAAAAAATCAGAACTATAAAGCAAAAAGTACACATAAGTCATGAATATAAGATTTTTGACCCTACCGGATATACCCCCAAATGAAATTTTTTTAAAAGTGTTTCCAAATACCCTATATCAACCTAAAATCACCTCAGAAGTTCAAAAAGACATTATTTTTGTGTTCTGGTCAATAAAAAATTTAGTTTTGGGCATTTTGAAATTTCGACCATTTGGCTGTTTTACCATGTTTTGGTAACTGAGGCTGGGCAAAAAGAGCCTCTAAATGCATTTTTGATCAAGAGTCTTGCTCGGAATTATGTCTAAGGTAAGTGAGTGCGCGCATCTCTAACCGACCAAGCCACCTGAGCCCCCGAAGGGGGGTTGCTTGGGGTTGAGATGCGCACACCCACATACCTTAGACACAAATCACTCAAAAGTAACTCTGCATGCATAAAAATATGCATGCCTACCAGAGTTTCTTTATGCGGTAGGCCCCAGTTAACAAAACTATGTTCAAATTCCATCTTTTTGAGGCCAAGGTACCCTCAACATCTGATTTACTAAGTCATAATAAACAGAAATCAACTAAAAATACCAAAATTCAAGATTTTTAAAAAATCGACTTTTTATAGAAAAAAGTAGGTGAAAACACCTTTTTTATCGTGCTCAACGAGTAGGAAATGCTTAAAAATGGTTAAAATGGTGTTTTGAAAAAGTTCAAAAAAATTTCATTTGGGGGGGTATACTCCGGTAGCGCCGATTTTTTGGTAAAATTGCAGTTTAGGCATCCTTAGCCACTTTAGGCATCTTTAAAAAGTTTAGGCATCCATATCTTTATTTGATAAAAACATGTACAGAGCATAAAAAATGTCGGCCCTACTTGCTTAGAACCGTTTAAATCTTTCAGAATAAATTGTGAGCATTTATGTTAGGCGCATCACTGTTAAGTGCTTAGAAGGAACACTAAAAAACAAGACCGTACAACGTTCTAACAAACAGTCTGCGACAATTTTGCAACAATTTTTAGCAAAAAATCGCATTCGAGGGGGGTATTTCGGAATTGGAGAGGGCGAAATTTTCAACTCACCCTCTAGAGGGCGGAATTAGAGAAAACACGGTACTTGGATATGAATTTTTTCTGGTGCAAAAAGATTTCCTTTTGGTGCAAATCGGATGCAAAAAATCCGGTTTGCACCGAAAAAGCCGATTTGCATCAAAAAGAAATCTGTTTGCACCAGAAAATATCCATATCCAAAATACTTACTTAACACGGGAAAGGCCGTGCGTACTAAACTATGCGTTTTGTGTAGAATTTTACGTTGAGCACGATAGCGAAAAAAATTTTGTGTGTAATCCCCTTCGGGAGCGCAGGGGACTTGGTGGGTTAGAGACGCGCGCACAGACTTACCTGCGACATGAGTCCCAGAAGTACTCTTGATCATAAAATGCATATAGAGTTTTTTTGCCACAGCCCATGTTGAAAAACATGGTTAAACAACTGCAAATAGGCATTTTTATTGGATTGTAGTGAAGTTGGCACTTCTTTAATTCCCCCCCCCATACCCGGATTTTTTAAAAAGTGACCGAAAACCACCCCCAAACTCGTTTTTTCTGCTCAACAAGATACGAGAAGCATTTCTAAACATTTTCTGAATAAAAAAATTTAATTTTGTCAAAAAATTTCGCGTTTCGTCTCTTACAGAAAAATGGTAAATTTAAGGTATTTTAAGGTAAATTTGGTTACATGGGGGGTGGAGAACTAAAGAAATATTACTAAACAGTTTAGATTTTGAACATGTTTTTACTTTCTGGTGCCTACTGCATAAAAAATTCTGGTATGTATGTTTTATGCATCCAAAGTCACTTTAGAGCGATTTGTGTCTAAGGTATGTGGGTGTGCGCATCTCAACTCTAAGCCCCCAAGCAGGGGGGCGCAGGGGCTTGATGGGTTAGAGATGCGCGCACTCACTTACCTTAGACATGATTCCGAGCAAGACTATTGATCAAAAATGCATTTAGAGAGTCTTTTTGCCCAGCTCCAGAATGAAAAATGTGATAAATCTACATTTTTGGTATTTTACACCGTTTTGGTAACTGAGGCTGGGCAAAAAGAGCTTCTATATGCATTTTTGATCAAGAGTCTTGCTCGGAATTATGTCTAAGGTAAGTGAGTATGCGCATCTCTAACTCTCAAGCCCCTGAGCAAGGCGCTAACTCCCATTAGCGTGGGCATGCCCCTTTAAGGATGTCTAAAGTGGTTAAGCATGCCTAAACTGCAATTGAGTTGATTTTTTAACTTATCCCAGATTAAACTTGGCTGCTGCGAATTTTATTTTAGTTAGGTGTGTTACATACCTCAAGAGAAGCATTAGAGTGTGGGGTGGAAGCAGTGATGCAGAGTAGTTTGGTGTTGACCTGCTGGTTTGTGCCCTGTCGCTTGTTAAACATAGTGTCTCTGCATATCAATGGGGCGAATGCATCTGTAACACAACAAACATGCACAATAGACTACTGATATTCTAATCCAACGCAACAAACCCTTAGCAGTATTAGGTACACTATTAGGAGCAGGAAAACGAGTGGTGTATGAAAGGGGTGGAGATCCACTAGAGCTTACTTCATCGACTTGGTGGCAATGATACATTTTTCACTATGGTTTTCTACAAAAAAACAAATTTTTTAACAAATAAAGTTAGGACTATCCAGACAATTCTCCAATTGTTTTGTTTGAAAATACAGTTGACTATAGTTTATCCGATCCCCCAAAAGTTCGTTCCTGCCTAAGGTGCGACACTTTTTTTAACCTTATTTTTTAAGTCTTTTGCCAGTTGTCTTTGGTTGGTCTAGTCCAAAATATCGCAAGGATTTCGCAAAAAAGAATATCGCAAAGAACAAACAGCAGAAGTACCGTTTTATTTTATTTGTAGTACAAGAAAACCAAATAAAGCTGTCAAAAGTTTGTATTTCATTAAACAAGAAGAAGAGGTGTATGCGCATCAAAGTAGAACGAAATGCCAAAAATATCTTTTGAAGCTGGGAAATGAGGTTTATATCGCTTGGATGCAACAGGTGTGAACCAGCAAACCATCACTGTAAACAGTGCAGGGTTTTGTCATTTGATTAGGATTTGATAGCTTAAAGACATTGTAAGTCAATAAAATCCTTCAAAAGGCACCAAATCAACAGAATATCATTTGAGCAACAAAAAATGTTAATGCAGTCGACTATCTCCATAAGGGTTACTAAGGCACAGGATTCGTCGTGGCTTATAAAAATCGTTCCAGCCTACGGTCTGACAATTTTTTACCTCGATTTTTGAATGGCTTTTGCCAGTTCTATTTTGACAGTCTGGTTCCAAATATCGCAAAGATTCCGATTTTGCAAATCGTTTTTAGAAACCTAAAAATGTTTTCTCTAAAAAAGAAAAACCTCGATATAACGACACCCTATTTTCAAAAAGGCGTGTCGTTATATCGAAATTTGCATTTTAAAGAAAAATTATTTAGTTTTTAAAAAACGATCGGCGAAATCGGAATCCTTGTGATATTTGGGACCAGACTGTCAAAACAGAACTGGCAATAGTTTTCAAAAATCGAGGTGAAAAAAGTGTCGGACCCTAGACGTGAACGAACTTTTTGGGGTGTCGTTATATCGAGGTTCGACTGTATCGAATAGAATATGACCTATGTCATTAACAGTGTTACCCACTGTTGATGTTCCCTTGTTAGCTCCAAGATGACATTAACTGCAAAGTTTTAAAAAATTATGGCCATTTCCGAGTGAGGGAGTATAATAAGAGCCGCATGGTAGCCACATGGGCCAAAACAGGGAAGTGCATTTTTACCCCAACCCACTCTTGCGAAAATTTGTCCAGCTATAATGCGCAGAATATTTAGTTGTTTAAGTCAATGTATACAAATAAGTTTATTACAGCAGTGATGGTATTTTTGTTGTTATATATATATGTGAGAAGAGTTAAGTGTTGAACTGACCACAACTTCATTTATATATAGCAGTGGTGTTCACTGGTCATTATTAGCTGGTTGAACAGCTTGTTCAGAAGTGTCCAGTGCCCCCTCTCCAGTAACAGGCATTTCGCTCATAGAGTGTCGATTGCGGGGCTGACGGGAAAGGTCCACTTTATTGAGCATTTGGTTGAGTTGGCGTTGGAAATCATCGTCTTCCTGGCGACTAGCCTCTAAACGCTGCAAATGGATCGCATGAATAAGTGTGTCTGATGTAAAAAAAGGTTTCCACAACCTCATGGAAGCTTCTGCGCCGTTTCTCTCGGTCTTCTTTTTGCTGCTTTAGGGTCTCCATCAACTTCTCGTTGTGCACCTTTAAACGCTCCTCCACTTTGTCCATGTACTCGTTCAAGTGGTCTAGTTGGGAGTCCAACCTCCGGATTTCTGAAAAATTAGGTGGTCATTTGAAATTTGAAATGGCGCTTCAAATTTAGGTCATATCTACTGTCCGTATCTGGTCCTGCATGGAAATCGATTAAATTCAAATTTAAGCACATTTGAAGGTTGCCGGTCCAAATCCCTTTGGTTGCCAATTTTATTTTTCGCACATTTTTTACGAGTTTGATATCGAAATTGTCATCAGGCACTTGAGAACCCAATAAAAACATCAGCACAGGGTTGAAAAACTAATTGAGCTGAATTATAGCCAAAACCTGGGTAAAGGGTTTTAGGATTCCAGACCTGTTTTTGTCCTAAAATCGGTAATGTTTGTTCTTTGTTACTGTTTTTTAGCTTTTACTATGATACGTTGCTACCTATTATCGAAAAGAGTGCAGCTTGCAAGAAGTCTAGCTAGTGAACAACCCAGGAATTTACCCCAAACAAAAGCTGAAGATGTTGCTGCGCACACAAGTGACGTTTTTTCAAACACACCTTTCTTTGCTTGATCAACGTTGTCGAGCTACCCAGTTTCTAAAGTGATTGATGTGTAAAAATATTTCTAACACATTTCTTATACAGTTTTGAGTCTAGGAAATAAAAATCATTCTTCGAGAAATCGGTAGGATAAAAAAATTAAGTTTTAATTTCTTTTCTTTTGACGGCGACTTGCATTAAACTGTAAAATTAAGGCAGTTACTGACGGCAAATCAATCCTAGAAATGATACCGATTAATTTATTGACAATTTTTAGCCTTAGCATGCACTGTGTTCAACTCAGTAAGTGAAAAAAATATAATTTTGAACCAGCAACCTTCAAATGTGTTTAAATTTGAATTTAAACGATTTCCATGCAGGACCAGATACGGACAGTAGATGCACCCTCCCTTTTGGTTTTGCTTGGTGATTCCCATCAGAAAAACATTTCACACAAAAAGGGTAAATTTTTTGACCTACTTTTTGAGGATTGATTTCAGGAAAGTTATTTCTTAATTTTATAGCTTATCTTACTGTCCATAAAACGAAGATAACTTGCCTAAGATCAGTCTTCGAAATGAAGATCAAAGAAAATCGCCAAAACACAATTTTTAAACTGGGTGTTTCCGATACTGAAAGAAACTACGCTACAGTCAACTCTCCGTTATCCAATATTTTGAATCAGCGGAGTGTCCGATAATTAGAGAAAATTAGTTATGTAAAATACAAAGCAAAATTTAAGGGTATATGAAAAAATTTAAAAAATCAAAACTTTTTACGCAACTTAATAATAAACCCTACTTTTGCTCCAGTCCAATCATCCAAACCTCACCTTCAGTATTATCCTCCATGTCTGGAGACGCCTCGTAGAGTGCCATAGCCATAGTTCTGTGCAGCAGGGCAGCTGCCGAAGTGGTACTATTACCCGGTAGTAATCCATTCGCTGGAGCTTCTTGCACACCACCATCGGATTCTGGAGGTGAGGTAGGGTCTTCCTTCAGCTGCATATCCTTAAAGCCTTTGTTTCGAAGTCGAATCACTGGCTTGCTCAGCTGCTCTATTTCCCCCTTTTGTAAATCTCCTGGTTGCTGGATGTCTGAAATAAAAAGGAATAGATTAGCTAATCCACTAATCGAATAATTGCAAACACACCGACAAATTAATTAGCTAAATTGTTGCTGCTATATTTAAGTTGAATATAATTTACTTTTCTAGACCAAAGATAAATATTTAGTGAGCAAAATACAGAACGCCAATGCACAAAAAGGCCATATTTTAAAAGGCCAAGTACAGTCGCCGCTCGATACATGGTCCCGAGGGTGATGTTGTGTCGAGCGGCGACAGCAGTATTATTTCCGTTTCATCCAAGCGAGAGCTTTTGGTAGTGTGTAAGTTTTTGGCAGGGTGAAGGGCTGGAGTATGTTTTTTTCATCTCAGTCTGATATTCTCAAGTTCAAATTAGAGATGTATAATCACCCGGCAAAGCTTTTTGTGACTACCCGTTTCACATGCACACATCAAAAATTTTATTGAAAATATTGTATCCAAAATATACATTCATTGTATAACCCTGGTTTAAATCCGTGCGTAAAACATTGCTACTTTTTGTGCCACTCGCGACTTTTTTTAATTGTAATTTTTTGCAGTTTAGGAAGACATTTGAGCTCGTTCTAACATGCGCTGGCCTGCTTTGCCTGAATTTAAAAAAGATTCAAAAACAATCACCAAACAGTCAAAAATAAATAAAAATTAAAAGGCGCGAATTCAAACATAATGGCACAAATAGTACCGTCAAAACTGACAAGTAGTCACTCACAAAAAAAGAAGGATGCGCATTTGGACACACAGTCGAGTCCGTTCTAATATGATCTGGCCTACTCTGCGCCTATGACTTCGTCTAAGTGAAAAAAGTTGATTTTACATCAGTTTTTTCAGCTATAATCTTTCCATACTTCACATGTTTGTATTTGCGGTAACAAAAAATATTTTATTATAAATTCGACCCTACCGGAGTATACCCCCCCCCCAAATGAAATTTTTTTAAAAGTGTTTCCAAATACCCTATATCAACCTAAAATCACCTCAGAAGTTCAAAAAGACATTATTTTTGTGTTCTGGTCAATAAAAAATTTAGTTTTGGGCATTTTGAAATTTCGACCATTTGGCTGTTTTACCATGTTTTGGTAACTGAGGCTGGGCAAAAAGAGCCTCTAAATGCATTTTTGATCAAGAGTCTTGCTCGTAATTATGTCTAAGGTAAGTGAGTGCGCGCATCTCTAACCGACCAAGCCCCCTGCGCCCCGGCTGAGAGAGGGGCCCTACCGCATAAAGAAACTCTGGTATGCATACATTTTTTATGCATCCAGAGTCCCTTTCGAGTGATTTGTGTCTAAGGTATGTGGGTGTGCGCATCTCAACCCCAAGCAACCTTCGGGGGCTCAGGTGGTTGGTCGGTTAGAGATGCGCGCACTCTACCTTAGACATAATTACAACAAGACTCTTGATCAAAAATGCATTTAGAGGCTCTTTTGCAGCCTCAGTTACAAACATGGTAAACAGCCAAATGGTCAAATTTCAAATGCCCAAACTAAATTTTTATTGACCAGAACACAAAATAATGTCTTTTTGAACTTTGTTTTAGGTTGATATAGGTATTTGGAAACACTTTTAAAAAATTTCATTTGCTAGGTAGGGCCAATCTTATATTGCGCCCCGGAGGGGCGCAGAGAACTTGTTGCTCGGGGTTGAGATACACCCACATACCTTAGACGCAAATCACTCGAAAGTGACTCTGGATGCATAAAAATGTATGCATACCAGAGTTTCTTTATGCAGTAGGCCCAGTTAACAAAACTATGTTCAAATTCCATCTTTGGGGTCAAGGTACCTTCAACATCTGATTTACTAAGTTATAATAAACAGAAATCAACTGAAAATACCAAAATTCAAGATTTTAAAAAAATCGACTTTTTATTGAAAAAAGCAGGTGAAAACACCCTTTTATCGTGTTCAACGTGTAGAAATGCTTAAAAATGGTTAAAATGGTGTTTTGAAAAGTTCAAAAAATTTCATTTGGGGGTATACTCCGGTAGCGCCATAAATTCAAATAAAATGCTTAAAATGTCCAAAAGTTTGTTTTTGATGACAAAAAGTAGATTTTATGCTATGACTCCCAAGTGCGCTAATTTATCATTATTAAGTAACATCATCAGTTCAGCACCAGGAAAATACGCACAATAAATGCTGCAAAAAAGTTGCAGGCAATTTTAAAAAACAGTCAAAACCTGTGAGTTTTGAAAAAAAAGTAACCATTTCATGCTATTCAAAATCTAAAATCAAGCCTGTTCCGAATGCAACCCAACAAAATAAACTAGATTATCATTAATTTCACACATTCCAACACCCCCATTTCACATGCCCAGTTCAATTGCAAAAACCCAGAAAAAAGTCTTGAACAGGCAGGCCGTGCATCCAGCTGTCTTCTTACAACAACCAAAACAAAACCCATTAGGCACCCACCTTTGTCTTTGCTGACTGTCACACAGGGGATGCTGTTGTTGTTGGTGGTAGTGGTGTTTCCATTGTGTTTTGTGTGCTGCTTCAGCCCTGCTGCATCACTACGAGGCTGCTGCTCTTGCATTGAGGCCACCATCGAAAATAGTCCCTAAACTTTGGCTCTAATCATTACTATGGTGTGGAGGGTATAGATACACGGGTATACAGGAGTATACATACACAACAACCACCACCAAAATAGATAGTATGTGTCAAAGAGGAACAAGAAAAATGGTTTTCCGATTAAGAGAAGAATTGGTTTGGATGGTTGAACAGCACCACCATCAGTGTGATTCATCCCTTCTACCCCTATCTTTTTGAACAATATGGAGGTGGGACAGGGTTGGAAAAAAGTTTTACAGGCGCAATACATGGTGAAAACCAACAAATAATAAATAAAGTTACCGTATTATCTCTAATAAGCGCCCCGGGGCGCTTATTTTTCAACCCTCCGAAAATCGGAAAAATTTTGGGTCGATCTCGAGAATTTTGGGTGCACAACCAAAATCTAAAAAGTGGAATCGGTAGAGCTCGTAGGAGTTAAGAAAATGCGAAAAACAGCTTTGCAAAATATTTGCTTAGGCTTAGGAATAAAATAGATACAGACCCTCAAAGTAGAGGGGCGGCGCTTATTAGAGAGGGGGCGCTTATTAGAGATAATACGGTGAGTAATATCGGCAATGTCTTCTCTACAGTCAGCTCTCGGCGGGTGGTATTCAGGTCGGTTAGTAGAGTCAGTAGATCAAGAGTTACTCTTGATCCTATTCGCCCATCTGAAACGGGTTGAGTAGATCACGAGTTACTTTTGATCCAAAACTCTACTAACCCACCTGAATACCACCCCAGGGACCAGACTAAGGGTGGCAGATTACTGAACACGATTCAGAGCACGATTCTGAGTAGCGTATCATAGTTTTCAATAATTTTTTGCTGAAACATAATGTTTAGATACTGTAGGTGGACACCATTTCAAAGTGTTCCCCTAGTGGTTTACCTACGTACTCTGAAGACTTTGATCCCTTAAAAGCCGTTTTAGGACTATTCGTTGGAAAAGAATAATGTGTGATGCTTTTGAACCTGGGACCCCCAAAATGCACCTTGCTCCCTTGCTGTGGTCCTTCTGTGGTTTTTCGCTACTTTCAACTGGCCATAACTTTCCAAAAATGTTTTAAAAAAATTAACGAAAAGCGAATAGCAAAATGATTCTACCAAAACAATCCGTTAGAAAAAGAAAAATTAGCAAAAATACCGCATAGATTTTCTTTTCATAACAAATTGGCGCATACATTTTTTTCTTGACAAAAGAACCTCTTAACTAAGGTTGTTGAGCGAAAAGCAGAACTGTCAAAAAAATTTCGCCTAAAATTGCGTTTTTATCTATGTTGACATCAAATTTTTTTATAAAATCTCACAGTAAAAAATATCCTAGAATATAAGCTTTCCAACGATACCAAAATAGCCTAAGAGTCATATAAAAATCAAAGATATTTATCTAAAAACATTTTCGGCCTGAAAAACCGAAAATAAAAAATTCTTCGGCTTTTCAGGACGAAAATGTTTTTATGTAAATATCCGTGATTTTTATATGACCCTACCGCAATTTTGGTGTCATTAAAAAGCTTATATTCTAGGCTATCTTTTACTATAAGACTTTACAAAAAAATATTATGTCAACATGGATAAAAACGCAATTTTAGGAGAATTTTTTTTGACATTTCGGCTTTTCGCTTAACAACCCTACTCTTAACAAATGTACCTATTAACAAATTTCTTCTTAAATTTTGGGGTACAGCCGTTCTAGACGAAAGAGAACTTCCCCCCGCCAATTCAAATTTTGGACATGCCGCTGCGATCAAAAACCATGGTCCTTTAAGTTATCAGATTCCTTCATATGGAATCTGATTACCGTATTTCTTCTAATTACCGCCCCTCCCCTCTAATAAGCGCCCCCTTCCCCTCGACTTAGAGGGTCTGTATTTCAGAGCAGGAAATTTTTTTCGACCAATTTTTTTTTGCGTTTTCTCAGTTCCCGCGAGTTCTGCCGATTATGCTTTTTTGATTTTGGATTTCCACCCGAAAATTTCAAAATGACTCTAATAAGCACCCCCCTAGAGGTCGATCGAAAAATAAGCGCCCCGGGGCGGTAATTAGAGGACAGTCTAAACCAAACTAATAATGATCAGTTCTCATCTGATCGATCAGTAATGAACGCACATCACTGCAAATCCAAATAAACAGCCAACTGAAAGTTTCTGTTCTCTTGCGCAATCTTTTTCCAACATGTTTTGGTTTCTAGCATGACCTCAATTCTTGTTTCAAATGGTTTTTTAAATAAGACGAAAAAAATATCTAGAACATCCGTCGATCAGATTAATCAATTGATAAAACAAGAAATAAATTAGGATTTTCGTAGTACATCAATGGCGCAGTGTGTATGTGTTAGTATGTTTGCAATCCCTTCGAAGGTTCGAATCTCTTTGGGTCAAGAAATCAAACTATCTGCTTAATTCTATGGCTGATTGTTCACGAACGACCCAAAATAAGCGAGATTCTCTTGACTTTGACCATTAAGCATACAAACAGGTTGAAAGACACAGGATCGCAACATTTTTTTCAATCGGGATACCTCAAATATATGAGAAATTTGAACACAAAAAGTCTTAGAAAATGTAAAAAAATTCACTTACTGTTATTTCATCTCTAGCAAAATATTATGCATTTGCTACAATATTTCAATGCAAAATGCTGCAAACAGGGAAACAACAACATTTTCATCCGGTCCTCACCCTTGCTAAACCCAATCTCTATGCTCTTTCCTCGTTTTCAGGTACCGGTTTTCTGCCTCCCTCATTTTAGAGAGCCAGTCCACATGCTCCTCTTCCTACAAACATTATTGAGTAAAAGTAAAAAGTGGAAGGAGTTTCTGATGGACAATCCAGTTTGAGTACACCATATAATTTTTGCCTTAATCACGCCAGCAGCTATTAATTGCCCCCAATGATCTGATCACAGTATCCCCCACATGACTGCATGATCACAGCGGTAAACACAGATTTAATTTTTAATCCTGAAACTACAGATATTTCAATATTTTTCCGATTTAAAAAAGAAAATTGGTGAGAAAATTATTAGAAGTTCTCAACAGAACTTCAAAATTTCAGTGATGGATTGAGATTTTCACTTTTCAAACCCTTGATTGAGATTGATTAACACTAGAGATGACGACAATGCGATGTATCACACAAAATTTGAGGAAAAAATATCGCATCGCTATATCGCATTTTGTTTTCAAAATATCGCATATCGCATCGCAATTTTAAAAAATATCGCATCCTTTTTCTTATTAAAGGTATGCACTGCCTTGTTTGCGGTTGTAAAATCGCATAATCTCTGATGAAATTATTTTTTGTAATTAGAATGAGTTCCGTTTGGAAGATCGTGCTTGAAGGCGAAGAAAATCCGGGATTCTTTTTCACAAAGCTGTCGACAACTGAGACAAGATGCAATGTTTGCAAGACGACTCTGAAGACTCCAAATCGAGGAACAACAAACTTGAAGCTGCATCTTTCCAAGCATCCCAACTACCTGAAGCAATTCGAAGGGCTAAAGAAAGTTGGAACCGAACAGAAGGAAGCCGTGAAGCAAGGCCTGCAGAGTTTTCTGATCAGAGGGAAAGGTGCATTGCTAACAGAATTTTTCATGTAAATTACATTACTTGATCTTAGGCGACTTGACTTCACTCGACAGAAAGATTGTTCATCTCATTCACTGCTTCATATCATGCTTTAATTGCATTAAGTACGAGCCAACAAGACGGAACTCAAGCTTCTATATGAGTCGTCGTTTCCTAGAGCAGAGAGCCGCGATTGAAGTTTATTTGGTCAAGTTCAAGAGGAGAGATTTGGAGCTGAATTCTGATGAATGGAGTCTGCTAGAGAAGGTCGTCGGAGTCCTCCAACCATTGGAAGCAGCCTCAAAGCAGATGTGTCGTGACGATGAGCCAATCTCTATTCAATATCCAGTTGCTAGAGCTCTGATGAGGGTGGTCTACGATACCAGGGATCCAGCGCTTGAACAAATGCGCGCATCAATACTCGGCTTGCTGGTTGATAAGTTTGATGTTGAAAAGACGAAGTGAGATCTTATTTTTTACAGTATGATTATATAATTGATGCTTTTTTCAGGGTTCATGGGCGGGCAATGTTCCTAGATGCTCGCTTCAAAGACAGAATCGCATCAAACAAGACAGAGTTCATCGAAAATGTGGCTTTGTGTATCCAAGAAGAGTCTGAAACTGACCTCAGTTCCATCGAAACCGAAGAAGGTATATGTTTGATCATTGGCTTCTCTCTCATTTTTTTTTGTTTTAGGTGTGAGACCTCCTCCTCCTAAGCGTTCAACTTCGTTTTTCGGCCAACTTAGCGATCTATTCACAGACGATGAAGGAACAAATGGTGAGCAGGTCAGTGGCGCAATGATTGAGATGAAGGCCTACAACAAGGAGTAATGCATCGATCCGGAAGCGAACCCTTTGGATTACTAGAAGGTAGCTCATTTCTTATTTCATCAAGACGATGCGTTTTTGATACCACATTTTCTAGGAAAAGGAGAAGACATATCCAATTCTGGCTAGGATCGCTCGACGTTATCTATCGGCTATGGCGACAAGTCAACCAAGTGAGCAGCTATTCTCCGTGGCCAGGGATGTGTTCGATTACCGAAGGTCCAACTTGAGCCTAGCAAACACAGAGAAATTAATCTTCCTGAACAAAAGCCTTCCTTCACTATTTCTCGTATTAAGTTGTATCACATTGAACATATTGAACATAAACAGCATTCAACAGGAAAACACAAGCCACCAGAGTCTCGTTCAACTCCAACACAATACCACACTTCCAAAAAAGTGAAATTTAAACATAGTTTTGTTAGCAGGACCTACCGCATAAAAAATTTTTTTGCGTATATTTCATTTTCAACAATATTTCTCGAGTGATTTGTGTCTAAAGTACGTGTGTGTGCGCATCTCAACCCCAAGCCACCAAGCAGGGGGTTACCTTAGACATGATTCCGAGAAGTACGTTGGATAATATTCGCTATATTAAGTTTTATTGCCAATGTTCTGTCATCAAAATATTGTGTAATAATTTGTTTAATACCTTAATACCATTGAAAATATAGCAAAAAATCGAAATTAAGTCAAAAAAATTAAAATTTAGTCAAAAAAATTTTTTTTCAAAAACTGACATTTTAGGCCATTTGTGTATCCACTTAAATATAATTAAACATAAATATAGTTACACAAAATGTCAGAAAACACCGTTTTTATCGTTTTTAGCGCATAAAAATTACTTAGAAATGGTTAAAACATGATTTGGGGGGAGGGAAAAAATTTTGGGGGGGAGGGGTATTCTATAGTAGGGTCCAAATTTCTAGCTGATTTTTACACCAATATTCTATTTTTTCCTTTAAGAAATGTTTCTTTTTTTGTACTTTAGTTAAAAAATCTTGCCTGCGACCCTAAATGGCCAGAGTACCTTATATGGGACCTCCTCGAAATCGACTTTTGACCACTTTTTTGAACTTATTAGGTCCTAATTAGTCTAAAAATTTCCACGCGGACTATTATTTTAGAAAAATTATTATTTTTTACCATAAAATGACCGAAAATGATGATAAATGATCATAAATATAGTTACACTTAAATATAATTAAACATAAATATAGTTACACATCCACCAATTCACATGGCTGCTGTATGTAAAAAGGGTGAATGAGTGTGTTATACTTCAGCATAGTGCTCGGAATAGTCTCTAAGGTGCTTGAAAGTGCGCATCTCAAGTCCAAGCCCGCGGTCCCCCTGCGGGATCGCGTGGGCTTGGAAAATTCCGAAAAATTCCTATCATATATCAGTTTTGATGATAATTTGTTCCTTCACCTTCCCGTCTAGATCGTCCGGGGATGGGCCTGGCGGGGTGGTGGTTTGGGTGGTGGTATCCAGTTGTTAATGGTATTTGATGTTATTGGAGATGAATTGTCGCGGGGATGAATCGTCTTGGAGATAAGTTTTTTGTGTACCTAATTCTAACTTACCTAATTTCACAGCCGATCAAGTAATATAGAAACACAATTTATCAGGTGTCCTTTTACTTTTCTCATCAACACTTTACGGGAGAACAAAACAATAACATAAACTGATGGTCAAATATACTTTTTACTAGATCCCACGTTCCTAGAGCAAGATATGCTGGAGCACTTGCTGCTGATGGCTGTTCAAATTGAGACCCCCAACGATTGCTTGGAAAACCTGATCATTAGCCTAAAAATTAATGATTTATAAGTATTTAACCACACAAGGCAAAATGTTACCTTCAACATTTTCATAATATTGGTGAGACGCTCTTTCACTGGTTTCAACTCATCAGAGTTCTCTTCAAAGACTCCATGCGAAAACGTGTGGAGAATGATCTCGAAGATCTTCGGAAGGTTAGAATTGTTATCTCCGAGCACAGCCTGAGTTTAGACAAAGTATTACTAGAAGAAATTAATAAACGAGGAGACCACTGACCGGATGATTGGCTTCCACAAGATCACAGAAATAGTCATATACGTAAGGCACTTCATCCGTATCGTTCCACACAGGCAGCCAGTTAAGAAACACAGGAATTACCTAAGCAATTAGTATTTAACAAAATTGATTCGGTAAATAAAAAAGCTACCGCGTTCGGATCAATAGCAGAGCTGTTGTGCTTCAAAATCTTAGCGACCGCACTTATAGCATTTTCGGTGGCAGCTGTATCTTCCTCCGTAGCTCTAGAGTCTGTTCGATTAATAGCGGCAGCAAGCGGTTGAAGGGCCTGGGCACAATGCTGAGCATACGATGGACCACCCTTCAACGCCATGATCCCGCAACCATACGCAGCGGCTAAATATTTTATTATAAAACAATTAAGGCTTGCAACAAATGAACTCATCACCTTGACGAACTTCAGGGAAGCTATCCCCTAGAGCCTTTACGATTGGTCCGAAAAAGATATTTTGATAATGCAGGCTGGCCTTGAAATAAACATGTCATCAAATAATTGGAGTTATTAATTAGTTAGCGCAAACCTCTCCACCAAATTCAATGACATCATCGAAGATACAGATTCCCCACTGACGGTCTTGGTACGGACGACTTGGGTCAAGAAGAGCAGAAAACTGTGGAACCAGCTTATTGAACAGAGGAATAAGATTCTGCTTGAACGTCTGAAACCAATTATTTGACATACTGTCAGTATGTGAAAAAACAGGAATTGTCGATTGTCGAATAGCGCCACCTCATGAAACACCCCGTAACGTGGTTTTTTTAAGCGCAGAAAACATGGTTTCGAGTGGCGCTTTTTTTGAAAAATATTTTTTTGACCACTTTGGGCCCAAAACCCTAATTAGGTATGTTTGGCCGCTTCGCGGCCAAGACCCAACTTGCTTTTCATTGCAAAGGAGGGGGGAAGGGTATATATCCATGAAGGTTTATATGCCTCCCTATCCTGTATATATCCTAAATTTTGCAAAATTTTGAATAATATATAATTGAAAATTTGACCATAAGGATCTTTAAATTGTCTAAAATTTTTTTCAAAAAATAAAATAAAACCTTAAAAAAACTACGTTTCGATGCGAATTAGGTGGCGCTATTCGACAATTATTCCGAAAAACGAACTTACCACAAACGAATAATGAACGAGATCGGAGACGCGTGCCAACACCGACGTCTCCAGCTCCAAAATCTCATTCATGTGCTCTTGGTCTTCCTCATCTACTTCTTCATCCTTGTTGTTCTACAATACATTTGAATAAGCTCAGCACTGCATTTCAAAAAATACCTTCTCACGTTCCGCTCGCCTCTTGTCAAAGTGGTTCAGTTGCTCATGAATAATTTCGAAGATGCACTCCATATCAGCTGCAGTCACAATATCCGCGCCAAGATCTTCGATGCACTGACCGACGCCATTCATTAGTTCACAAAGCACATCCAAATCCGATTCTTTAGCAATAGCCTCCCTGCGAAATAACGATAATATATATATAAAATTTTATAAACCAAGGAAACGCTCACTTGTAAGCCGGCAAAATAACTCTCCACATCTGTCTCAAATATTCCACCCCTCGTCCCTTAGCACACACCTAAAAGTTTTAGCATTAGTAGAAGCCTGTTAAAGAATAAATTATGAAACCAGCAAGCAAGGCAAGCACTCTGCGGCAGCTGAGCGAACACCATCATGGAAAATAAATTTGAGAAGAGGCAGCATCAGATTCATCACCTTTTCAACATACGGCGCAAAACTGCCCTTCAGCTCTCGAGCGTAGCACACAAGCTAAAAATAGAAAATTATTAATGGCAAGCTGACACTTTAATTAGGCAACTTACCATTTCACAAGCCGTAACTTTGTCCTCTAGGCCGGCAGTTTTAATTCCCAAAGATCGTTGATCTCCAAGCGAGATGAAATTCCAGTCTTCGTCTTCACCACTGGCATCGTCCTCTGAAAATCTCACTTAAATTTTAAACTTAAATTTTAATCAGAATTTACCATCAACAACTGTGACATCTGGCTTGAAATCAGCAGTCTGCAACACGGCAGGCATGACAGCGTCTAGATACTGAGCAAACTCTTCACCGAGAATCTTGCAAATACGAGCCCAAGCACTGATCATGTAGCTGTAAAAAGGTTGTTAATAAGAGAATGTAAACAATTTCAGCGTAAAATGGCAACCTGATTTGAGGATCATCTGAGTTCTCAAAACTGATGCCAGCTGTGAGAAGGATCTTCATGATTTCGTTTGCGTCGGCTTGGAATGTTTCTTTGCCTACGGCCAGACCAATCAACGAGATGCACTCAATCGTTTTTCCACGCAGCAATTTCAAATTATCGACGTTAGAATTTTCCAAAATGTATTTAAGCGGAGGCATCAGACGACTATAGAATTGAATGAAGTGATCTTGCGCAGCATCAGCAACAGAAGCAATGGATGTTATGACCTTAAGCCATGAGCTTAAAAGATTACCCAACAAAATTCCTTACCTGTTCCAAAACAATCTTTTTTCCATTCTCTAGCAAATGTCGGAAGGTTTGATCCAACACGGTCTCCATTTTCTCCATGATTGATGGCAAATAGATTGCTATGATACTCTTGGGACACTCCTCACAGAAGTTGACGATAGCAGCGCCAGCGTGAGCAGCCACACGCGGAGTAGACAAGTTGACTAGAGTTGTAAGCAAAGCGGGAACAATTTTCTCATGGCACTTCTTCTGAACTGTTGGAGCAAAATCGGTGCACATTTGACCAAGGGCATTGCAACCAGCATAACGGACTCGAGGATGTGGGTCTACGATGCTCGGCATAACCAAATCAGAAACAATTTCGCTAATGAGTGATTCCATTTGCCTCTTGCAGCCCTCGCCAATCGTAGAAAGAGCCATAATCCCGGCATGTCGACATTTCCAGTCTTCTGAAAAATGCATCACTAAGATACTTCGATGATCACAAAATTGTGAAAATACCATTTTTGAGCAGTTCTTGGATGAAACGCAGAGTGTGAGTCAACACTGACTTTCCTCCAAGAGCACATGAAATTCTGTCTAAGGACGTCTCCCCGATGCCGGCGTTTCTGGAAATTTTTTAAATGTGATCGTGCAACATAAAAATTTTTAGATACCGTAAAACCTCTGATAGCAGCCCCGCCCAGATTCAAAATCGTGTTTGCGTCATTGCGATTTTAACTTATTTTTTGAAGAGTGCTCACAGGCAAATTACCACTCATTTTGTAGCCACGGAGATGAACTACTAAATCAGTGGTAACTTGCTTCAGTGATCAAAAACTGGGTCAAACATCCAATACCAAATTTTGAATCAAGCGGAGCTACTTTTAGAGGTTTTGCGGTATGAACACTCACTCCTCCTCCATCTCGTCATCTGCATCATCCATAGCCGACCACTCAGTCACATCATCATGCAACCTAAATCACACAATTTTCAACTTGGCTATAAGTTATAAAAACAACAAACTCAGTCATCAATTGCAAACACTGCTGAACTAAAGTAACATCGATATAAAATAGTTCCGAAAAATAATTGAAAACAAGCTACTCAAGGTAGGCAGGTACTCAGCTCCTCGCTTGCGAATGACATTTGGGGCACTTTCACAGAGACTAACCATCACCTCCAGACCGCTGTGTCGGTAAGAGTCATCCTTATCACGATTACCAACTGTAGAGACACATAAAGTGAAAATTTCATTCAAATGGGGCGTCAATGTTTTTGGAACACTTGTGGCCAGATCACTCAAACACTGAAGGGGAACATCATCATCATCTTCGGTAGCAACCACATGCTGGCAAACCTTAAATTTGAATTTGGGGTAGCAAAGGCAATTCAAAAAAAACCAGCAAAACTTTACTTGGATCACAGCTGGAACCAGATCAGAGAGGGAACGCACAACACCATCGTTTTCTTCATTGTCACACACAAACGCTACATATGCTCGGACCGCTGCGGTTCTAACTGAGCTGTCGGTTCCATACAGCAGAGACGATTGGAACATTTGCTGAAAGGTAATCCTATGGAAGTCAGTAAAGTTTCGAACCATTTTTCTTACCTTGATTCCTTGCATGTAACGCTGCTGATCTGAACCAAAAATGTTGGGAACGCTCCTAAACATAAGTGAACTAAATTAGTAATTGCAAAATAAGGCATTTTTACTCTATTAAGGACATGCTAATTTCGCGAGATCCAGCATCTGCAGAAGTGGCGCAAACTTCCAAAAACTGTAGCACTCCAGTCCACTCCTGTTTGCCACTGTCGTCGTCTAAATTAGTGGATAGTTAAACGAAAAAAGTCAACACAACAATGAAGACTCACTAATTGTGTTTCGAGCCATTTCGGCGAGAACATCGGTCAATCGCTTTTTCAAAATAGGATCTGTTTCCGTACCCATGCACTTCAAGACTTGCGAATGGAACTGCTCTTTGCTATCGGTGCCAACTTCACTCCAGAATTCTTCATAACTGCTTGAGAAAATTCGACGGAGAAGAACCAAAGACAAGGATCGAGACTGAAAAAAGGCAGTAAAAAAGTTTAGGGTTTGAGATGTATCGAAAAACCCAACCTCCACATTGACAGCACCATTTAGATAAAGATTAAAGAGCAAAGTTCCTTTAGCACCTAACTGGATTTGCTCATAACTCTTTTCAGCTGCACTTCTTGAATCGTTTTCAGCGCTCAGCATTCCGGCAACAAGTTGCTCGAACTGCTGCTCAGTCGTAGCTCCTTGCATCTTTTAACTGTAGAATTTCTTTCGAAACCTTGATAAATCAACGCGATATACACCTAAAACTAAAAGTTTGGTTGGGATGCCACGAGGAGTTTTAATCACAGTAATTTTCTATTTTTCGAGATTTATTTTACTTAAATCCCAATATGAAGGACACGCATACAATAAACACGGTAAAACGACACTTAGCTATGAGGACAGTTAGCTATAAACAGTTGGCTATGATTTTTTTTGAAAAATTTCATACTTTTTTAAACAAAAGTTCTTATATCAGCAAAAAAGTTTTTCTGACGTCCCCTAGTAGCCAAATTTTTCTCAGGAATCCAAATCAAAAAGCAGAATTTGAAAAAAAATGTTTGCGTGCTGAGATATGATCTAAAGTTGGTGTGTCAATATACAACCCTTTTACGTTAAGTGATATCTCAGCACACAATAATTTTTTTAAAATTCTGTTTTCTGATTTGGATTCCTGAGAAAAATTTGGCTGCACGGGACGTCAGAAAAACTTTTTTTGCTAAAGTAAGAACGTTTTGTTTAAAAAAGTGTGAAAACTTTCAAAAAAAAAATCATAGCCAACTATCCGCAACTGTCCATAGCTAACTGTCCTCATAGCTTAGTGTCCTAGCCCCAGTAAACACGTCAAAAATTTCAGTTAGTAATTTAAACACCAATCGCAAAAGTTACTTGCTTTACGAATTAGTTTCAAAAGAGATCTAAAACCTCAAAAAAAAATTTGGTCCATAGATCAAAGGTTTTTGTCAGACATATACAATGAAAGGAACAACTGCGAATAATTCCAAAAACAAAAGGCAGGAAGTTTGAGTGACAAACAGCAGACAATTTCAGCCCGCTCAACGGAGTGTCATTTATCAGCAGTTTGAAGGGAGATGATACAAAACTGCGCTAATTCGAATGCGATTATTCAATACCTTTCCCATCAATTCTGCTGGCCAGGCCTGATCTTTGGTTTTCTTTTAACCTCAGTTTAAGAAACTGAAAAAAGCAGTGATTTCGGCATAATCCTACTGTCAATGCGACTTATGAGCAAAAAGAGATTTAGATCACAGAGAAAATGACCCCTTCCAATGCTGCAGCTTTAGCAGGAGTGAAAATCATCGATTTTTCACGCATTTTAGCTGCTCCTTTTGCTTCGATGATTCTAGGTGATTTGGGCTCCGAAGTGTGGAAGATTGAAAGACCAGGTGCATTTTAAAATTGATAAGGAGTTCAATTTTTTTATATATTTTTTTATTCGATTCCACTGCAAATTAATATACATAGGATTTGATGATTTCCTAATGTGTATGCATGGTCTAGTGGCCTGTGGGTTACATGCTCAGGCGTACATTTCGTCTAAGGTTCGAGTCCGCCATGTGTTTTATGCATATAAAATGCCTGTGATGAATTTGTACACGACGGTCTTCCGAACTGAAGGTGTAGATAAACGTTGTCTCTGAGGCTAAATGGCACACTTTTTTTACAAATATGTTTTATTGACTATTATTCGTCTCTTTTTAATTTCTCCTTTTGTTTATAGGAACTGGAGACGACACCAGATCGTGGATTCCACCTTCCATTAACAATCAAAGTTGTTATTTTATCGCTCTTAATAGGAATAAAAAGAGTGTGGCCGTAAATCTAGCCAACCCAGAAGGGCAACAATTGGTCAGTTGAAATTTATCAAGCATTTTTTCGCTCTGGCCCGAATGTTATGAACTTTTTAAAGTTAGATGCGAAGACTTGCCAACAAAGCAGATGTTTTGCTTGAAAACTTCAAAACTGGTCAGATGAACATGTATGGGCTGGATTACACCACACTTTCTAAATTGAATCCTCGACTTGTATACTGCTCCCTCACAGGTTTTTGAAAAATTTACTTTTGCTTAATTCTAAAAAATGTTTGCAGGTTACGGCTCCAGCGGTCCTTATGCTAATGATCCTGGGTACGATGTGATTGCTGAAGCTGTAGGTGGATTCATGTCGATCACTGGCAGCAAGCAAACACAAGAACCATGCAAAGCGGGTGTTGCTGTTACAGGTTTGAAGATTGTTTTGGCACAATCTGTACTTTAGTTATTCTATTTCCTAGACATGCTAACAGGTCTTTTTGCACACGGCGCTATCCTCGCTGCACTCTTGCAACGAGAAAAAACTGGCCTCGGTCAACAAATTGAGTGTAACCTTCTGTCTACCCAAATTGTAGCCTTGATGAATCTGGGCAGCAACTACCTGAACGCTGGCTTAGAAGGGAGAACACTTGGCACAGAACATGAGAGCATCGTACCTTATCAAGCATTCAAGACAAAAGATGGCAGATACTATGTGGTTGGAGCAACTTCAGCTGATGCTTTTCAGGAAGTGAGTTTTGAAAAAAAAATGGAAAAATTGATAAAATAAAATTTTAGTTGTGCAATTTGTTGGAATTGCCTGGCCTAGCCGAATCCCCACTGTTTAAAACCAACAAAGATCGGGTGGTCAACAGAGAAGAATTACTTGCCATACTGTCTAAAAGGTTAGATGGACATATAGTTAAAACCTCTAGGTAACGATTACCTGCATGAAATTAGCTGCTATGACGAATATAGGTGTCCACATGGACTGACTTCATAAATTATTCTGCGTATTCTCCAATAAAAAATTTTACCGGTCAATTTAGATTCGCATCAAAAGATCTTGAACACTGGAAAAAAGTATTGCGAAGCAAAAAGTTTCCTTCTGGACCAGTCAATAGCATCAAAGAATCATTCGATCATGAACAAGTAAAACATCTAGGACTAGTTGAAGAAGTGAACCATCCGGCATACGGAAGAGTTAAATTAACAGGCAGGCTGCATTTGAATTTTAAAAATTCAAAAGTTATTATTTACTAATCGATTTATCACTACTTCAGGTCCTGCCGTTAAATTCAATGGTTCAGAGAACAAAATTTTCACTGCCCCACCAACGCTGGGGGAACACACTATAGAAGTTCTTCAAAAAGAACTAGACCTGCCAAAAAGTGCATTAGAGAAGCTAAAGCAAGACAAAGTGATTGATTACTAAATTTATAAATATTCATATTAGTTATTCCATTCCTCATGTGCCATTTATTTGAATAGCAAAAACCTTTCACTTATAAAATTTTTAGAAAATAAATATATTGTCTCAGAAAATCACACAAAGAAGTAGATAGAGCAGGATACGTAGCTCAAAATTATGAAAAAAGTACATTTGGTCAAAAAAGTATAATTTGGTCATTTTTCGTCAAAAGTACCATTTTATGCAGTGCTTATTGCTATTTCGAAGCGAAATAAAAAGATTGTGACTAAAAATTTTAAAAATAAAAAAGATTTGTGGTCCCGAAAAAGTACATGGTGCGGCGCGAAATTCCTGTGATTTCAAATGGCCACATATTTTGTTCTGACACGATTTTGAAAAACGGTTTTTACAGATAGTTTTAGAATGACGGGGAATTTTATATTATCCATTGTTCTCGAAAAATATTTTTTTGACTTTTTTGCCTTCTTCCCCCTGTGCTCCAAAACATCCATTTTACACTTTTTATTTTTAGGTACAAAATAAGCATCAGCATAATAATAAATGTTTATTATAACAACGAAGACATAATAAAAACATCAAACATCACGATAATTCTGTTCTACGACCATGGACTTCTATAAGACGATGAAGGAGAGTTTCATAAGCATCGATCGATCGGTTGACAATTTCCTGAGGTAGTGCGGCAAAGACATCGATGATTCTTGTGATCAGTTCGTCAACGTTGGCGAGAGGAGTTCTGTAGACGATGAACTTGATATATCCCCACAAAAAGAAATCGCATGGAGTAAGATCAGGAGAATACAGCGGCCAAGGCAAATAAATCGAACCTTAATTATTTTGTAACAGTACGGTAATCATAAAAAGATACAAACCTCTACCCATCCAACGATTTCGATATTGTCGACTCAACCATCCCCGAACTCTGAGATCACAATGAGGTTAAAAAAAGGTAAAAAAAAAGTTAAAGTTAACAAAGAATACCTTGGTCGATTCCATTCCTTCGGATTTGCATTTGCTGTTCTCATAAACTTCTCGTGCTATTCTGTGATTGACTTGCGATCCGGAACCTGTGCACGCCATGGAAGATTGTAATGAGCTCGGAATTTTTTTGAACTGTCTATGGACTTGCTTCTTTGACCCATTCCGCAACACAAAAAACTTTCTATTGAGGCGTAAAGACCATACAGCACAATTGACCATACAATTGACATCCACAAATTTCGGAGTGGCGGTAAAGGCAGGCATCTCTGAAACAAAATTTTTCACAAAATTTTTATATAATAGAAAATTTTATTGCCTTTATGGTCCCATTCCAAAGTCTGAAGCCAGGTGTCCGGCGTACCCGGCCGAACACCCGGCGCCACCCCTCCTGCATGAATTTCCCCCGTCCCCGCATAACCTGCTCAGTTTTTTTCTTTTCCTTGTGGCACTGCCAATGACAGTCCTTCAAAAGCCAAAAGCAAAACCCGAGCACGGTCGTGGACAGCAGCAAAGCTAGTCCAACTAACTCACTAAGCACCACGATCTGAGCGTTGGAAAAGCCACTTGCGTGGTGCAAGTCGTCCAGGTTTTGCCAATTGATCCAACCTGGCAAACAAAACTGGGGTAGCTCCTGACAAAATTTCAGTTAAACAGTACAAAATTAAAACGTTTCAAACTAACATAGTCAATGTGCCGGTAACACAAAAACTTATTTTTGCAAACAACTCCATCGCAGTTAGTTGCATTCACTGCCACAAACATTTTCGAGAAATAAATGTGGTTGTTATAGTTGTTGTTTGTTATTTAATTTACACACAATACATTATTAAACCCAACTGGCCAACCTAACACATTGGGGTTAAAAGAGCCAAGAGAACAAAAAAAAGATGCCAAGATAGCACAACTAACATTAATAATTGGTTTGTAAATTAAATTTTGTACATTTTATGATTTCTGCCGCTTTGCAAAAGTCCAACCTCATCATCCACGAGAAGTAAATTGGTCCAATTCCTCATCATCATGCCTCCTTTTTGCCCAGACCTACAGGGCTCTTTTAGAGTTGTGGAGGCAGATTGTCGTGGGGCCGACAAAACTTTGCAAACGGGGGGTATGATGCATTCTCTCTATTTTTTATAAATACCACACATTTGGGTATTTACCGGGTATTTACCCGGGTAAATATCATAAAAATAAATACCCGTGTATTTAAGCAACCCTAATCCTACACTTAAGGTTAATCATTTTTTCTGTAGCAAATTTAGTTTTTTTTGTGGCAAAAATGTTTTTTTTGTGGCAAATTTATTTTGTAGCTAATTTATTTTTTTTTGTGGCAAATTTATTCTTTTTTGTGGCAAATCTGATTTTTGCTCCAAGCAAATATAATTTAGAGGCTCTAATTGTTTTATTGATTCCCCTTTAATAACCCCAACAGTCTACTATGAAGCTTATAAGACAAAAAAACAGAACCGATTGATGTTAGACGACGGGGAGACGCCACCAACTTAACTGCTACCATCTGGTCGTATGTGTTCCACACAGCAGCTTAAAGATATGTATCAAGAAATTTCTGAGTTAACGTTTGATAGTTGGCAGCGTTATTGTGAAATAAAAGGAGGCCTGCGAATCCTTAGACCATCTAATGCATTTCCAGAACTAAAAGATTACTACACATGTAGCTGCAAGACGGGCTTGAAAAAAGGCATTTGCAAACATAACGTGATGATTATGTGTGCGAGAAATTCCCTTGCTTACCCATTGGATGTAACTGCTCAACCTCTTCCAATAAAAAGAGGCCCTGGACGTCCAAGAAAAATGTCTGCTGCCCTTTCTCGCAAATAGCTGTTTATAAAAAATTGATAAATTTTATTTTGGACATATGATATCGCCTATAATTTTGTAAATTTTAAAATGATGATATATTTCTCAATTTTGAAAATTTAGAATCAATAAAACAATTAGAGCCTCTAAATTATATTTGCTTGGAGCAAAAATCAGATTTGCCACAAAAAAGAATAAATTTGCCACAAAAAAAAATAAATTTGCCACAAAAAAATAAATTTGCCACAAAAAAAAATAAATTAGCTACAAAATAAATAAATTAGCTACAAAAAAAAATTGCCACAAAAAAAACATTTTTGCCACAAAAAAAACTAAATTTGCTACAAAATAAATTTGCCACAAAAAAAAATAAATTTGCCACAAAAAAAAATAAATTTGCCACAAAAAAAATAAATTAGCTACAAAAATAAATTGCCACAAAAAAAACATTTTTGCCACAAAAAAAACTAAATTTGCTACAGAAAAAATGATTAACCTACACTTAAACAGAGGATGTAATTAACGGGACAACGCCAGAAATTTGAATTCGTGCGCCTTTTGAATTAAACGCCCCTATGCCATAGCTGAAGTGTTTGAATCCGTATATGTCTCGAGAATATATTTGATTCAAAATACTTTAAAATCATCTTTGCAAGGGTCTCAGTACGCAGTGGTCTGATCGTCTTTTTGCTCGAGTGGTAATTGTATGGCTGAAACTATCTTTATTACAAGCTGTAATTTACAGCAAAGGGTTTTAATTAACAGTGAGTATACATTTTATTCTTCAACTGTAAAATAGCTGGTTTCTTAAATGTCTACTTTATCGCTGCTTTCTGCATCTTTCTTTTGTTTTAACAAATTGCTTGTGACGATTCCAAGAAAAAGAGAAGCACCAAGCCACTGATTTGAGCGAAATTTCTGCCAACAATCCTCCCTGTCATCCACTTTAACAGTAGACACTTGCCAAGTCAACTGCGCTGCGGTACCTGAAAAAAAAAATAACTCAGGTTAGATTAATCAGAGAAACAAACCGGCCAAAGCCACATAAAAGGGCCAAGTCTGCTCACTCATCCAGCCAACTGTCGCTAAACTAGAGATCATCGCCAGAGAAAATCCGCTCAACCATAACTTCGTGTCTTCGCCAAATCGCAAAGCCGTTGATTTGACACCAATCAGTTTGTCGTCAGATTTGTCCTAGAAGACCAATATGTTGAAAAATTCAATAGAAAAATGGCACACCTGGTGAGCGTAGATGGTGTCATAGACCACTGTCCAATACAGACCACTAAAATAAAGGGGAATGCATATAGATAATGGAAACTGATTGCTGACAGCCGTGTAGCCAAGAAGAGTGCCCCAATTGAATGTGCAGCCTAAAAACAATTTTCAGACAAAAAGCCTTAAACCATTCATCAAACAGCACCAACCTAACATCACTTGTGGCCAATATGTATAGCGTTTTGCCAACGGATAGGTCAGGACCAAAAACATTGAAGATGCTCCAACAAAGACGCTAGACACAATAAACATCCACAATGTGATATTTATAAGTAAAAACAGAAATGATACCTCAGCCAATTTAACTGAAGGAGGATACTTAAAGAGACCGATAATAGACCTGCGAGAAGACCAATGGCTTGTCTTTCTGACAGTTCACCACTTGCAAGGGGTCGAAGTTTAGTCCTCAAAACCTGAATAGGTCAGAAAATAGTTTTCCGGAGATGATATAAAAAATCTCACACGTTTGTCAAAGTCCCTGTCCCAAAGGTCATTGATCACACAACCAGCACTTCGCATGCAAAAAGCTCCTGCCCCAAATAATCCTAGCATATAGAAGCTTAACCATTCTTTTATATAAACTATAAGGCCAGAGAAAAGTGCACAAGTACTACCTCGGGAAGTATCCAGCTGGTGTTGCCAAAGCGATAGACCATGTGCACGGCCAATACAAAAGCCACGTTCCTAAAACCAAAATTTTGTTTAACAATTTTATAAAATGCTCATACCGATTGGTTTATCAATGCGCATAAGACGAAGATATGGTTGACAAACTTTCGGCGAAGCATTCACAATTTTTTCAGAGGAGTATTTCTTCCACCTATGTTTTATCGACTCGTATATTGAAGATGAAGCTAGCGGTCGTCGAGCACAGCACAGCAGAATTGATGAAGATGACAGACGACACAGAAGAGATCTCTTAAAGCATATCATGTCTGGATATCACGTGAATTGCTGCAATAAAATTTTATTTTAAATAATTTTGTGGGTAAGCGTAGTAGCTACGTTCGAGATGATATAATTTCCCTGGCTCACTGGTTAAGGCAATTTTCACCCCGAAATAATGGGGATAGGCCAGTTCGAGAGACAGCCAGTTCGCGAGGGGTTTTTTTAATAGTTCCCAAACAACAACCCTACTAGCAGTCAGCCCTACTAAGGAGCTCAAAAAGACATTATTATTGATTTCTGGCCCATAAAAATTGAGTTTTGAGGCAACCTTAAAGTAACCTTTTTGACCATTTCTTAAGGGATTTAGGAATGTATTGGGGTGGAAAGGAACCAAAAAGAGACCAATTTTGTAAAAAAAAGGAAGATGTTGAACATAGTTTTGAATACTGGGGCCTAACGCATAAAAAAACTCTGGTATCCATGCTTTTTTTATACATCCACAAGACAACAAACAAATATCACAATATTCAAGAAAAAACGAGTTGACTTCAAAACCATACCAAAAACCAGAGGCTTTTGGGCGAAAATTCAGGTGGTTATGGCTTGGTTTCGTAATTTTTCTCAAAATTTTACAGGGCATTTTTGGAAAAAAATATCACGTAATAGAGCGCAGAAAGCTGCATCAGATACAATATCATAGGTGAGACTGTTTTCTCTCGTTTTGAGGGGGTTGAAGAAGTAGTCTGGGAGCCTCATGGACGGACGATTCTGGTTTGGTGCCTAGGCGTTTGGCCCCTTTTGTGTCAAATGACACAGCCTTACGTAAGGCGTTCGGCTCCTTTTATGTCATTTTTGAATTCGCGCCTTTTTTAAACAATTAAACATTGAACTTGAGGTCATATTGTGACCAAACTAGGGTTGACCAATTGACCGGTCAATTAAAAAATCGGTCAATTGACCGAAAAGTGGTCAATTGTAAAAGTCATCATCTCAGTATCTTTAACTATTTTACTGGGAAGACCATTTTTCGAGAAAAAAAAATTCGTTACAGTTAAACTTTACAATTTAAATTTTAAAACCAATCATTAACGTAACCTCTTATTAACTTAAACCTTATTAGTGTAATTCCAGCTGTGCTTTGATTGGTCGACCCTCCCATTGATGTATTGCGAGAGTTGACTGTATTGGGATAGTTGACTATATTGTTGGCTGAGAGTTGAACGTATTGGGATACAGTCAAACTTCGTTATAACGTACCCCCGATATAACGTACCCTTCGTTATAATGTGCCCCCAAGCAGCATCTGTTTTGTTTAAACTAAAATTGTATGAATTGCCTTCTTTTTTGCACAATTATTTTGTTGCAATAATTACATATGTTTTGCGTTTTGTCATTTTCATTTCTTATGTGTTCAGATTTTTATTCAGATTTTTGTTGATACTGTCCCGATCCAACTTCTCTCAGAATGTTTGCTCAGTTGGCTAAAGAATGCTTACAGAAAATGAGGCGGAACAAAATAACAGATTTTTTTGTTGATTTACCACATATTTGCCACATCCTGGTCCAGTTAAGTTATCACAACCTGGTCTAGTAATTGTTTTATCACATTCTGACTTAGCTATTTTGGTGTTGAATAAAAAAAGTAAGAAGGGTAGGTCACGACTGGTCATCCGCCTCAGTGTACGGGGAATCAGCACCAGAACCAGCCATGGGACTACCGCTACCGCTCGCAGCACTATGAACCAATGTAGGAAGATCATTTATTACAATCTGGGAAAATGAGATACTAGACTTGATTCTGGCTTCTTCCCAAACTGGAGCTGAGACGAGGACACCGCTGGCGGAGGCCTGAGCTGGAGCGATTCCCACTGACTTGAGACGGAACTGGTAGCTGAGCTGGGATGGCCATCGAACTTGATTTCGGAAGCTGGAACGGAAGGCTGGACGTAGAGCTGGAGCAATTCCCACTGACTTGGAGCTGGCACTGAGACTGGACCATCGGCCGTTTCCCTATTCACCGGCGTAGTGACTGGAGGCGGCAGGCGAAACCATGCGGGAGGGCCAGCGACAGATTGCGACATTTCAAATTGCGACAATTCAAATTGCGACAATAATAAGGTCTACGTTCTGAAAAATTCTGTCATCTAAATAAGCTCCTGTTCCACGTGCTTCTATTATTTCTAAAAAAAATTTCACTCATGTGATCTTTGTTTTAATTTTCTAGATATGGACAGCTATTACACTGAAAGAGGAAATCTGCTTGGCTTTTGCAATGGATATTCGATGAGTTTCCGTCGAGCACGCCTTCGAGATGGTAGGTGGTCTTGGAACTGCACCAGAAAAAACTGTGGAGGAACTGCTACTTCAACAAATAAAGAAAATCTCGTCGAGAAACGAAGCCATTTTGGTCATCTCCCTGATCCAATCCTTGTCAAAGTAAGCTTATTGCCAGGTCACCTTGTAAATAGATAAGAATCGTAGAAGAATTGTCAGGTCCAGAAACGAATTTCTACTGCGATATAATTAGCCGAGAGAATCCGCATTGTGGATGAATCGTTTGCAGATCTAGCTGGAGAAACACTTCTGATGATGCCATCAAGAGAAACTCTAAGATCGCGTCTCACACGTCTTCGAAACAAGGATGTTGGCGCCGTCAATAGAGGGAAGAACAGCGAAAATTGGTCGGAAAGCTTTAAACGCACCAAGGATGGAAGAGTGTTTCTGCATTTTGATTCAGGTTCGCGAAATTGTAATTTCAAACTTGAGCTGTAAACTTTCAGCTGCTGAATTGTATTTGGGGCCTCCGCTGCGAAGAGGACTTATTGGGCCAGCTCTTCCGCCAAGATTTCTTGTATTCACAACCAATGACTTTCTCCGTCTTCTTCAGGTATACTGAAAAAAGTTTTTGCTGATTATTTTTCTTGTTTTAGACTAATCATCATTGAGCTATGGATGGAACGTTCTATTCTGCGCCGAATTGCTACAAACAGATGTATGTTGTGAGGGTTTTTGCTCCAAATGTGGATGGCTCAAATACATTCTTGCCTTGTATCTATTTTCTGCTGGAATCGAAAAAAGAAGAAGCTTACTATGATGCATTTTCCAAGGTTTTCCACCAATTTTTTGCGAACCATCAACCAACTTCTTTGATGATGGGTGTAATCCTTATTTAGTACTGATCAACAACAGTGTGTCTTCTGTCTTTTACAGATTTCGAAACGGCTGCCAAAAATGCAATTCTGAACTTTTTCCTTGACGTCGCTGTGCATACCAAAAGCCTCTTGTTTTCGGTATGGTTTTGAAGTCAACTCGTTTTGTCTTGAATATTGTGATATTTGTTTGTTGTCTTGTGGGTTTTCGCACTAGTTCTGTCCCATTTTTCACAAGTATTGACCAAGCGTCATGGAGTTGAACGGAGATATGGCATGTTTTGAGCAGCTTGAGTGTAATCTTGTCAAGTGTGAAAATTTTGGGTTTTATGTGGTTTCATTTGTGGTTTCATTTCAATGGTTTCATTTGTGGTTTTATTTCAATGGTTTCATATGTAAGCAAACAACATACCATTAGAACGCCCAGACAAAGGGCTTTCTCATGAACATAAAAGAAAATGATGTGCTAAATATATTCACTGCTCAGCGGCCTAAAGAAAAAACTATCCATTTTGGGCGGCGGCGGCGGCTGCGATCCAACTATGATCTTTATCCTGCTCGGGAAAAATTTTACCTTTAGCTATGTGTCTTCTTATGATTACTCATTGATGCTTTATAAGGTAATTTAAAGGAGCTCAACACGAATTCGACATTATTTGTGGTATTTTATCAAAGGAAACTCGAGATTCAGACATTTTTCATTTTAGTTGTAAATTTCTTGTAAAATATGCAGGGTAGTCGCGAGGGCTATGATTTATACGTCACATTGCCATGCCAAATTCACACGTGAATTTGATTCACATGTGAATTATCATGTCAATTCACACGTTAATGTAATTTACATGTAAAAATCTCATGTCAAATTCACGTGCGAAAATCCACATGTCAATTTACAGTAGCGTCCATAAAAAATGTCCCGCTCGTTTTTTTAAGAACTTTTTTAAAAGAACGCCCTTTTTCAAGTGTCATATATAAGTGTCATATACCATTTTGTAGCATTTTCATTGCTCTTTCAAATAGTTATCCTCATTTTGAAATGTTATCACATACGGGAACATAAAATCCACATTTTGTAACATTGTCTATTTTTGGGCTGCCCAAAAAAATGTCCCGTTCAAAGTAAAAGTAAGTAAAAGGAAAAATTTGCGAAAAAAGGGCGTTCTTTTAAAAAAGTTCTTAAAAAAACGAGCGGGACATTTTTTATGGACGCTACTGTACATGTGAACTCAGACGTCCGTCACGCGTCCGTCTAATTGACATGCCAATTCAGGCGTCTATCTTATTCACATGTAAAATTTAAATCCACCATTCCTTCGTGCTGTATATGGCCTACAGGTCCAAGTGGATACAATCTTTAGTCTCCACTCCTCAATATAACTACCACCCCTTCCCTATTCCCTTGAATTGAAGGAAAACGGCGCGCTTTCATCGTTTTGTGGTTTGGGACTATTTAAAGCGTTTTGGAGTACAATTAACCTTCTCCATAAGCTACACCTCTCTATAAGCTACACCTGGGATCGGTCCCGAGGGTGTAGCTTATAGGGAAGGTTGACTGTATGTGGGATTTCTTTACCTTTAGGAATAAGGTTACCTTTGACCTCACCTTTAGCAGAGGGTAAAGGTAAAATTAAAGCTTATTCCTAAGCTAAAGGTAAGGGTAAAAGCTAGAGGTAAAGGTAGAGGTAAAGCTTATTCCTACCACCCTTAGCGTCAAATTTTAGGTAAAAAGATCCTCACTTTTATCGAAGCTGAGCGGTTATGGATAAAAGATTATGAATGATTTTTTAGATTGACCATGAATAGGTAAGCTAGGTAAGGTTTTCACACCAAAACTACATCCGTGCAGAGCTGTGGTCAGGACTATAACCATCACCAAATATATGCAGATATAAACATCCGAACAAGACCTTAAATTCTTGTTTTTGAAAAAACGCCAAGAATGCTTTATCTTTGGCGCACTTATTTTCGAAAAATATAAGATTCCATAGGCTTTAGTTATCGCCACAGTTTGGCAGCCAAACAAGCAAACTGACATATTTAGATAAAACAATATTTGTATTTTTTTCATTATCTTCTATATAGTACAGTCAACCTTCTCTATAAGCTACACTCTGAATAAGCTACACCTCTCTATAAGCTACACTTGGGATCGGTCACAAGGAGGGTGTAGCTTATGTATTAGAGCTGTTCTGTTTGTCTGTGCACATTTGATGTGTTTTTGTTTGTTTTTTGGGTCAATTTTATTTTAAATTGAAGCTGAGGATCTCAGGAGTCGAATAGTATTTTTGGATTTTGGTTTTGAGAATTTTTTTTTGTATCATTATTTTGGTTTTAGTGAGAAAATTGTGGTTTTTTGTTCGAGAGTCAAAATCTCGAAGTTAAGTGTGTCAGACGGTCAGGGCGGGATGTCTATTGTGTAGCGCTGAATCTCAGCTTTTGTTTACAAAAATAGGCAAAAAAAGACGACTTTTTTTTTCGACACACCCTTAAACACAGGATGTGTCAAAGGGTATGGAGATGGTCATTTAGAGGGGATTTGGATTTAGGCCTTTTTTGAATTACAATGTTTTTGGTCTCGAGAGGAAAGTTGTTTCATATATTGTTTTCGAGTGCAACGTGTCCCCCCAAAAAGAAACAAATGAAAGAGACATTTTATCGTCTTATTTTTTAAAGTCTCTATTTCAACACATTATGATCCCATTCGGAATCGTTTTCACGATGAAAGATTTTTTTAATTTTTCGTGCATTCAGTTTTTCTGTATTTTTTTTCATTCGTGCAGTTTTTACCAGGACTTCATGTCTTTATCCGTTTAAGTCTCATGTCTTCCCCCAGTTCATGTCTTTACTACGTTTAGGCCAATGGATTGCTTAAAGGATCTGAATCTGCGAAAACTCTTCCAGCTGCTTGGCTCCAAAAGTGATGATGAGTTCATTTCTTGGCTGCAAGAATTAGGTTTTCTTCCTTCTGCTCGATCGTGTTCGTCTTGTGCAAAGCCAATGACGTTCCGAAATGATATTTATTTATATTCCTTGTGGAAACATGTGACTGAAGTGTTTGTATGTGTAAATGGCGAAATTGTTGTACGTCATGAAATCGATTCCGAATGGGATCATGATGTGTTTGAATCGATGTTTGACAATAATAATGAAAAAAGATTTTAGAAAATAAGTCGTAAAAATGTCTATTTCATTTGTTTCTTTTTGAGGGACACATTGCACAGAAGCACCCTGTTTTATGTAGTGTCGTAGTGCGCAGAACAGATAAATTTATCTGAACCGACATTTGATGTTTTGTCTATCTGACAGATAAAATTTTATCTATCAGATAAAATCGATCGGTATTTTATCTGATAGTAGATTTATCGGTTCAGATAAATTCTGTTTTACGCACTACGTGTAGTGTTGATGGTTGCAAAATTCGAGAAAATCGCCTTTAAGTTGATTTTTCGGTGTCAAATTAGGATCAAAGCAAAAATCTGTTTTTACAACTTACAATCAACTTTTATTTTTGCACCTTTTAGCATAGTAGTACAAGGTGGCGCAAGAAATTTGGACGATTTCAAACAACCACAACTTTTGTATTTAAGACGAATTTTGGAAAACGGTTTTTTGCAATTGCCTTAGAAAAATATACATTTTGTTTGGTATATAATGTGAAAAACACAATTTTCACTTGTCCCCCTGTGGTTTGGGTCTTGCCCATCCAGGAGACAACTAGAGACCAAGACCCAAACTACAGGGCGGACCAAAAACAAAAATTGTGTTTTTCACATTATATACCAAACAAAATGTATATTTTTTCTAAGGCGAAAAACCGTTTTCCGAAATTCGTCTTGAAGACAAAGTTATGGTTGTTTTAAATCGTACGAATTTCTTGCGCCACCCTGTATTTTGGAAACAATGTTTCTGTGATTGCGCAGATGGCTGCTTAAATTTTCTCGCAAGAGCTTAAGAGCAAAAAAGGGATTCGAGAAAATTTTGATAGCCATTTTTCTGCAAATTCTGTTATAACCGCAGGAAGTTATTACCAAAAAATTAATTAAAAGTTGCCCGAGAAAGGTGTAGACAGAATATTTACTTCTTTTCATTTTTTAGTTAAAATAGCTCCCGAAGTTGGTGCAAGTCGTAAAAATGGGTCAACCTATTTTTGCTGCTGCTGCTTCTAGCTGTCAGCTGTCGTAAATATCCAAAGCTGTCAGATTCCAGGTGTAGCTCATATAGAGTGTAGCTTATAGAGAAGGTTGACTCGTGTCTAACCTTATATTGTAGCCACCTTTTGTAGTAGGGCCAAACACAAGCAGTGTAGATCATCCTTTGGAGTGAATGTTTTTGACCAAATCTTGACAAATTTTCGCTTTTAGAAATTGCAAAAATGTTTGGCAATAATTCTACTCCTCTCTTCGGCTCTCAGTCGGCAACTGGCCAAGCTTCGGCACCAACTCCTTCTATTCTCGGAACTGGAAATCAGCCTGCAGGCTCAACTCCATCTACTCTATTTGGATCTCAACCAGCAACTGGTCAATCTTCAACGGGAGCTCCTTCAATTTTCGGAACTTTGAATACTGCACCCACAGGTTTATTTTTTTACTAGCTATGAAAAATATTAGACTTAATTTTTATTGATTCAGGCGGAACACAGCCGTTGTTTGGGGTTCAAGCTTCAAAAAAAGCGCCGACCTTTGGGACTTCTTCTTCAATCTCGGCTCCATCAGTTGCAAATTCTACTTCAACAGCTCCCTCCGTCTTCGGTGTAGCTCCGGCGACATCGACAAATACTAATTCTGCTCTTGCTGCTTTTGGAGCGAAGCCATCGTCTGGTCAAACTTCTGCATCATTTTCTTTCGGGGCTCAGCCAGCCGCGGGGACCGCTGCTCCCACAAATTCTGCTACCCCCAGATTAGGACTATTTGGTACTGCACCTCAAGCGACGACCACAGCAACTTCTACACCAGCAGCACCTGTGCTTGGCAATAATCCAGCACCTCTCTTTGGCTCTCAACCGAACTCAGCTGGCCAGGCTCCAGCAACAACTAATTCAATTTTTGGAACTTCGAATGCTGCGACCACAGGTTAATTTTTACGGCAAAACGAGAATTCCGCGAGAGACCATTGCGTGGAGAAATAGAAGCAGTGTTGGCAACTTGAATCATTGATTCAAATTAAAAAAGCAATTTCGCACTTTTTTCATGATTCAAATTAGATAGATTCAAATTAAACTTTGTTTTTTTGGTGTAAGTCGAATCACAGCTATTTTGGTGATTCAATTTTTTCTGTATAATTTGATTCACAGCTAATTTGAATCACTACTTATTTGTGTAATTTTATTATAGAACTTCTATTATAGAAGTTTGGCTGAAATTAAAAACACTCCTTAAATTATGTGTTTACCTCCTCAAATCGTAAAAACGACTCTTTCTCGATGTTTATCCAATCGTAAAATTTATTTTTTTGTTTAAAATATACAATCAACCTTTAGGTTGACTGTAACCCTGAATCTGAACAATCTGAACAAAAAAAGTTGCTTCGTGAAACAATAGTGCGAAACATTTTGTTTCGCGAAACATCGGATCACGAAATATCCACCAAACAATATCCACGTTCAGCTGCTATGGTTTTATGTCTAAATCTTATATAGTATTTGGCATGTGTGGGTGGGTGTGTGGGTAACGCTTTTTTACTTCGAAGGCCAGAACGGGTCGTAGATAGCGAAATCACTTTTGTCGCTAATACCATCGTGTTCCCCAGAATGTCAGCTTTCGTTTTAAAAAAAGAACAGGCGAAAAAAATGACTTTTAATAGGGGATATACCTATTTTTATGAATGAAGTCATAGCCGCTCATTGAAATTTCGAAATACTATAGAGGCGCCGATAGGCGCCTGTGGTCCCTCTTGTTTACAATAAAACATTTTTGGGGATAAAAGTCATAGGAGAGAAGGTCGATAAACATACGATTCATTCTTTTCCTGTTATTCAATCAACATCTTAGTTTGAAAGTTACTTTGAAAGGGGGACTTTATGTACGCATCGCCCTAAGTCGACTGTTCTAATCCCGCCAGGTGCGCAATGTTTTTCGTAAGATTTTTTTTCGAAAGGTGAGAATTTTTTTCTCCTATCTTGTCCAGCGTGAAATTCTGAACAAAACGCTCGCATTAGTACAAACAGCCTTTTAAAGGGGGAGGAATCTTTATATACGCATCGCCTGGGGGCGAAGGTTCAAATCCCCCAAAGTGCACATTTTACTTATTTTTTACTTATTTCACTGACTTCTAGGACCAAAACCTATCGAGAAACCGATCGGAATCATTTTCAGCACTGCTTAACTGTCACCAACTGTCTTAATTTTGCTATTTCAAGCAAATGACCATCAAAATGAAAGGAAACCATCGGAAATGATGCGTATCTACTTTTATATCGCCTGAACCTCCATCAATTTTATTCATTTGTCAGCTTGCTTAGTGACTTTCTAACGTCAGAATTTCATGGGAATCAGATAGAAATTTTTCCACGCCAAAATCACTTCAAAAAAATAAGGAAGCCAGCAAAGGTTTGACCAGGGAAGACATGAGTATTCTTGAGGGGTAGGATTTCGGAACTAACGTTTTTTGCAATTTTAATTTCCATGATCCTTTATTAACATATACTGAAAATTACGCCAGCAAGCAGGGCTACATTTTGAGTATGAGGTTGTTAATGATCATGCAAATTAAAAATACAAAAACGTAATTTCCAAGTATAAGTATTGAAGAGTTCTGGGATAGCCCTGGGTAGGATGGTGAGAAATTGGGCATTGTTGAATGTTTTTCAGATTTTAATCGTGACTTGAGTTTGTTTTTTCTATGTATAATAGCTCAAATAAAAGCCCGGAATCTTGGTTACATTTAAGTATATGAAACGTGTGAGTTGTGGAAAAAAGTCAGAAAATTTCAATCAAACCAGTCAAAGAAAACCCCCCAATACGATCGATTTTCGGAAATTCGACCCATTTCAGCCTAGATACAAGCTTCAGAGGGGGTTGGGAGTTATCAGAGGGTGGAAAGTTAATAGAGTGAATACGGTAAGCTGGTTTGAGCTGGTAGGGACTTGTCCAGGGGGTGTCTAGCCGTTCGGAAATATTCCTCCTCCCTCCTTAGCCACAACCCTAACTACAACATAACAACGACAATAGCGAAGGATGAGAACGGCAAACTAAGTCAACTGGAGACATTAATTTAACTAATTTCCAACTTAATTCGAAGATACACGTAAATAACTTTGAATTGGGATCAAAAAAAGATGTTTCGTGATCCGATGTTTCGCGAAACAAAAAAGCTGTTTCGCGAAACATTATATAAAAGTTGTTTCGCGAAATATGTTTCGCCGAAGTATAGCGATAGATTGAGCAAATCGACCACGAATCCGGTGTCAGAATTTTAAGTTTGCAAGTCTTCTGCGTCAAACTGTTTTGAAGACACTTTTTTGATTCTTTTCTAGGCTTTAAAGTCCAAAAGCCTTTTTATATAACTTTTAAGGGACTGTCAGGTGTCATTTTTATGCTGATTTTGAATCTGGAGTCTGTTTTTTGGCTAAACGGTCTCTGTGCAATAATTTTCTATGCTTCTAGTAAAATTGCACATTTTTCAAAACGGCCTTTTTGATTATTTTAATTTTTACCCACCAAAATTTTTTCGTATATACAGTCGAACCTCACTATATCATAACCCAGGGGACCGGCTAAAAATTATGTTACAAAGTTAATTACAAAAAAATATTTGAAAAAATCAATATTTTGGATTTTCCGTGATTTTAAAATTTAGAGAGCATTTTTGTATGCAAGTCAACTATGCTGAACACGATTCTAGTGTTAGAATTTTGTTTTTGCCTAGTGAAAAGGTCAAAAATAAATTCGCTGCAAAATTATTCGCCGCGAAATTATCTTCCGCGGCATTGTCATCCGCGAAACTTTCGCCTTGATATTTTTACATTTGAACCGCTGACAAATTTCAAACTGTATTTTTACGAATTTAGGTGGAGCTCAGCCTTTGTTTGTGACCCCAACCACCAATCAAACTTCTGTTCAGACGGGGTCAATCTTTGGGACTACTTCTTCAATCTCATCCCCGTCAAAGGGTTTTGCTTCGACATCATCGTCGGTTACAGCTCAACCGAAGCCTTTTGCTCCACCAACTTCTCAAACTGTTGTTTCTGCTGCTGCTGCTCCTCTTTTTGGTGCAGCTCCAGTGACAAGCGCCACTTCTACTACTCCTCTTTTCGGAGCCAAGCCATCAATAGGTCAAGCATCAGCTCCGCTTGCTTTTGTGGCTCAAACGACTGCTGCGACACCTGCCTCTACGACTACAAGTGCCCCCGTCTCCAGTACCAATTCATCGGCTGGTCAAACTACTGCTCCCCTATCATTTGGGGCTCAACCGGCTTCTGCGACATCAGTTCCTGCAAGTTCTGCTGCTCCGACGCTGGGACCGTTGGGCACTGCACCTCAGACGCAAACTGTCACAGCTGCTACGCAAGCAGCATCTGTGTTTGGAGCATCGAACGAGTATGTTTTAAAATTATTCTTAATACTAAAAGTGAAGGTGTGATCACTAGGGTGGTATATCACTGGTATCTTTTAGGGTGGGTAGACGTTTGGTTTTTGTGCTATCTTTTTGAATTCACGGCTTTTTTAATTTTATTTTTTTGAGGTTGGGGACACAGATTAGAGCCTGTCCTAATGGCACTGGCCTACCCCGCGCAGATTTTTTTTAAATTAAGGCTTCGCATTAATTAATAATTTTATAGCAAGAACGCAAAGTTGCTTACGACAAATTCTAAAACAAGAGACAATGTCGGGCGACATATTCCAAAAGAAATGTCGCGCGACAAATATTACAAAAAAAGAAAAATGTCTGGTTGCTACAAAAACAAGCAAATTTTTCTACCCCATTCTGTAGTGCTTTATAAAATTTACTATTTTCAAAAATACACAAATGATATCTTTTGTGTTTAGCTCGGCAAAGATGTCGTACAAAGACCTAGAGCAAACCTTAAAGGTCCTCCGCATGGACTTTGAAAATCAGGAAAAGCAGTTCTTAGACGAAGTGGATGACTTGAACACGTAGTTGCTTTGGCTTAAAAACTTTTTATAAAGAATATTTTCGTAGGTATGACAACATTCTTCGAAGAGCTCAGGACAAGATTGGCGGTCTAGCTGTGGATGTTGATCAATTGGAGCGGGAGAAAGATCGTTTCAAGTACGAGCTGCAGGTGGTTGAGCAACAGCAGACAGAATTGGACAACTTGGTTACAGAGATGGAAAAAGTTCTTGGACTGCCAGACTACACTCAAGGGACGCCTATTGGAATTCGTGAGCCAGCTACTACTGCGGATGTTCAACGTCAAAATATGTGAGTTATATACTGCTTTTCAATACTCTAACCCATAATTTTTTTCAGTCTTCAGTTGCAAGTCACAGTGGATGCCCAGCTGAAGCAGATTGATGATGATGTCACGGATATTTGTGAACAGGTTTTTTTTTCTTATCAGTAGTCCGTCTAGCTTTAACTTTCAGTTGCTCGACCTTCAAAAAATTGGAGGCATCAGTGGCTTGGAATCGGGTGAAGTGGACCCGGAAAAGGAAGAACAAGCGTCAATAATGGATCAGATCAGGCAAATTCTTCGCAAGCAAATCGACACTCTTGGTTGGGTTGACAAGCAATCAGGTTGGTGTTTTTACTTTAATAGAAAAATTTGGCCATATACGACAATGGTGCCCAAAAATTTGCCTTGGTCCCCCCTGTTGAATTTTTTATTAAAAATATCACATATGGGCCCTATGTGCATCGTAGGAAGCGATAAGGGAATTTGATGTGCCGTGAATCCTTTTCATTTTGTGCTTTACATGATTCCAGAATTCTTCTACCTTATTGCTATGCACTCGGAAATTGGCGCCTTCGTTATTGTCCCACCTTAAATTTAGGACAAAATAAGAAAAAAAGTCAAAATGACGTCAAAAAAAGTAACAATTACCTCGCAAACGTTTTCTTATGGCATATAGTAAAATGTTTATAACCAACCAGTTTGCCTAGCTTTTTCCCCAGCTTTTGATATGCCGGCCACTCGTCCGAAGCATTGGTTGTCCCTCTCTTGAGATGCCGTCGAATCAAAAGAAGAAGTGTAAATTCAACAGGGGGGACCAAGGCAAATTTTGGGCACCATTGTCGTATAGGACCATAAATCTATATGAATTGTATTATAGAAACGCTTGGTAAAAAGGTGCAGAAAACAGCTGCCGAAATATTGACTCTTCAGAAGTGATCCAGACAATAAAATGATTCTCGTTTTGTTGAGACAATTTTTTTTGTTAAATTCGTTGTGCATGCGAAATAAATTTTTTTGATTGTAATGTATAAATGTATGAGATGATTATGATTTTGAAAAGAAAAGCTTGAATTCGAGAATTGATCACGAAAATGCGTTGAAATCGGGATCCCGCATGCATGTTTAACTGTAACGCACCAGTGTTCCATTTTCGAAAGTAAGTCTAAAGTCGGAGTAGATGTAAAACTTTATTAGAGTCAATTTTTTCAATATTGAGATTTGAGACGTTGAGAAGCTATGCTGTAGAGATGATGACGGGACGGGACAATTCCGTCCTGTCCCGTTAATTTTAGAGAATCGTCCCGTCCCGGAATCCCGCCCGGAAATTTTTTGGCACCTGTCCCGTCCCGGTGTCCCGTCCCGAAAAAAAATTATTTAAATTCCGTCTCGTCCCGTCCCGAAAAAATTCAATTTTTCAACAACTACCTTCAACTTGTAATTACAGTCAACCCTCGATATAACGGACCCTCGGTATAACGTCCCTACACGGCCGGTCACACTGCGGGCCGTTATATTGAGGGTTGACTGTACCATGAATCAGATCTTACAGGAAGCCCAAAAAAACGTGAATCAATCGGAAGAATGTCAAACGTCTGGAAATTGAAGCACGAATAAAGCATATACGATTGAAATTCCCGATTGGAAATTTTTATGACCGTCCCGAAAATCTTCCCTGTCCCGGGGTCCCGTCCCGATATAACTTTTTGACCTGTCCCGTCCCGCGTCCCGTCCCGAAATTTTTAAATTTGAATTCTGACCCGTCCCGTCCCGAAAAGGTCAAGCCATCATCTCTACTATGCTGCTTAACGTGGTATCCAAATACCACAATTGTATGCAATATTAAATAAGAAAGGACAAAACTTTTTATTGTCGCCGATTGACTTCTTTCTGTCGCCGAAATACTTTTTCTTGTCGCCGACAAGCATTTTCTTTTTCCAAAAAAAAAGTTTCTTTATCTTTTTTCCAAGACAAAATTTGACAAAGATAATTATTGAGAAAAGAAAAAAACTCGTCGGCGACAAAAATTAGTTTTTCGGTGACAGAAAAAAGTCTTGGCGAAAACATTTTTTGGCGTCAAGAAGAAGTATTTCGGCGATAGAAAGAAGTCAATCGGCGACAATAAAAAGATTTTTCCAAGAAAAAAAGTACATGAACTTCAATACTTTATATCCTCTTCTTTCATTTCATTTTCTGCATCCGCATTCCAGTTAGGAGATGCTTTTCCGTTATCTTCTGCTTTCACGGTATCCACAGCTTGCTTTTGGGTTTCTGAGTCTTGTATTACTGGTTTTGCCAGTTTCTTCGATGAAAAGGCTGTCACTCTGGTATATGGATTTCGCTCTAGAGCAAATGCTTCTTTAGCAGATTCAATTATGTCTCTAAAAATATTGCATTGGTACATTTAAAACAAAAAGACTGTTTACTTGGCCACTTCAAGCTTCTCCTTTGGCGGTGACAGCATCTCAAGCAATTTGGCTCTATCAAGTTCAGGAAATGGTTCCCCTGGATGCATAGCTTTTTGTCGCAGCACTTGACATTGGTGCTGATGTTTGGGGTTGTTGATTTGTTTGCATCGCATATGCTCATTGGACCTAATTTTTTTCTCGAATAATTTCTATTGCAGTTTATATCCAGTCAAAACTGGATATAAGAGCATTCAGATATAAGAGCACCTCGGGCCAGTTTCTAGGGGTGCTGTTATACTAAAAGTCACTCCCGATATAAGAGCACCTTCGATATTAGAACACGTTTGGCCGATCCCGAGGGGTGCTCTTATATCCAGATTCGACTGTACTGTAAAGCCATACCCGTCTTCATTGGCCAAAAGCATGGAAGATATGTATTCATCGATCAGATCCAATTGGTAATCTAAGAATCGAAATTAAAGTCTGGATTTTTAAAAGGGCATGCCCATTGCGAAGGAAAATATTTTTTGTTTAAAAAAAAGCAGTATATAACTGACACAAAATAGAAGAATAAAAAATATGCCTCGAGAAAGAATCGAACCAACGAACGAATATTTCCGATTTCCGCTGCTACCGTATTTCCTCTAATAATGGCCCCCTTGCGTTCAAAATCCTGTTCTTGGCATTGTGATTTTGACCCACTTTTTAAGACTTCTCTCAGGTAAGTTACCACCCATTTTGTAGTCGGTGAGATGAGCATGGTGTGACAAATCGATAAATTTATCGATTTCGATAAAATTATTTTTCGGCTGTTTGTTCAAAAAAATCTACAAAATGTTTGCAGATTTTGGTAAATTTTTGCAAATTCGTGTAGCAGAATCGTTCCTCTACACGAATTACAAAAACTTACCAAAACCTGCAAATATTTTGTAGATTTTTTTGAACAAACAGTCGAAAAATTATTTTATCGAAATCGATAAATTTATCGATTTGTCACAACATGGAGATGAGCTACAGAATGAGTGAAAAAAATGGGTCAAAAACAGAATGCCAAAACACGTTTTTTGAATTTAGGGGGCCGCCTTATTAGAGGAAATACGCTATACCGTAAATTCTCTATTAAAAAGGCCCCTCTCTAATAGAAGGCCCCTCTCTGAAGACGTATTAAAAATAGAAGGCCCCTTCTCGTATAGAAGGCCCCTTAAACAGCAAACTTTGGGTTAACACTTTATTGTACATTCAAATTAAAGCAAATTGTTCAACAAAGATGAATTAATCTTCTTCATTGTAAGTCTAAAGCAAGCACCTTCGGGTTCCCTCTTTTAGTGAACTCTTTTTTGAGCGTTGTTGGCCATCCAAATTGTGTAGGAGTTGCGAATCCTCTCTTTCAGCGGCTTGCTCCGCGAGACATCAGGCGCCTAAATAATTAAACTATAACCACACCAATAACGGCAAAACTGTTACTTGAATAAATTTTGTACAACCACCAGGAGCTTCCACGCCAAGTTGTTGTAGCAATGTAAATTCTGACTTGTAAGCAGTGAACGCATCCCAAACCAGCAGACTTGTTTTCACAAAAAAGTCTGTTTTTACGCTTGATCCGCACCTATTCTTCCAGCTCCACATCTAGTTCAGGACATTCTGACATGTCGGCCACCACCATCAGTACGCTTTTGCTTTGACCCTCTGGCTGTGTTGTTCTTGAACAATAAAAGAACTGCAAGTGAATGTGAACAAGGAAATACTAACACTTGGCGTCTCAGATGATTTTCATTTTTCTTCAAGTCCTTGATTCTTGATCGTATGACGTTGAACTTGTTTAGAGTGGAGTGATTGAAGTACTTGCACGCCCATTCGATAGCATCCACCTTTTCTGCAGTTTCAATGTTTCGTCGGCGCTTCTTGTTCACTGGACGGCTTTCGTCTTCATGCAGCTGTAGCTCATCGGGATGGCTGATCTGAACAGAAAAATAAATTAGCAGCAGAAAAAAAGTCCAATAAATGGGACAGAGAAAACAATGGATAGAGCAAAAACCAACAGACATGAAATGCAAAAAATGAGACAACCAAATTGTTATTAATTATTAATATTATTAATTATTAGTAGCCGATTCTTTGATCGAGAGCAACAGTATAGACATTGGTAAGTATCATTTACATAGACTTCATTCGACAATCATTAGTGCTTTTGTAGACGATATTTGGACGAACAAAAAGAAACCCGTTCTCAGAACTCAGTGTTAATTAAAAGCGACAATCAAGGTATTACTTTTTCTTTTCCTACATTTTTTATCATTCGTCATTTAGGCTGAACTCAGCCACTACCGTCACAATAACAATCGGCCGGAGCGAAGCGGAAAATTTTTGTTTGGTGGGGCAAGAACAAAGCCCGTTTTCTATTGGTCGCGAAGGGTGCAAAAATTCTTTTGTGTGTGCCAGCAACGTCGGTTAGCTGTGAGCGAACCTTCTCTATTGCCGGCCTTCTCTACTCTAATACCTTCCGAAATAGGTAGTTAACTATAAATATTAAACAGACATTCATAAAGTCGTGGGTTTCAGAATGCATGGTACTACCGCAGAGATGCTTATTCTGAACTTGTGTTAAGTCAATAAAGTGTAAAATTGAGTTGATTCTATCGTTTGACGCGAAAATTAGCAGAAACCGGAAAACCGGTCGGTTAACCGGGTAGGAGGAAGAAACCGAAACCGAAAACCGGGTACGCGAAAAACCCGGTTTTAAAAACCGACCGGGTACCAAAAAACCGACCGCCAACAACCCTAGTATGTACACCCATCAAGTTCGTTCCCGCCTAGGATCCGACACTTGTTTTACTCCTATTTTAAAGTCTGTTGCCGAACATAATTCGTCAGTCCAATTCGAAATATTGCAAGGATTCTGGTTCAAGCAGATCGTTTCCGAGACATACTTGAACTTCGCCACCTAGATCCGCAACACTCAATCTAACGTACACCTAAATTTTAAAAGGTTTTACGTTAAAATCAAGTGTTTCTAGCCTAGATGGCGAAATTTACTCGGAATAATGCATTTCTCAGAAAGAATCGGAATACTTGCGATATTTCGGACTGAACTTACAAATCAGGTTCAACAAAAGGCTTTGAAAATAGAGGTAAAAAGTGTTAAAGTTGAGGAGTGCAGATTAAATCAATGCTGAGCTGTATTGGCAACGGGCATGCCTCTTTGATGAAAAAAGTTACCTGATGGCTCCTCTCCGATTTTCTCAAGAGCTGGAAACTCATAATTACGCATGTCTTCGTTAAATGGCATGGTATAATGCATTAAAATCTAAAATTTTGAGATAATATTTTTTGAGGTTTTCGCTTGGGTAAAATACTGGTAATGAGGATTTCTTTGAGATTTTTGGGATGAGACAAGCAACTCGAGGATTGGAATTGACATTGTAGGCATAGCGACAGAGGGCTACCACGTCTTGTTCCAGCATTGCCTTGACTAGTGCAGACATTGTTGTTTGTGAGATCTAGAGATGGATAAAAGTGACTAGAGAATTGTAAAAAAACCAAGTTCACCTCGTCATTCGGAAGAGGTAGAAGATAGCGACAATTGTTAAGAAGGAAATGGGGCAAGATCTAAATTGTCAACATTGATTTTTACAAGGTGGTCCAATTTTTTCTAGCCATCGAATTTTGGCCGTAACTTTTTCATTTTTAGCGATTTTGAGCAGGTTTTTTTTAAATCGAAATCTGACGCTTTGAGAAGTCGATCGACACCAAATACTCAAAGAAATCATTGTTCTGACATTAACTAACAAATTCAGACAAAAATAACGGATTTTTCACTAATACATGTTAAGTCAAAAGTCTTACATTAACTTTAAAGCGTTACAAAGAGCGTAAAAACAAAGCATCTTTGCACTTTGTTGTAGCGCAGTTCAAGAGCTACAAAATCCATTTTACAGAACAATTTTTAGAAATCTGCGCATTGAGATATGCTCTTTTGAAAATAATTAATCTCTTCAAAAAATGACCGAAATCTAAGTTTTTCAAACTTTTTTTGATTTTACTCATTTTTTGAAGAAGTTGATTTTTTCCAACAGATTTTCAATTTCATTTTCAAAAATTGTCCTGTAAAATGCTCTTGAACTGCGCTACAACATAGTGCAAAACCATTTTTAACGCTTTTTGTAATGCTTTAAAGTCAATGCAAGACTTTTGACTTGATCGACTTCCCAAAGTGTCAGCTTTCGATTAAAAAAAAAAGATCTCTTCAAAATCGCTAAAAAGGAAGAAGTTACGGCTGAAATTCGATAGCTAGAAAAAATTGGGCCACCCTGTACAGTCTTAGATACATAATTTATTTAAAAAAAAATTGAAATTTATAATTTTTTTTTATCAAATTTTAGTGTAGAAATATTAGGATCAAATTGAACTACTAATGACTGAAAAATAGCGACAAATTACTTAATTCTGGCGACTAATTCAAATTTGCCTTTAAATTAGGAAATTTAGCGACTAATGGCTGAAATCTGGCGACTAATTTCACAAAACTGATTTTTTCAGTCATTTTTTTTTAATTTTTAGTGTTTCCTATAGGCAAATAGGGGTTGTAGAACACAAATCAACAATTACAGATGCAAGCGCAAGAGATTGGCCGGAGCGGGAGTGGACGGCTGTGAAAGAGTGGCTTAGCAAGGAATAGGTCGATGAGCAAGAAAGATGTCTATTTTTTAATGTTGTTTTGTGTTCTACGACTCAGATTTGCCTATACAGTCAAACCCCCGATATAGTGCGACTCCGATATAGTGCGACCTTGAGCTCGATTTGATTGAATTCACTCTAAATAGAGGAAACTATGGTCTCCATATAGTGCGACCCCGATATAGTGCGATTTTTCCCCGGTCCTGACTAATAAAAAAACCCCGATATAGTGCGAATTTCAATTTCTTTGCACATTTCCAAATAAAATTCTGAAATTGGTTTTATAGATGAGCACTGCCAAAAAGCGACGCATGATTTCGGTGGCAGAGAAGAAAGCGATCATCGAAGCGGCCGAGAAGGGCAAAAACAAGACGAAGCTTGCTCAACAATTCAAATTGCCGGAAGCTACATTCTGAAGAACAAGGACGCAGTGCTCGGGGCGATCGAAGAAGGCAGCCAACCAAGGGCTGAGCATAGTCTCTTTGTACAGTGAAACCCCGATATAGTGCGATTTTACAACCACTTTGGTATAAAACCCCGATATAGATATATAGTGCGACTCCTATAGTGCGATTTTCGAGGGGTCGCACTATATCGATTTAGTAGACCCCGATATGATTTTCCCCGTTCCCCAGGGGTCGCTAAAATTTGTTTGATTAGATAAAAAAAAAAAATGACAAAAAATCAGTTTTGTGAAATTAGTCGCCAGATTTCAGCCATTAGTCGCTAAATTTCTTAATTTGAAAGCAAATTTTAATTAGTCGCCAGAATAAAGTAATCTGTCGCTATTTTTTAGTCAGTAGATGTTACATTTCAGTTACAGCCAAAATATTATTATTTCTTCCAGGTCGATTTGAGCGAAGAGCCCGAAAAATTTACGTGTGTTTTCTAAAAAAATTCAATTTGTAAAAAATCCACTAAAAAGATTTCGGGAATTCATAGCTCAAATAAGCTGATTTGACAACTTACATTTTCCAACTTTGTAAACTGCAGCAGTTGTAGCTGCTTTCCATCTTTTGGAAATTCCAACAATTTTTGCTCAGCTTTGCCGAATGGTATCAAACTTTTGCCGTAGCGGTAACCTAAAAAATTTTTCTTTGTGTGTTTGAACAATACAACTGGAATAAAATGAACCTTTGATGACATCATCCTTGTCCACAAACTTTGCTCCTGGCACAGAAGAGTGTCCTGCAAATCGCTTTCCACCTGCGAATTCTTCATCTGCCAAGTTATCGATGTCAGCATAGTTGATGCTAATTCCCTCATCTCCTGTGGTTTCATATCTACGAACTTTTTTCAACTAAAAATTTTGCTTTGTAAACTATGAAATATGGTGCAAAATAGCTACTTCAGTTGAGGAAGATGCGGCAGCCACTGGATTAAATGAGATTTTCATGGTCGCTTCAGTGTTTTTGACATACATCTGAACCTTGATTCCAAAATCTTTAGCCAGCTCTAAATCGAACGGTTGTCCTCGGGGTTGAGTTGACTTAGGAATAAAGAATTTTAGCTGTGAGAGGCCATCTCTAAAAAATGATATTTTATTCCAAAAACTCAAAAATTGAGTATGCTATGTTTGGAAGTCGAACTCGACACGTTTCTCAGATGTTTGCTGCTTAAAAGGGCATGCTCGCTGATGGGAATATTTTGAAAGGCGGGTAACAGGTTAATTCGGCTCTCCCGTGTTATAGCTTGTTCTAGCTTTATCCAGTTCTAGCCATAAATTCTAGCACGCTTTAGCCTTTCATTTTTTATTTTTGTATTTGCTACATAGTATTAGAGGGAGAGCCAAAAGTATTTTATCATAAAAATTAAAAATGAAAGGCTAAAACCGTGCCAGAATTTTTGGCTAGAACCGGATAAAGCTATAACCATTTTTGCTAAAATACGGGAGAGCCGTTAATAAGCCATCACGGGTGAATAAAATGTCGCATTTTAGTAAAAGACAAATAAAAGCAACGCTTCCAACCGGATTCAAACCGACGACCTACCTTCACAGTCCGCCCCTGCTTTACCACTGAGCCACTGATGCCATTAAGCGGCAAAATTGTTCTTGATTACTTATCAGAAGAGGGTTCTCAAAAAATTTATATTTCACAATAATTCTTTTTTAAATTGACATGGTAACCGCCTTTTAAAGTATTCCCATCGGCAGCGAGCATGACCCTTTAACCTATTTTTCGTGTTTCAGAGTAGGGTAGTCTAATTAGCCAAAAATGGCCAATTGGAGAAAAAAATTTATGCGCTGCCTCAATTTTATTTTTTTCGCTCACAAGGCTTGCGTTTGTGTAAGTGTTCATAATCGACTTGTTGGAAAATACAAAATCAATATTCACAGACGGTTTTGACGGCTCGACAAGGATGTGGGCTAAGGATTACAGGCTCGGGGAAAATTCCGCCAACGAAATTTTCCAAAACGAACATTGCACCATCGAAACTTGCCACAACTAATTTTTTGTTGTTATAAATTGTATCGCTTGACCTGCTATGAGCTCTTTTGTAGAAAAACGTATGAGAACGAAGGTAAAAGCCTTACTAAATAGTAACTCTCGTTTTTGTAAATTTAGATGGCTTAATTTTTGTTTATGGCAAATTTCGTTTTGGGAAAACCTGCATTTGGCAAATTTCTTTTGGCGCGAATTTCCCCTAGCCGGATTACAGGGTAGTGACCAATTCCTCCCTTGTTCCTATTACATTTAACCGCAAAAACCATAACTCACTTGAAACTAAACGCCGTTCCATCAACCAGTGGCGACAAAGCCTTAATAAATTCGAATCCAACCTCTTGGGACTTTGTTTTGGCAGGTGTTGAGAGGTCTGGTCCACTGAAAAGTTCTTCAAATATGCTTTCAACTAAACATTCGATCCACTTACATAACCAGCAATTGAGCTCCGAGTGCTTTGAACCCAGTAGCCAGTGGTTTGACCATCTCCATCACAGAGTCTCTGTCTTCATTATGACCGGAGAAGTTGGTCACCAGGGTAACTGTCAAGCCTGTCAATTCCTTGGGCCCATAGTCTTCTGCATGCACTTTCAATGATTCCAGACCAACAAAGAGGGCGGAAACATCTGAATTGTGGGTTGAATTAGGGTTGGACACAGAGATATGTATCGATTTACAATCTCCTCCAGCTTTAGAATTGCTCTGTATCTCATTCTCCAACATCCTCAACCAATCCACTTTGGCTGGCTCATACTCATCGTTGTGAATGTATATGTTGGAGTACTGGGGCAGAAGTTCATTGCGAGTAACTTCATGTCCAAAGAAGATCAAGGAGAACTGGTCGTTAGATTCAGTGAAGATCTGAAGGGCAATAGTTTAGTGGTTTTTGGTAGGGCAGGATTCGGTCAGTTTTTTGACGGGTCGGCTCTGGTTTTAAGTACTATTTCAGTCGATTAAGCAGTCTCGTACCGATTTTTGTTACAAATTGACCTATTAAATTTACTGGCCAAAAAATTTGGGTTTTACGGTAAAAAACACTCTAACCACTGTATCATATTCTAATTTTGGGCAAAAATATTTATTTTCAGAAAAACTTAAATTTATCTTTTACAATTTTTATTACTGAAAAAACATTGGTGCACCCCAATATTACACGGAGATTTTTTCCAAAATCTTACAAAACTTCGACAGACCAGTAAAAATTTTTTTGAAATTAAGAAGACTTTATTTATCATCTTAAATGTCGGCTCTGAAACATCATAAATTTTTGATGTTTCACCAGTGAGCAGAGATGTTTATCTAATTTTTTTTCGAAAATCTGTGTGTAATTATGGGATAACATGCAAGGTCAGTGAGATAATATTTAGCGAATTGAATTTTTTTTAAAGTTTCAAGGTCTTGACCCCGAGAATTTTGATGGTATTTGTACACCTAGGGAGCCCCTCACATTTGGGTCTAAAGCAGGGTTGGCAGACGCAGAATTGACTTTTTTGAATGTTTTTTAAATTTTAACAACGATTTTTTTAGCTTTTTTTGCTCTATGATAGCTCAAATGAAAGAGAAATATGTCAGCTACATTTTACAATATAAAGTGCCTATATTTATGATCAAAAGTTAGAAAAATTATGCAAACGATTGCGCGATTTAAAAAGTCGAAAACGACTTTTGATCATAAATATGGGCACTTTATATTGTAAAATGTAGCTGACATATTTCTCTTTCATTTGAGCTATCATAGAGCAAAAAAAAGTTAAAAAAAATCGTTGTTAAAATTTAAAAAACATTCAAAAAAGTCAATTCTGCGTCTGCCTACCCTAGTCTAAAGTTGCCGATTTTCTTTGGATATGGATTTTTTCAGGCGTAGAAATATTTCTTTTTGGTGCAAATAGGATTTTTTTTAGTGCAAAAAGGTCCGATTTGCACCAAAATGAAATGTTTTTGCGCTAGAAAAAATTCATATCCGATTTTTTGGTCGAGACAGTGACCAGTTTCTGTCCCACGGCTCTATCCCACTATGTGTTGCCAAAATATGTCTAATGTGTAAAAGCTTCTATGCGTTGCTCTATAATAGTTGAATAAACCGTAAATAGCTTCACCTTTCTTGAAATAACCCAATCCAACAACTGTTTAGAGTGGTTGAGATCCGGCACTTCAGAATCATACAGATGTTCTGAGGAACTAGACCCCACATCCAGCACTATTGCGAACGCCTCGTGTGGACTCTTTCGGCCAGTTGTTGCTTTCTTTTTTGGAACATTTTTGGTCTCATCATCACTGTTGTCCTCCTTTTTGTTATTCTTGGGGGCAGCTCTTGCACGTTTCATTTAGATTATAGCCAAAAGTTCTAAAATAAAATTTTCAATAACAATTGCAAACAAGTGAAATAAACCATATCTAATCTTTTCGATAAAATTATATTTTGAGCAAAATGTAAAGATTGAGAAAAGTCAAAAAAGTTGCACTTTTAAAAAATGTAAACACCAGATGACCAAAACCATCTTAAACATAAGGCATGTTACAGAAAAGTACAAATATTTTCAGAAAATGCATATGAAAGCACTGCTGCACACCGAAGGGTCAATTTTTAAAGGGACGTGCCCGTTCGTTTCGAAAAATTAAGGCGGACTCCAATACTTTTTCTTTCCCCAAACTTTTTTACGACAGCGTGTTCATCGATGTTTTAAAAAATTCTTTCTTATTTTTTGAAAAGTAGTGTAAGGTGATCTATATAAAATTCATGCAAAACTAGAGTAAAACGGAATGATTCAGGTTGCTGGTACCCGCCTTTTTGCGGTGCCTTTTGTTTGTTTTTTAAATGAAGTTATATTTTCACTGGTTGCGTGCATCATTCCATTGCTTTTTCGCAAAAGTATAAAAACTCAATGCGCAAAACAACTGAAAATGAAATAATAAAAAAGCACATTCAAAACTGCCGCCACGATTTTGGCGGCTTTTTAGACTTTCAGAATACAAATTAACTCTTGAAGAGGCAGGCGATTTTCCACGAATTTCACCCACGCAATCGCCAATAGTTACCGAAAAGTTTTCTGGTTGGTTGAAACTTGGGCACGTGGAAAATTATAACGAAAAAACTAAGCTCACACATTAATTTGAGCATATTTCGCAACCCACCCCAAATAATGTTTTTCTGTAAAGTTGTGCGATTCATCAGTGAAAAATCTTTTGCTTGTAATTTAACAGTAAATTACCGACCAACAGGTAAAATTCACCAAATGTCAAATCCACAGTCCAAAACCACAGGTCGGTCAACTGTTCAAACTTTGTCCCCGCCGATTCAAAAAAATTTACTAATCATATACGCATTTTTCAACTTGGTTTCTAACAAAACACACCTAAAATTAAATTATAGGCCTTGTTTTTTAGAAAGCAAGCTGAAAAATCGAAGTTAATAGACATAATCTGTAATTTTGGAGGTTTTTCAATAGAATTTGGCACCGCAATTTTTTCGACTTTTTTTGCCGAACATTTTATATCGACTTTACAATTAACGCTGAGCAATATGTTCTCAGGTGTCAACACCGATTTTTGCTAAAAATTTTGAGTTATGAATTAAATTTTGAGTTATGGCCTTTTTCAGTGAAGTAATTGTTTTCAACCACCAAAATAACCCACTGTCTCAGAATAGATAGGAGTGGGCTGATTCAATTACGCTTACATGCATTGGTGAGCTCATTCTACTCGGATTGGAGCAGCTCTACAAGATGAATGTAAAAAATTACTATATTATTCCAAAAATTTTGGACTTTTGGCCAATTTAAAGCGAAATTACAAATTTTCTATTATGCTTTTTTTGGTGCAACTGCTCTTTTGTGTAACTGCTCTTAAAATTCAAAACTCAGTGCCGATTTGGTACTGTTTTGAAATTGAAGAGTAGTTACACAAGCAAACTGACCATGCTGAACACGAATCCGGTGTTAGGTTTTCAGGCTGTGATCGTGAACATTTTTATGAACTTGCCTTGCTCCCTCTGTGCTTTCTGATTAAAAATCGTCTGACTTGCCAAATTCAGAGCTCTAGATACCACTCTAGATACTTCTTATAAAGTGGTTTCTCTTGAATGCAATTAGATACAGTTTTTCGTAGATTCCGAAACTGACATTTAATTCTTTCCCAGGTCGGTAGCGCCACGCGTAAAATGGAAAATTTTAAGAAAACTCAAAATTTTTATAACTCAAAATTTACTTCACAACTCAAATTTTTAGCAAAAATCGGTGTTGACACCTGAGAACATATTGCTCAGCGTTAATTGTAAAGTAGAATGGTATATAAAATGTTCGGCAGAAAAAAAGTCGAAAAAATCGCGGTACCGCAAAAACCTACAAAATTACAGATTATTTCTCTTAAAGAAGGAGGAATCTTTATATGCACATCGCCTGGGGGCAAATCCCCCAAAGTGCACATTTTACTTATTTTTTACTTATTTCACTGACTTCTAGGACCAAAACCTATCGAGAAACCGATCGGAATCATTTTCAGCACTGCTTAACTGTCACCAACTGTCTTAATTTTGCTATTTCAAGCAAATGACCATCAAAATGAAAGGAAACCATCGGAAATGATGCGTATCTACTTTTATATCGCCTGAACCTCCATCAATTTTATTCATTTGTCAGCGCGTTTAGTGACTTTCTAACGTCAGAATTTCATGGGAACCTATTTTTCCACGCCAAAATCACTTCAAAAAAATAAGGAAGCCAGCAAAGGTTTGACCAGGGAAGACATGAGTATTCTTGAGGGGTAGGATTTTGGAACTAACGTTTTTTGCAATTTTAATTTCCATGATCCTTTATTAACATATACTGAAAATTACGCCAGCAAGCAGGGCTACATTTTGAGTATGAGGTTGTAAATGATCATGCAAATTAAAAATACAAAAACGTTCTAAGTATAAGTATTGAAGAGTTCTGGGACAGCCCTGGGTAGGATGGTGAGAAATTGGGCATTATTGAATGTTTTCAGATTTTAATCGTGACTTGAGTTTGTTTTTTCTATATATAATAGCTCAAATAAAAGCCCGAAATCTTGGTTACATTTTAGTATATGAAACGTGTGAGTTGTGGAAAAAAGTAAGAAAATTTCAAACCAGTCAAAGAAAACCCCCCACTACGATCGATTTTCGGAAATTTGACCCATTTCAGCCTGGATACAAGCTTCAGTAGGTGTGAAAATTTTTGGGTAGCCAAGAATGTGAGGATCATTTTCAGATAGTTATTGGGTAACTTAACACGGGAAAGGCGGTGTGCACCAAACTATGCGTTTTGTGCAGAATTTCGCAAAGAGGACGGCTTCGAATGGGTAAAACAATACGCGATTTTCGCCTACTTCATCCACATTGAATTTGAGCAAAAGTACTCTCTGAAATGAATGCACCACCTAGGTGTGTTGCATCTCAAAACGCAGGGCGTGATCGAAAATTTTGATCTTCCTTCTGAAAGCCAGTTTTCGAAAATATTTCCACTCAAGACAACAAACATTCAAATATGTTGAGCGAAAATTTTCGAAAACTGGCTTTAGAAGGAAGATCAAAATTTTCTGTGAAATTGTGATCACTGTGCTACAAGTTTCTGAGCAATAGATAGCCCTGATCACGCCCTGCGTTTTGAAATATTAAACACCTAGATATTAAACACGCCGTCCTCATTTCGAATTTTTTTCAGCTATCGTGATCAGCGGAAAATTCTGCACAAAACGCATATTTTGGTACACACCACCTTTACCGTGTTAAAATTCAAAATGAGTCTATTGTCTTAGCTACCGTCTCAGCGGTAAATTGGCTACCAGCTGTGAAGAAAAAGTTGCCAAAAACATTGGACAGAGCACGCTTTTAGATGTGAAAAGGGTATTTGGAAAATACTGGATGAATTTTTCGATCAATTTTTGTGTTTTCCATGGGATTTTTCGAAAGACATCTGTATTCTGATAACATTTTCGTATTCTCTGCAAAAATTTGGTCAAAAATATATTTACATTTGAGTCATAAGTTGTAAAAATCTCTTTAAAGAGATATGCCCACGCTAATAAGAGGTGGTGCCACAGAATTCAAAAATTTTCCTGATCAGTGAAGTTGTGTACGGATTTTTCAACTTGGTTTCTTATAAATCAAGGCCCAGAATTTAATTTTAGGTATAGTTTTGTTAGAAACCTAGTTGAAAAATCCATACACAACTTCACTGATGAGGGAAAAAATTTTGAATTCCCGGGCACCACCTCTTATTAGCGTGGGCATACCTAGGGTTGGGATTTTGCTCAAGCAAAATCTTTTCGAGAAAATTCTCGAAAACTAAGCAAAATCTTCAGTCAATTTTAACCCGTCGTTAACATTACGTCGATGTGATAATTTTCGGAATAATTCGACTTATGGCAACCTTTATTCTAAAAAGCTGTTTTTTTCCTCAGATAGCCATTTTTTAGAGAATGTTTTACACTAGTCTTGTTCAGCTGATTGAGCTGTACAAGAATATGTAAAAATATTTTCCCTTAAGCTTAAAAAAAAGTGGACGTGACCAAATAGATGGTTTGGAAAAAGTGTTACTTTTTCAAACTTTTGCTCAGTTGTCTAATATATGTGATGGTCAACCGGAAACGACTGCACTCATTTGAAAGAGCTTTTTCTGGAGAGCCAAATGAGTCATTATGTGATTGGGGTTTATCTATCTCAAAAATAAGCTAGAGCCATCTGCATTTAATAAGTCAAAAACTAAAGTGCTTAAAGATTTACTTACTTAAAATGTTCGCTTCCCGAAGATTTTTCAAAAATTTTTCCGAATGTTATGAAAACAAAAGATCTCAATAAGTTTGAACTCTCCATTAAATTTGTTACAAGATAGTGAAAAAAGTAAAAAAAAATTCCGGCATGACCAGGTCATGATTCATTCTTACAGATTATGTCTTTCTGTAATTTTGTAGTTTCGCCACCTCGACCCCTCAGAAAATGGGAAAGTTAAGTTTTGTAAAGTTTTGTAGTTAAAAGAAAACCTACGTTGTGCTGCGTACGATAGCACCAAATTTGACTACATTTTGTTGGTAATTCACCGAGCTGTGGCCTCCAGAAGTTTGGTACTCAGAAAAACCAGTATTTTTTCTTGAAGCAGTTTATCATCATTGAAAATTTAATGACTTGTCGTCGTTCGAAAGCTTATTAGACGCAGAAAGAGTTGCTCTTTCTAACAAGCACAAAAACGTTCCGGTCTCCAGGAAGTTCTGGTAAAAAATTGTGTTTTTTCAAAGAATCAGCATTTTTCGAACACCAGTTTTTGGCGAAAAAAACGCCATTAAAAACGGAAAACGCCTATTTTAAATTCCTCTCAGGACAATAAATATTCGAATCACCGATTATTGATTTGTTTGAAAGTTTGTTGGATGAGAGGAATTTAAAGGGGCATGCTCACCTGTTCAAATTTTGTCCCCGCCAATTCAAAAATTTTTCCGAATCATTGAACTTCTGTACGGATTTTTCGACTTGGTTTCTGACAAAACAAGGCCTAGAATTTAATTTTAGGTATAGTTATGTCAGAAACCAAGTTAAAAAATCCGTACAGAAGTTCAATGATTAGGAAAATTTTTCGAATTGGCGGGGACAGAATTTGAACAGGTGAGCATGCCTCTTTAAAATTTTAAAATATGATGTTCAAAGTGCACTTCTAAGAGTAGTTTCAGAAGCAAATCAGATACGTTGATCACGAATCCGGTGTCACAATTTCAGGTTTGCTTAGTGAAAAAAAATTTACGTCAAAAACTGAAATGAGTTAGGTCGACTAACAAACTTCAAAGGCCTTTTTCGTCTTGCCTCCCTCAACTTTTTCGGAAATATCCCGCCAGAAAGATGCAGAATTAAATTCTCTTTCTGATGCACTAAAATTTAGGAGGGTGCAAGCCGATTTACGATTTTTATGGCGGTTTTTACGCCAAAAGAGTGTTCGAAAAATGCTGTTTTTTGAAAGAAAAAAAACACACTTTTTTGCCAAAGTTTCTAACAAACTCAGGGGTCCGATTATCATTGCCCTTAGGCATTGCCCTTAATTTGAAAATTTTGCCTTTAATTTTTTTTTTGAAAATAAAGGCACATTTTGACGGATGTTATGAAAGTTATGGCATAGGGGCGTTTCCTCCCTTTTTTTCCCAAATGGGAAAAAAAGGGAAGAAACGCATTACGTAATGCGTTTCTTCCCTTTTTTCCTTCCCTTTTTTTTGAATTCGCGCGCTTTCTATTTTGAATCCCCGAGCCCCACCCTTACTTTAGGCTTAGGTCTTAGGCTTAGCCTTTAGGCTTAGGATATGGCTAAGCCTAAAGGCTAAGCCTAAAACCTAAGCCTAAAGTAAGGTCGGGCTTGGTGTCCATAATTCTTTTCAGCCCTACTACCACCATCCACCCCCACTTTTCTACTTTTCAGCCATACTACCGCCATCCACCCCCACTTTTCAACTTTTCAGCTATACTACCACCATTTACCCCAATATTTCAATCGATTTTTAGTAAATTTGAAAAAGGCGCGAATTCAAAAATAGGAAAAAAGGGAAGAAACGCATTACGTAATGCGTTTCTTCCCTTTTTTCCCATTTGGGAAATAAGGGAAGAAACGCCTACGCACCGAAAGTTATGACTACTTTCTTGGGCAGAAAGAGTTGTTGAAAGCAGGAAAGGGGAGAGAAAAATATGTTTTTCGTCATTAAAGTTGTTTTTTTGTTGATTTTTGTCGGGTTTGAAGCATAGGGACAAGGTGCCTTTAAGTTGCCTTTATTTTGGTGAAAATTCCTTTAAATTGCCTTTATTTTTGACACTAGATGCCTTTATTTTAGAAATTCGCGATCGAACCCCTGAACAAACTGGAACGTTTTTGTGCTTGTTAGAAAGAGAAGCTCATTCTGCGTCTAATAAGCTTTCGAACGACTACAAGTCATTAAATTTTCATTGAGGATAAACTGTTTTAAGAAAAATACTGGTTTTTCTGAGTGCCAAACTTTGGGAGGCCACAGCTCGCCGAATTACCAACAAAAAGTAGTCAAATTTGGTGCTATCGCACTGAGCACATCGTAGGCTTTTTTCTAAGCCCAAACTCTCAATTTCCCGTTTTTTGAGTGGTCCGACCAAACTACAAAACTACTTCTGGTTAGAAAAAATTTTTAAATTGGCGGGGACAAATTTTGATCAGATGACCATGCCCCTTTAACAGCGCCCTAAACAGGTTGTGCAATCAGAAACGAAATCATCACGCAAAAAAGTCCAGAGCTAAATAAAAAGACTGAACTTGCAAAAAAAGGCACAAATTTTAAATTTCAAATTTTCAAAACGAATTCAAGCTGTTTATTCCGGGTTTTTTACACCTTGGTAAATTACTAGGGTTGTCGACTCGACGCGTCGATTTCGACTTTTTACGTCGAAAGTCGAGATATTCTCGACGCTTCGAGTCAAAAAATTCGACGGGTCGACAATCCTATAAATTACCGTTGATTGAACCGCTAAATGTTTTACATTCCCTCTTTTTCGTTAAGGGAACTAATTGGCGAGTTGTCTGAATTTAATTTGTCTAATTTGTCTGAATTTAATTATTTTTGATATTTAATTTCAGAAAAGCGACTGCAGTACAGAAAAAGAATCCTGATTTATCAGTTCAAGAGCAAGCCTAGAATTTCTAATGAAAGCCATGTATACAGAAGCTGCTTCTACATCATGGTTGGACTTTTTGGTGTTTTTGCCTGTTACAATTCTACAAGTTGTGTATTTAGGACACCTGACAAGATCACCAATCAACTACATCATATTCAGCTAACAACGGACGAGCTTTATGGAGTGCGAAAATATTCAGAGCTGTTGAAGGTAACTTTTTTCTGTAATCCACCGACTTTTATTAGTTTCACAGGATTCTGGCAAGCAATTATTTCCGTTGAACATGCGTCATGAGCGAAAAGAGTTGTTGCCCGACTCCATTCGCAAGCTTTCTCTAAGGCGGGCTATTGACAAAAAGATTGAAGATATTCCGTCGGCAAAAGAAATTGAGGTTTTGCTGCTGTTTCTATGTTCTGTTACCCCTATACGATCTGCTTGTTTTCAGGACTTCATCCTGGCTCTAGACACATCGCCTGACATTGAAATTTTGGATGGAACGCAAAGAATGATTACTTTTGGTGATTGCATGGTAATTTTTTGAGCCTTTCTCCGATTCTGAATTGACCATACTTTTTCTAATAGAAAGACCGTTTGAATTCAAAAAAATTGTTTGTGCTTTGACTTTTACTTACTTATGGATCTCGGGCCCAGAAGCTCGATGCCCAGAAATATGCATGATGACGTGCTGGGACCATCCGCGGTTCATATTTTGATGGGGGAGGTGACCCAGGACGGAGTAAACATTGTGGCCGGATTCTGTGGGTCAGTGTGCCATCCTAAAGATCCTCAGTCTGAACGTATAACTTTCGTTCTCTGTCCCGCTTTTGACCAATTTTAATATAAAAATTTAAAAACTTATACTTCTAAAATCACACCAAAGTAGAGCTTTTTAAATAATCCCCTGCCGCTCGGCCCAAATATCGATTAATTTACGTGGGTCCCTGAATTACGTGCAAAACTTTCCTCCGGCGCTTTTTGGAGTTTGGTGTTCCCCTTCTATGCTTTATTTTGGATATTTTTCAGAAAGTGCTCGAAAAATCGCCCAAACGTCTGCAAGTTATGATGGAATTAGCTAATCTCTTCGGACAAAGCCAGCAAGACTTGGATGACTTTGGACGGCTGAACACGGACATTATTGTGCAATTCCTCAATCTTAAATGCTCGCTCTGGCGTTATCGGACAGGCCTCGCATGGTATGATCAAGACTGTACTGGATGTTTGAATCGTCAGGTCGGTTTTTTATTTTATCTCGCAATTTATCAGCTGAATTTTTTCAGCAACTCATAGAATTTTTCAAGGATGAAGTAATGCCAAGTGTAGATTCTTTAAATGACTTGGAAGTAAATATTTTTTTTAATTTTGCTGTGCTCCAATTTGTAATTGTGCAGGGTGAATTCCGCCAGTCCTATCTAAACACAGTGACCACGATGTTTTTCTTCTTCATGGACCAGAAGAACAAAGGATATTGCCGTATCGCCGACATATTAGTCAGTGGCTTCCTGGAAAGTGTATTCTCCTTGCAGTGCAGCGACGAAGAAGGCGATGAAGCGTACAACAGAATCGTTAGTGAGAATTGGTGAGTAGACAGTTTTTTGAGTGTCGAGACTTGCCTAGAATGACATCTTTTAAAGTTTGGATGTGTCTCATATCTTTTTTGACGAGAACTTCCTCTGGTAGTCTGGCGAAAGCCAGTCTGGAAGCCAGTCTGGCAAGTCTGTAATTTTCGCCAAATAAAATTTTCCTGAAAATTTTTGAGAGATGTGATTGGGTCATGAATAACCACCATTGTAAGCGGGTCTGCCGTGTAAAAGAAATATTATTGCTCTCAAAATTTTTGCCTTAAAGGGACAAGCCATGCTTTCGAAATTGGTACCCGCCAATTCAAAAATTTTTCCTAATCATTAGAATTTTACGAATTTTTTGATAGGGTTTTTAACAAAAAAAAACCTTAGAATTTATTTTAAGCCTAAGTTAAAAAATTCGTACAGAAATCCAGTGACTAGGAAAAGTTTTTGAATTAGCGAGCACCAATTTTGAAAGAACGGGCATGCCCCTTCAATACAGCGTTTCCCAAGATTAATGGCCATTTTTAAATTATCACAACTTTTTTCTATAGTGAATCCCGAAATTCTGCGAACACAGAACGATTCAGCTCTTTTTAAGTATTTAAGTATATAGTATATAAATTTTTAAATGTATGAAACAATAAAAAAGCGATTTTCGCTTTTTTCCCCATGTGGTTTGGACCTTGCGTTTGAGATGTGTTTGACATTGTGCATCAAAAAAATAATTACCGTATTTCCTCTAATTAGCGCCCCCCTGATTAAAAATCGTGTTTTTGGCATTGTGTTTTTGGTCCACTTTTTGATCACTTCTCTCAGGCAAGTTACCAACCATTTAATAGCTCATCTTTCTGGCTACAAAATGGGCGGTAACTTGCCTGGGAGAAGTGATCAAAAAGTGGTCAAAAACGCGATGCCAAGAACACGATTTTGAATCAGAGGGGGGGGGTGTGTTGCGCTAATTAGAGGAAATGCGGTATGTCGAGCGATGTTGTTCCGAGTTCACATAGTTTCGAAATTCGCCCTAGAAAAAAGTTATGGTTGTTTAGAATGGCCAAAAATCTTGGGACACCATGTACATAATTCAGTAAATTTAGGTTTTCGCGGGAGAAGACTCAAGAGTTGATTTCCACTTTCAAGATGCTTGACGCCAGCAAAAAAGGAAAGCTTTCAAGAGAGGACTTCTCCAGAATCAATGATGGCGCCTTCACTCCTGTATTTGTCAATCGCTTGTTCCAAGTGCATGTTGCCAGTCGTTCCAATGAAATGAGCTTCGAAGAATATGTGATCTTTGAAATCGCACAGAATCATTTGGCTGTATGTGTTTCACTATTTTTGATTTTTTGAGTGTGCCTTAATGTGGTGGTTTTCCAGCATCCTGCTTCGCTTACCTATTTCTTCAAAGTGCTTGATCTGAAGGATGTTGGCTATCTAACCCAGCTTGAGCTCCTCTACTTTTACAAGGACATGAAAGTTGCCTACGAGGAATATGTGTCTGCTGTCGACATGCCCAATTTCGATGACTACTCCGACCAGCTGTATGACATGGCTCAAGCAAAAAACTCGAACAGGTATTTTTTGAATTTGTTGGGTTTCTGCCTACTTTTCACGTAAAACTTTTTTGATATTCAAACCCCTCGGTGTAAGGGTTTGTAGACAATAAATGTTTGAGCAGATGAATAGGTGGATTTTTAGAAGACCTAAAGTCTAATTTGTTGATATTTTTTGCAGGATCACGCTGACAGATGTGCTCGAGTGCAGGCAAGGCCACGACTTTGTTTTGTGCTTGACCAACTGCTATGAGTTCTATCGCTATGAAATGCGTGAAGGTAAACTAGCCAATCTTACCATAATCTAATAAAAAATTTTGAGGTGAAGGAGACAGCTCAGGTGATGCCGCCGATTCAGTCATGCCAATAGAAGAAGCAAACGAACAGGAGGAGGCACTAGCAGACACAGAAAAAGGAGAAGATCAGGGGGAAGTCAACAAGCCATCAGAGGATGATATTAGTGAAAGCCAGTCATCAACACAGCCCACTACGGTTGAATCACAATCAGAACCAGTAGAGGAAAGCGTCACATCAATTTTATGATGGGAAATAATAATTCTTGGTTCTCAGCTGTCTAGAAATTCATTGTTGTTATGTTGGCTTGGTTCTTGACATATGAAATAAAATGATTCGCCAGCAGATCAATGTCCTTTACGACTGTAAGTGAATGGACTGAATGGTTTGCGCTTATTTATAAATAAGCCAGCTTGGGTATGGTTATCATAGTTTCAGGGCTCACCTTCATTACGTATAAAATTTTTGTGTAAATCTGTGATTATAGCAGAAATGGTAAAAAAACGTTGCATGGCTACTAATGGAGACTAATTAATTGTGAAAATATTTAGTATCAAACTTAGCCTTCTGAAAATAATTATTATATCTGTACGTTAGTAAAGATTACAGTAGGTCTTCTATCGCCAAATTTTTTAGCTGTATTCAAGTTGTCCTTTGATAAGGGGCGGCTACCTTAGTTTCTAAGGTGTTTATACTTTAGAATCAGGTTTTTCTATTCACAAACCGCTTTTTCACACCTAATTTAGTAAAGATAGCATAATTTTTTTGTCCTTTCAGAATAAGAACCCTTGGCATTAAGATTTCGGCTAGTCAAATTAGCATTTAAGTCTTAACAAACCATTCTCAGTACACGATTTTGGGTTACATAGTATGGTTTATTCGGTCCTTGGAGATGATAAAAAATTTCTGGACGAATTGGCAGTGAAGGAATTGACCGCATCGGCGATAAAAATCGCTTGTCAAGTAAAGTCTAGCCTCTTTAACTTCAAAAAGGAGAGAAAGACATAGTTGAGTCGTTGTAACGTAGCCTGGCCCAGTCTGTGGCGAAAAAAGTTTTGTTGAAATTCAGCATTTAACTAGCCTTAAAAAAATTTGCTGTAAAACACATTCCCCGTTGAACATCAGCAGAGCTTACAATGATTTAACACGCAAAGGGCTGAGTGTACTAACGGTAGCAAAATGCTCAGCGAGTCTCGCTGAGCATGTTTACAAAAACGGAAAATTCAAAAAGTCACTTTTTGGCCACTCCAGATGCTCGAGAAACATGGTCATTTTCGTTACCTGGTCTCCACCTAGGTACGTGAACGTTTGGTGTCGGTGCTTACTTAAATTGGTATCTCGGCAGTACTACTAATAGTGCAAAATGACCGCGAGGAGTTGTGCTATCTATTGAATATATGCGAGTCGATGTTTGTTTTCAAAAAGATTGATAACCCACCCATTGTTCAACAAAAGTCCACTTGCCCGAAATTCCTATCTTTGAGCCAAACTTTGCTCAAAAGTTTGAAATTTGACATTTTTCTATGCTTTCTTGGTCATAAAAGATGATAATTTCCTCAGCTACAAGATAGTAATTTTTTTAGTTCCAGCTTCAAGAGCAAAACTGTCAGAAATAACAAGAGAATAGGGTCAGTCATAAAATTTTCCTATATAGAGGTTTTCCAAATTTCAAGTATTTTACTTATCTTTTTCTTTATCTTTTTATATCGGTTGATAAGCAGATAAAGCTAACCTATCTAGTGTTATGCTCAATTACTTCTTATTTACAATTATGTCTACAAGAGCTGATGATTTCTCGGAATGCAGTCTGTCCGAAAGTGATCATTTTTGGTGTATAATGTAAAAAACACGATCTAGTTAGCCCATCCAAAAAAGAGGGCATCAATAAGTACTCGATTAATAATCAAATTTGTGTTTAGAAGCTTCATTGCAATGAATCTAACGAAAAACCAAGCTAACGTGGTGCAACGCATGCCAGCTGCGAGGATGGCTAATCGCGGACTAGCGAAGAAGAAGATACACCAGTTTCTGTTAAGATTTAATTCTTATATGATGAGGGGAATGGCAGGTAGTGTTTTGCAAAGCTTTGAAAGAAAAAATGCCTACTTCGTCCCTACCAAATATTGTTTTTCAAAGTCAAAAATGTTTATAATTTTTAGCCATTTCTAAGTTATTTATGCCCTTAAATCACGGTGATTAATCAATGATGGTAGGCGACGATGGGGTCGAAAGACATATTATAATTATTATTATTAAAAAAAATTGTAGATAAAGAATTGTAAAATCTGTTTGAGAGAAATACCTTTGAATTGTGAAAGGTGTCATCAGGCAAGAGATTGTGGAGATCATTCATGCTGTTGTTCCATGCTCGTGTGCTCAGTCGTTGCCGAGTCGAAAATGTTTTAAAGGCAAAATGTTCTTAGTTTTATTGGCTCAAAAACTGGTCGGTCCGATATTTTTTGGCAGAATTCGTTATCCGGTAACCTCCCAAAATTGTGTTTTGACTGCTTTCAACAGCACGCTAATACTTTTGTTCTTCAATTTCATTTTCACTTCTTCATTAAGACCTGAAAAGCAAGAATAAGTGTTCAAAACATACTTTTGGGAGGATGCGTTATAACGAAGCATAGCTTTTTTCGTGGGAAGCGGGCTTCAGGTGCAACAGGATTTATTATATTACATTTGAAACCTATATCTTACAGCTTCCTGATGTCTTCATTGTCTTCAAGAGAAAAAGATGAAAGAATGCTCGAGATCGAGTATTTTGGCAGCTATAGTGCTGTAAGATTTAAAAAAAAAACTAAAGTGTAAACGTAACTTTAGGAAAGAGGCCTTAACGACAAAAAAAGCAATGGGTTTGGAGGTCTTCTATTAAGAAACGTTGTAGCGTGGGCTAGTGAACAAGTGAGAACGATTTTGGTGTGGGCAGATCTCAACTCCACGGGCCTTTATGGGAAGTATGGATTCAGTAAAGATTCCAACAAGAAATATGGCCTTGTGGCCTATCGAGGGGCGAAACTCATGTCTCTGACATTCGGTATGTATAGTTGTTTTTGAACGGTACGTGACAAAATCTTCTCGGACCGAAATCTTCTCGGGTACAAATCCTCTCGACCATAATCCTCTCGGTACAAAATCTTCTCGACCGAAATCTTCTCGGACCAAAATACTCACCAAAATCTTTGGAAAAAATCTTCAAAAATCCGCTACTTTGGTTATTGTGCTATCTGTTTAATTGCAATACTATTCGAGCTATCCACCTAGAATTGTCTCAAGATAAGTGAGAAAACAATGTTTGATATCTCAAACGTTTTATATCTAGGCGAAGAACCCCAAAAACTATCACAAGTGACAATGGAACTAATTTTGTCTTGGATGAAGTCTCACTGAAGTGACCGAAGTGTTGGAAAAAGTTGAAAGTAGAACTTCCAAAAGAGCTGTCGATTCTTTGCAGAACTGGAGACTTTGAAGAAATTTTGTCTCTTTGTGTTTCTCTGTTTAATTGAGCCACAAATTTTGGTCAGAAAACAAATTAATGAGTTGCCTAAATTTCGAGATAGAAATAAAATCAAGAAACCAGCTAAACTTCTTGATTAATCTTTGTTTTTACAACTTTGACCATTTTTTACAGTTCTTTTTAATTATAGTACTTTAACCTTGTATTCGTTATTTTGATTGGCTGATTTTTGCTGGGGTGTTTTATTCTTATACTTTGCTCAACCCCTCAACAAATCATGTGTGAGTACAATGCTAGGTGAGTAATGCACAATGCTAGGTGAGTCAGGTGGTTCTGGGGCGTTTTCAATGATTCCTAATTCCAATTGCTCATCAATAATTTTAATGTTTTAAACAACACTATATAAGTGGAATTATACCACGAATTGTTTTTTCAAACGAACTTTTTTGCTTTTTAGTCAAATTTTTTTTGACCTGCTATTTTTGCATCCGAGCCACTTGTTTTTGATATAGAGTGTAGTTTTATGTATAGTTTATATGTTATTTATATGCTATTTTATGGTATATATATACGTGGCATATATGGTGTTATGCGCATCGTGAAACGTTCAGACAGTCAAGACGGAATTCAAGTATTTTATTTACTTAAATATTTAGGCTAATACTGTTTAGTGGATTTGCTGTACATTAGCGCCAGAACATCTTAGAATTGTTCTTTGAAAGAATATCTTTGATCTATAGAATCGATAATTGATAATAATAATGATATGTAATTTATGCTTCTGTGTTTAATAAAGATTTGATATTTTTATTCCTGTTTGAAAACTAGTTTCAGAAGACAAATGGCTAAGTAGAATCGAAAACAAATAAAATTTGTGAAGGAATTATTTCCCTGTCAAACAAAACAAAAATCAACAGGGGACCAAGGCAAAATTTGCACCGGATTGTACATTAGCGCCGTAGCATATATGGTATATATCAGTAAAACGTCTTTTTCCACAGTCAAAATAATGGCTTAATTTGATTTTGGACCAATTTTAATTTGGCGTAATTTGAAATGGCCCAGTTTTTGGCGTTACACAAAAATAACTTCTTTTCTTAATTTATGAATCGCACTCAAATTTTTTTAAAGGGGCATGCCCGTGCGTTACACGGAGAAAAGGCGACCAGCAGATTTTTTCTTTCTCGAACATCTTTTATATGCGTTCTTATCCTAATTTTTTGAATTTTCTGCATAGTTTTTAGAAGTAATATAAGGTAGGGTTATGGAATGGAAAATTCTCCAGAGAATTCTTTGGAGAATTCTCTGGAATTCTCCGCCGATTTTTCCGACTAAACAAAAAATGGAGAAATAGAAAATGTGAAAAAACTCAGTTGTAGGGTCGGGAGGTAGTAAGTTACCACAATAACTTACTGGCAAGCTACTAGTAACTTGCCAGTAACTTACTGGCAACTTACCACAGTCCGTCTAACTTACCGAAAACGCACGGGCGTGCCCCTTTAAATTACATATTATCCTCTATCAAAGGCCAAAAAAATGTGCTGTTCGCACAAGGTGGGAAGGTTACACTTTAAACAATGGCGATTTTCTGTTTATATTGAATATAATTTATTGAGCCATTTATTTCTCCCCGTCCGACCATAGAAAGCAAAACAACAACAAATAATAAGTAATTGAAGAGCGAGAGGTGGCATTGCTCAATAGCCAGCCATCCAGCCACATCCTATATGTGTCTGAGCTCTTGGATTTGCCCCTTCCCTCCTAGTTTAGGAGTAGGAGTAGTATATGGCTCCTCATTTTCCAAAAGCAATCTGAGTAAAGGGGTGAGTGAGCACGTCTTTTACTAATTAACTTAACTCACTTGGATTGGCTTTTTTGTTCGCAAAATCATGCCGTTTGTGGTTGGAGCGTTAGGCTTCTTATTCTGTTGATTTTATATGTTTGTCTTTCTTTAATTACTTAGGTACTTACTAGGACTGACGAGAGGAACTTACCGAGCTGTTAATTCATTTAAAAACAGCTGTCCGGTGGACTTTGTGGAATTGAAAAAGAATCTGATGCAAAATTTTTCTTTGAAAAAAGATCTCTGAACTTCCGAGTCTCCAGTCTTGAAAACCAGGGGTTTCGGCAAGTTATAAACTTTTAACACTAAAACGGTTGTTTGTACTAAGCCTAAGCGTCTTGCTCAGAATTTCGTGCTGAACATTTCTACGCGGATCGACTTTCCGAAAAAAGTTCTTTTTGCGGATAATTTTAGCATTTTTCACGTACTAAAGGGCGTTTTTAGGGCGCGGCCGACCATTTTTGAAAAAAATTTTTTTACCTAAAGTTTGACTTTTTGCCTTGGGGGACCAAGGTAAACCTTCGGGAAAGGGTACCTGAATACCCAAAAAGATGGAATTTGAAGACAGTTTTGTTAATTTGCGCTTTTATGGTTATCATTTATCATAAATCCAGAGTGCGTTCTTCATTGTTTGGTCTTCAAGGTATGTGTGTGCTAAACATCGATGTGCTAAACATTGCCTTGAAGGACCACAGCAATGCACCTAAATTGAGGTATTCTACTACGTTTTGGTGACTGGAGCTAAGCAAAAAGAGTCTCTATAGGTATTTTATGATCAAGAGCTCTTCTCGGAATTATGTCTAATGTAAGTGAGTGCGTGCATCTCTAACTCTCAAGCCCCCTGCGGCCCATTCGGGGTCTTGGGGGTTTGGAGTTGAGATGCGCACACCCACATACCTTAGACACAAATCACTCGAAAGTGACTCTGGATGCATGAAAGAGCATGCATACCGGAGTTTCTTTACGCGGTAGGCCCCATTTAACAAAACTATGTTCAAACTCCATCTTTTTGGGTATTCAGGTACCCTTTCCCGAAGGTTTACCTTGGTCCCCAAGGCAAAAAGTCAAATTTTTGGTGAAAATTTTTTTTTCAAAATGGTCGGCTGCGCCCTAAAAACATGTTTTCTACACGTTAAAAGTTCTAAAACACCGAAAAAACATCATTTTAGGGTGTTTTCGGAGGACTCCGAGTAACCCAGTCCGGCCCTGATCATGACCAGTCACAGTCAAGGGAAAATCTGACGGGAGAGGTGTGGCTCGAGCCAGACCCCAGCGACCACCAAATACTATGCCTTGGTCCCGCTGTGTTTCACTTCAGGCCAGAAAGCTTTTTTTTCGTAAAATGTAATCTGCAAAATCGTAAAAGTGAAACGAAAAAGTTTTCAGCGTGTTTTTTAAATAAAAAAAATAAAAAAAAATATAATTTATTTTTTAATAAATTTTAACCAATCCCGTATTTGCTAGTACATCTTACTGCTGTCCTTTTTGAGATATGCAAATGGCCAATTTTGAAGAAATTTTTTTGAGAAACGGTCAATAGTTCGGTTCCAGCTGGTACCCTGACCACTTTTTTATATTTTTAATTTTTTCATAGTTGAATTTTTTCCAGCATCAAACTGTGTGCCAACTTCCTCAAATTGTACTCCAATTTCAAAATTTGCCTACTTTTTTTCACCGATAAAATGACGGTTGGATACAAATTAATACGAGCTGAATAATTCATGGAGAAGTAGGAGGTTGGCTAGCCTGTGCTCTATTGCCGCCCCCCATGCCACTAGTCAATATAGCATAGGGCAGTAGTCATGAATAGTAGACTCCTCTTGCTGCTAATTAAATTAATCTTTGGAGCTTGTCGTCCCCAATTTTTAACACAATTCAATATGTTCTTTTCACCCCATCTTAAATTTGTATCTATTTACAAGTTTATGCCTATTTTTAGAGTTGAAGCAGGGGCCGTAGTAACAAAACTTCTGTGGCTGAAAGTGGAATATCTTGGAGCTCAGCTTACAGTTTGAAAATCGGTTTGCGCAAACGAAAGTAGAGATCTTTTATCTTCAGATTTTGTTATGATCGTCTAGATTGCCATATTGGAAATCAGAGCTACCATTCGCAGCTGCGGATATTTATTTGCATTTAGTGGTAGCTCTGATTTCCAATATGGCAATCTAGACGATTATAACAAAATCTGATATATCAATCTAATATATCCAATTAAGTGGTGTGAAAGAAATTTTAAAATAAAAAAAGCAATTATACTGTACCTAATGCTACTATACCTAAAATTTTATTGTCTGTCAAATGCGAAATTAGCCGAATGCGAATTTTGTCAAATGCGAACAAAAAAGCTTATTTCATAATATTAACAACATTCATCAACAACAGACAATCAGTAAACGAAAAAAACAATCAATCGACAATTTGGAGGGAATCGGTAAGTTTGCTTTGCTGTTCTTTGTTCTTTCGCTCCTGGTAAAAGGCTTCATCCAAGGCATCGCTGTGCTTGAGAATGTTGGGATCGGCGAAGTTCCTCTCCACGTAGCGGCGAACGAGATTCAAGGCAGACTGGGCTTCTTGACGGGTGATGACCGTCTCCTCGACTTCCACTTCCTCCACGTCCTTTGGCTCGATGTCGCTGACTTCATCTCCTTGTTCTACTGCCGAGATTTCCGCCACGATTTCAGCCAGCAATAGAGCACCGTCTGCAATGGAGAGTAAAAAACGAACAAACAAAGAAGGAACAAAATCCAACCTGTGATCACTTCGTTGTCCACAGCCAGGAAATCCTCTATCACCGCGTCAGCGTTCATTTCATCGCGCACAAGCAGCTCAGTCCACGCGTCTAGCAAAACCCTTTAAGGTGCAAATTGTTCAATAAAATTGGTTTGCTGTAGATATCTTGAACTTCTGCGAATCTCGGCCGAGGTCTCGCTCGGTCCCCATTCTTCATCTCTACTTTTTTCTGGCACCAAAAACAATTTTTAGCGCAAATTCACTTTTCAGCGCAAATTTACTTTTGTTTGTTGAAAATTTTCGTATCTTATTATCTTAAATTTTCTAATCTTTTTTCAAAGCTTTAACACTATCAGGTAGCCTTGCGATACTAGTTTTTAACGAGGTATCCGTCATGGCCAGACCTTTGGTCATCCTTACAGATTGTGTGTTTTAAGGTAAATACCTTTAGTTATTTTCCGCTGTTTCTGTTGCAAATTGCAACTCATTTTCCGATTGCCCTTTTTAAAGTGGTTTTATTCTGGCTTGCAACAATAGCATCTAGACAAGTGTCAATCAGGCAAAAAGCTCTAACTTAATTTGTCACCCACTTGCTTGGAATTTGGAATTCACGCGACCACAGCAGCAGGAATGGAGACAATGGTTAAGTGATGCAAAAAAAAGATTGCTTAGGTTTCCAATCAGATTCTATAAACGCGATTTGTGCGATTGTAGTGTATTGTCTGAATGCACGCATATTCTCGGCAATAATTTTTGATTAAAAAAAATTGAAGTTTGACCTTTAAAAAATTTTTATATACCAACATTTGTGTCTGTTTTGTTAATCTCTTAAACTTACGTGTAATTTACTTAAATTTTTATTAAATCGTATTATTTCAGTATGCCGGACTCTCACTATTTGAAAAAAAAATTAGGTTACAGAGACACTTTTAGGGATGAAAAATGATTTTTTAAGCAAATAGAGATACTACCGTATTCTCTCTAATAGAACGCCACACCTTAGGGCCAAAATAGGGGGTGAACCACTTTTTGCTGCATTCTTAACACAAAGACAAAATTTTTTTCAGGTTTAAAATAGAACGCCATGGAGTTCTGTTAGAGATATACGTATTTTATTTCCAAGTCCTAAATTATTTGTTTTCCAAAAACCACAACCAGCAATTGATTAATTAATTAGATTGCAGCCTCATTGCCTGCCCTTAAGTGAACTATTGGCTAATGTCCATGCCCAACTATTCCCATCTTTTTCTTTGTTTATATTATTATGTAAAGTTTTACTTAAAAAAGGAATGACACCACAAAAAAAGTTTTCTACACATGGCAAGATGATTATTATTAAAGCAGCAGTGATTTTGTTTTTGCTGTTAAGGCAATAAATAAGCTATTGGCAAGAAAGCAGCACATTTCATGCCATGTGAAGTTGAATTGTCCACTTGGAACAGGAAAACAATTCCAACCACTTTTCACATGTGGGAGGTACTAAAAAGAAAGTTGCGTAATCCACCCACATAAAGTTGTTTCGTAAAGTTTATAAATTTTATTACTTTTTGGTCTTTTTGTTTCTCTATACTTTCCACCTTATTGTGATTTTTTGTACCAGGTGAGAAAAATCCAAGAAAAAACATACAGCCTTTTCTTAAAATCGGGGTAAAGAAGCATGAAAAAAGTCATTTCTGACTACCGAAATGTATAATAAAAAAAATTCGAGCTTTGATTAAAGGCTACCTTTTCAGGCTTGTTTCTAAGCTTTGACTAGTCTTGGCAGATAGCCAATGTACTAATTTAACATCAAAGAACTTTAAAAAATATTTAAAATTTCAGTTAAATTTGCAATTTTTTAAAGGGTAATACCGTATTTTCTCTAATTAAATGGCATGCCGGTTTATTTTTCAACCTCTCCAAACCCGAGAAAATTTGTGGGTTTATCTTAAGACGTTTAAGTGAAAATCCAAAATCGAAAAAGCGGAATCGGTAGAGCTCGTGGGAGTTAAGAAAATGCAGAAAAAAGCTTTGCAAAATATATACTCTGCCTTGAGATACAGACCCTTAAAGTAGGGGGTGCCGGTTTATTAGAGACTGCCGTTTAATTAGAGAAAATACGGTATATAACTGTGTAAAAAATCAATTTCTTGTAAAAACACAAAAAACACTTTTCACAAGAAATTGATTTTTCGCACAAGGCTATATATTAATACTCCGATTTTCAAAACGTAATCTAACAAAACATTAAACCCTGAATTAAATTTTTGACCAGCTAAAATGATAAAAATGCTCGTCAACTTCCCAAACTAACATCTCAAGTGTTTGGAGCCAAATGGTGACTTATCCAAAATAATCAAGCTAAGTTTAATGTGCCATTAGAAAGAAGAGATGCAGGGCTACAAAATGGTATTAAAAGAAAAGAGATAAGATCGAAACATTAATAAAGGCAAAGCTTTTTCGTGTTGCAAAAAGACTTTTTTTGCTCTCAAAAGACTTTTTTATACAAAAAAACTTTTTTTTAAAAGCTTTGCCCGTTTTGAAAATCCGTCGGAACTTTTGGGACACCCGTTAATGTAAAAAACACGATTTTTGCTTGGTCCCCTGTAATATTCGTCCTGGTCCGTAGATGGCCTCCGGATGGACAAGGCACAAACCACAGGGGGACCAAGCAAAAATCGTGTTTTTCACATTATACACCTAAGAGGAAAAAAAATCGTCAGCGAGAAAAATCGTTTGGCGAAAACAGAATTTAGAAAATCGCTTGTTACAAAAAGTTACGGCCATTTTAAAAAGCTGAAATTTCTTGATAGACTCTGTAGCATAAATCAAAAAATTTACGGCCGAAATTCAGAATTCTACGGTCAAAATTAAATTTTAGATCTTTTTTTTTGTTTGTATTGAACAATAACATAATACGCGTTAAAAATATATTTTTTCTTTAGTTTTCTCACTGCATATATCACTATATTCATTTTATTAGACTTTTAACTACACAATATAAGGCAATTTCACTTGTTCCACTATCTAAATTTATTATGTGGAAAATCAATTGGCAAAAATAGCAATGAGCGAGACGGAGAACCTGAGCCTAGCTGTGGATGCCCATTTCCACAAAGACTGGCCATTGCTGGGTTTAGCCGTCGTGCCTCTGGCCTGTATTCTCGGCAATAGTCTGGTTATCGCGGCTGTTTGGACTACCAAGTCCCTGCAAACACCCACCAACTATTTGTTGGTGAGTCTAGCATGTGCTGACCTGTTGATTGGGGCTGCAGTTATGCCTTTCAACATCTACATGTCGGTGGGTATTCTCACTCGGGAGAATGCTGCTTTGATGCCGCTAGTTTTCAGGTGAATGGTCTGCATTGGCACTTGCCTGCAGTCACCTGCTATATTTATTGCGTGTTAGATGTGGCTGCATCCACCGCATCCATCATTCACTTGGTGCTAATTAGCATGGACAGGTAGGTTTTTATTTAGAAAGTAAGGTAGCGTGCGGACTTCGACCTATAAACCGAAAACCTGGTGCAGTGAAATTTTGGTTTATTTGCGGCAAAAAGAAATCGCAAACGTACCTTTTTGCAAAAAACGGGTAACATCTTTTTTTCCCTTTAAACCAGTGTTTTCATAACTAACACTAACTATGTTGACTATGTTAGTGTTAGGTTAACTCTAACACTAGCATTTTAAAATAACCCTAGGGTAGATGACAATATTTTGCCGACAATTATTTCGCCGACAATTATTTCGCCGACATTATTTCGCCGACATTATTTCGCCGACAATTATTTCGCCGACATTATTTCGCCGACAATTATTTCGCCGAAAATTATTTCGCGAGACATTATTTCGCGGACCATTATTTCGCCGTGACAAAATTTTGCCGCCATTATTTATTTTTACTAATTTCATTGATTACATGCGAGACGTTTTTCAAGTAAATCCAAAACAAAGTTTTATTGACTCAAGTTTCATAACAACAAATCAGAGAAGCAAATAACAACAAAGAATTAAACATTCCTATTATTCTCCATCCAGATCCAAAATTTCTTCATCAGATGATTCTGGCTCACCGGCTGGAATGTAAGGTCCTTGAGCCATTCTGAAGTTGGAAGCGATCGCACCGAGATATTCGAAAGGAACGATGTTCTGCCAATTGTTCACTGCTTGTGTCAACAGTCGTTTTATTCGTTCGTCAGCAAGGCGATACTTCCTTCTCTTCTTTGGAGGATCACAACCAAGGGCCATTTCATTGTAGACGCCGTCAATTCCTCGTTGGACCAGCTCAAACATTTTATAGACCTAAACTTTATTTTTTAAAGATTTTACAATCATTGAGTCGATAAATCTCCAGAGATTTGGATGCGCAACTCCCAATTCAGCAGCCACTTTTCGATTACGTGCTTCTATAATGCTTACATTAAAAAAGCTTGAACAGTGAATGAGAATAAAGATTTCCTGCGTAGTTGTTCGTTCGGCCTTCGTCATTCATAATGCGATCTACCAAGTTCCATGAATCAATTGGGAAGCGAGCTGGTCGGCGGAATCCATCGGGCTTTCGTGCTCCTAAAAAGATTTGGATGAATAATTCAGTTTAGAGGAGCTAGAAAAAATACCAAGATAATTGTTTTCAAACCAGCAAATGATCGGCTCCAATTCCAAGGCAACATTAAGTTCCAAACAATCGAATGCTGTGTCAAGATTTCTGATTGGAATACATGCCCCCATACACTAAAATCGTTCAAATTAGAAAATATAGCTAAAGTTAAGTTATCTCATGAGAAAACTGCGCATCTGAGTCATAGCGATCACTTGTAAAGATTCGCGCACAAATGCCAGTAGCACCCGTCATGAGAAACATTAGGCCAGATATCCTTTGCCGCGTTCTGAATAGCCAACTCAAAATTGCAAGAAATCGCCCCCGGAATCAGATTTGTGTGAACTTCATAGAGCATTTGAAAGAAGTTATGATAAGTCGCCGTCAGTTTGTTTGTAAGGAGAGCAATTGCAATCGGAAAGACGAATCCATTTCTTTCATCCAGAACAACAAACACCTGAAAAAAATTTTTAATCTTGGTCGAAAAATAAGAAATATACCTGAGCGAACAAAGGCGGGGCAATCCTAAATGTGCCGTCAACAAAGATTTTTCTGACTTGACCCATCCAGTGACCATAGCTCTTTCTGCCGAAGACGAGAATTCTTCCATTGATTGTTTCGTCAAATCCAGAATCACCAAGCAACCATTCGTCTGGAAGGCGCCAATTCACTGCTACATAGATTCGATAAGAGTGCGGAATTTGAAAGTCCCTGAGATTGCTAGGAATTGGCGGAGGTCGACGATCATCTCTATCATTGCGGGCACTTTCAATCGCTCTTTTTCTGGCAAAGACTTGCGGCAATGACTCTTGAATTCCCGAAAGACGAGCTTGATCACGGACTTGATTGATTATGTCACCAGTTCCCTGAAATTTAATTGCATACAATACTCCTGGAAGCCCAAATAAAAATTACCATTGTTGTAGCCAGATACTTCTCTTCGTTTCGGATTGCGGTGATGACGATATCGGACGGATTTGTTTCACAACCATGCTGTGTAACGATCCTAAAATGCAAAATTGACTAATCATTCAGCAAAAGGAAAACAAACTTTTCAAATGTTCCATCCTGGAGAAACCAAGCTCTTCCTTTACAACCCGACACTGAGAACTGATCGCATCTAGCAGAAACCTTTCCTTCATTGAAACCTTTCAGCGGTCGGTCTTTGAAATACATCTTACCTTTGTGAACGAATTTGACATTTCCTTGATTTGATTTAGCAGCGTGCAGACGAATAAGGAGACGATCAACCTGAAATAAAAAGTTCGAATGCTACAGCGCTAGAAAATAACCAAAAAACATACTCTATTTTCCTAAAACACGACGCAGCCAATTCGGATCTACGTTCAAGTTAGCCATACTTCGAAGAGATATCTAAAAAATATAGTAACACAGAAAACTAGCACGACAAATACGTAAAGATAAAACATAAATAAGGAGACCAAAAAGGAACCGACAATTGCATAAATTACATAAATTTACATAAAAATCAGCCAGAAAAAAAGGTGCTAATTAGGAAAAAAACGACACTTGAAATATCGGCGAAATCTTGTCGTGGCGAGATAATGGTCCACGAAATAATGTCGCGCGAAATAATGTAGCGCGAAATAATTGTCGGCGAAATATTGTCGGCGCAATAATGTCGGCGAAATAATTGTCAGCGAAATATTGTCCGGTACTGTAAACCTACACTAACATGTTAGTGTTAGTGTAAGGTTATTTTCAAGTGTTAGTTGTTTCAATTGCCCATATGAGTACTTTCACCATGTGGTAGGGAACTCACAGTGACACACCTAAAAACATCAGCTTTTTTATTATGAGAAAACCAAGAAACACAACAACAAATATGCTAAATGTGGCGGTTGTAATGAATGAACAGTTGAGAATCTAACAAATCAAAATTGGTTGTGTTCCGGTGCTTTGAAGTTGCTAATCCAGCCTGCGAAAAAATTTTTTTGTCTGGTGCGCCTGAAAGGGGAACTGAAAGAAATTCCAACGCTAGCACAGCCACAGGTCTAGCATCCTAAAACAAATTAATATTTCAGAGAAACACGTTACAATATGTTAGGAAATGACCTTATCAACGAGATTTGACCAGTACTTCAGAGCATCAACTTTTGATTGGCCAAAAGGATTCATGCCAACGACTCTTCAGCCAAGCATCTCCACCATCTTTTTCTCTCAGCTTTCGTCGACTGGTCTGCTCTTCTGCGTATTCGGCCATCAGTTGGTCAAGAGTAGAGTTAAGCAGTCTATTATCTGGCAGAGTCTTTCTAGATTCTTGTTGCTGTATTTGAATCTAAATGCAGAATTGTAAATGACTGGTTGTAAATGACTGGACCGATTTAAGCGAAAATTTCAACCATGTTTTTGATATAGCAAAGAGCAATATCAAAATCATCATCTGTGAGCTGATAAGCAGTGTTAGGGTCTATTACAGCAGCAATAAGAAGAGTTGGATCGAATTCAAGAGAGTTTGCATTCATAAAGCATTCAAACCGCTTGTCCATTATTTTTTTCAACCCATCAGCGAGCTTAGAAAAAGTAGAAAATCTTTCCTGAAATTAGACCGTAAAATAACAATAGAAATAATAGAAATAGAAACAATAGAAATAAAATAAAAATAACCATTTAAACAATAGTTACCTTAATAGCAATTTATAGATAATTTTCACATATCCAACTAACGATATTGTCACTGTCTTTTCTGCTTGTACTCTTTGAAGCATATCAACAAATATTTTCATGAGATTGTAGATTTGGTTAAGGAATTTCAATTATTCGAATAATAAATCATGCTAAAAAGGATTCTTAGCAATTGAAGTAACCTGAAGTTCATTTCGGGTTAGTGTATTTATTCCTTTTTCCCTTGCGACTACTGCAACACCTTTTTCATTTTTTAAAAAGCATTCCAAGACGAGAATTTGTGACGACCATCGAGTCCTTGAGAGTCAGAAAAAAACGAAGGTTCACGTCAACTGAAATAGGTTATGAAAAACAAAGGATGCTTTATTCCTTTGTCAGTCCATATACCGGCAGTAACAGATCCAGTTTGAGTTATCTTACCAATAAGACATTTCATTTTTGTTTTGAGCTACTCATAACGGCTATCAGGATTTTTTTTAGACTAGAAAAGCTGCTTTCTATCTTTCAAAAAACATGGTACAGTTTGTTTGGTAAATAAATTACCTCAACACCTGGGTTCAATTTACGAATAAAGTTACGCATAACAGGATTCCGAAATAAGTTCATAGGGATAGATGGAATATTGGGTTGTAACATAAGTCATGATGGTTTTTTAGTAATGAATTTTATCAGCTAATTATCACACACATGCGATACACTTTACATACCAATGGATAGCTCATTCTTTGCTCTACAAGATCTTTGTTATTGTTTTTCTGGAATGATCAATTCTTGGTAATTTGTAGGCATAAACGATGGAGTGTCAAGTGGACAAGGATTTGCATTTTCGACATTACTTGACATCATACTGCTCAGCTCACCAAGTCGGCCATTCAGGAGCTCAGTTGGGAGGTTTTGCCGCATCCGCCTTACAGCCCAGACCTCGCTCCATCTGATTATCACCTTTTTCGTTCGCTCTCCAATCAAATTCGGGGTGAAACATTCGACAATGATGAGGATCTCGAAAATTGGCTCGTCAACTTCTTCGATAGCAGACCGGCTGACTTTTGGCGAAGCGGAATAAACAAACTGGTAGATCGATGGGAGGAGGTGGTTAGAACTGAGGGAGAATACATAATTAATTGAATTGTTGTTATTACTGTTCAAAGATGGAAGATAATAAATGATCGCAAAACCGTACAAAAAAACCGCCATGACTTGTGTTACAACGCAATAGACAGGACTTCTGCAAAAGCGCCTGTGATTTTCCGATATCAAGACAGGTGTAAGCTGTAGCTTTAAAAACTAACTGAGGACTAGTAACAAAAAGCATCTAGTAGTGTAGAACATTCGTATGCATCAACAGGTAAACTGTTGAAAATACTACATTCTTTGCAAATCATAACCTTGAAAACAGACAATTCACCTGATAACATTTGTGAAAGCAATAAGGTAAACATCAGTCAAGACTTACTTGTTAGCACTGAACTGAATCACTTCTGAAATTAGAGGATTAACAGTAGCTAACCATAAGCTAGAACTAACAGCCAAAAAACATCTGATATTAACCTATCATCAACAGTAACATATAAATCTAACCTAACACCAACACTAACATTTGAAACTAACCTTACACTGACACTAACATGTTAGTGTTAGTCACCGGTTCAAACAGCACTTTTGTACTTTGAAAACTTCGAAATTTTCGGATTCTCGGAATTTTATGTTTTTTGGTCTATCTGGATCTCTCCAATTATTTTTTCGTCTTGTGCTTCGACGAAGAACAAGCCAACATAGGTTAGGGTGGAGTCAAACATATTTCCTGTACTACTAAAAACAGAAAAAAAAACAAACAAAAAGCAGAGATAGAACGGAAATAAAAAAGATGCAAAATGGCCACCCTGCTTGGTTTTTTGTATTTTTTTCTTCTTTTAACTGTTTTTTTAAATTTAATTGTAAAGTCAAATTCAAAAAAAAACTCAAAAAAGTTAAAAAAATAAGCTTGTCAATGCAAACTGACTAGGGTGTGCCTTCTAAAATTGACTGGGGTGAGTTTGCTAAAACAAGGCTTGGGTCATGGACACATGACGGAATACAGGGTGGCGCAATTTTGTCTCCCAAGTTGTTTTTGGCCGTAACTTTTTAAATTCGCGGTATTTTGCCGAGATTTTTTTTTATTCGAAAGATGAGACGTTAGGAAAGCTAATGACGTCAAACTTGCTCATAACACTTTATTGATAACACCCAGAAATTGACAAAAGAAGATAATGAATAATTTTAACAAACTATTCAGTCTTCTTCCATTCATTGCAAGGCATCTCTCGAGTCGGCTTCTGTAGTCATCGATTGCTCTGTTGATCATCTCCTGCGGCAGCTGTAAGAAAGCGCGTTCAATTCTTCGACGAAGTGTTTCTTCCGCAGTATACGACGTAGCTAAAAAAATAATTAGCCTAAAACAAAAACATCTTTTTCACAATTTTGTAAACAGGATTTATGAGCAAGTTTGATGTCATTAGCTTTCGTAACGTCTCATCTTTCGAATAAAAAAATCTCGGCGAATTCAACCGCGAATTTAAAAAGTTACGGCCAAAAACAACTTGGGATACAAAATTGCGCCATCCTGTAAATCATTTTTTAAATGGTCGACTATTTTGCCCAACCCAGCTAAAAATTGGCCAAAAAAATCTTCAAAATAAATACAGACCATTATGTAAAACTTGGGGTTTGAGTTCTGTAACTGCCATAATAAAATTTTGATTTGCAGGCTTGTCGCAGCCACCAAACCAGCAGAATACAAGACACCCAAGCACAAACGACGGGTCTACATAGCAATAGGGCTGACTTGGGTATTCAGCGTTTGTCTTTCACTTCCTCTAGGTAAACCAGTCAAAAAGGCACCAAATCCAAGCTAAGTATCAATCCATTTAGTCACGGGGTTCAACGATGCCACCCGCTATTTCCTACTACACGAGCACCACTGCGGTATTTACTCGCCCATCTACATGTTGTGCAGCTCAATATTTGCCTTCTACCTGCCCTGTTTGATCATGTCTATCACTTATGGATTTATATTCTACACTTTGAAAAAGAGACTCAGATCTATTCAACTTCAAGAAATGGCTGGAGGCCAATTCCTGGGGTTTGGCGCTGATGTTGGCAATATCACTACTTCTGCTATTGAAACTGTTATTGGTATACATCTTTCTAAACAAACTTTTTATTTTGTTTTCTGTGCAACTCCTAGGTGTGCATGTAGAAAAAGCTAAGGATTTGAAAAAATCGATTAAAATTTTATGCTGTTAGAATTTTTGTTTATTTTGATTCAAAACTAAACCCCTAAAATATTGTTTTCTGGTATTTGTTTGGGTAGGGGAAAGATGTGCAATTTTGAATTGTAAATATTTACTTTGTGCAAATTCACTTTGTGCCCCTTTACTTTGTGCCGATTTAAAGGTACTTATGTACTTGGGGGTGCGCATTTTTAATTTATTTAAAAATAGTGTTCCGACATCTCTTAAGTAATTTTTTTATGCTTAAAACGATAAAAAAAACTATTTTCGAACACTTTCATACGTCAAAAGCTGATTTTTTGCAAAAAAAATTTTCAACAAAATTTGACCTTTTGCCTTGGGGACTAAGGTAAACCACCTTATATAAGGGTATTCTACCCCGTTTTGGTCACTGGAGCTGGGCAAAAAGATTCTTATATGTATTTTTCGGTATCCCAGCCCTGATTTTGACTGATCACGCTATCCACATATATTGAAACAATTCAAATTCGCACAAACTGAATATTCACAATTTAAAATTGCACATCTTAATCTTTCACATTTATTTTGGCTTGAGGTGCTCAAATAGCCAAAAGAAATCCTAAAACCGATAACACATCTCCTATCAAGACATACGAAAATCACGCATGAGTTTATTCTTTATTTTTCTGGTCAGCAGATCCACGGCCCGTCAAAATTTGAATTCCTTAGCACTTCAAACCTAACAGAATGCCAACATTTTCAAGCAATTTAAGTTTTTTCCACTTTTTTGGCATGGATTTACGTTTTTTTCAATTCGTATTCAGAATAAGATGCAAAATAAATAGTAACGCAGGGATCTACTTATTTTTGGCTGAGGTGTGCTTAAAATGTTGCCAAAAAACTAACAAGGGACCCACCAAAGCCGTCCTTTCGACGTGACTTCAATACCTATATGAAAAATGTTCGACATGGTCGGTTTAGTGTGTGAAATTTTAATATTGTCAGCGGAAAACGAGAAAAATGATCAGGACAAGCTGCGAAAAAGTGCTTACTCCCCCCTATGGTTTTAAATATTTTTAAAGCCAAATTATCCAGCCAACTTTAAATGCCTTTAAGTATTTTTCTTTGATTGTTGCGCATATTGCAATACTTTTTTGCTATATTAATTATATTGTATGGAAAAATCGGTACGATTAGTCCATAAGTGGCTGTCGAAAATTGCGGGAGTTTGAATTTGAATTATTCTATGGTGTGAAAAATGGCTAAAATTAAAGGGAAATACTTTCTGGCCTCCTGTACTCATCCTTTTTCTCGCTGTCCGCCGATAATATTAAAGTTTCACACATTACAGTCAGTCAGTCTTACAGTCAGCGCCAGATATATTGGGTTGGTGCATAATTATCCGGTCTTTTTTAAAACTACTTTTTATTGGATAAATTTGAAACATTTTTGATAATTCAATATACCATTAAAAAGACCTTTTTCTGCTCTACAAAATAAGCTATTAACCGTTTATTTATCTCAAATAAAAAGGGTACAAAGAGGTCAATGAACTTAGGCACAAAATTAAGCAACTCAGGGGGTCGGCTTTTGAAAGTTCGGCAAAACTGTGTGTTTTGGCATTTTGTTTTCTTTTATTTCATCAGTTATTAGTCATTATTTTTGTCTATCACTATGAGGACTCCAAATCACATTGAAATTCGGCAATTCATGGAGGCAATTGATAGGAAGAGACCATGGAAGAAGAACGGAATTATCTTCCACCAAGACAATGCCAGGCCCCACATCGCAGCCAAGGTGATTAAAGCAATTGAAGGCTATATCTGGGAGTTGCTTGAGCATTCTCCCTACTCTCCAGATGAAGCTGCCACTGACTTCCACGTGAATCGATCCATCTCCAATGAATTCCAAGGGACAGTGTTCGACAATTTTGATGAATTGGTGGAAGGAGTGAAGGACTACATTGCCTAAAAAAATTGCCCATGGTTTGCAAGAGCAATCAATAAGTTGCCATTAAAGTGGCAAGAGATTGTCGACAACGAAGGAGAGTATGCTAATGAGTAGTAAAAAGTCTAGCTATTCATATTTTGTCTATGCTATTATACCTATTTTTCAAAAGCCGATCCCCCTGAGTGGCTTAATTTTGTGCCTAAGTTCATTGACCTCTTTGTACCTTTTTTTTGAGATAAATTAACGGTTAATAGCTTATTTTGTAAAGCAGGAAAAGGTCTTTCTAATGGTATATTGAATTATCAAAAATGTCTAAAATTCATCCAATAAAAAGTAGTTTAAAAAAGGCCGGATAATTATGCACCAAATCAATATAATGTGAGATTTAATTGTTAACATCTATGCTAAAGGTCTTCCCTTTTTTGTGTTTAAAATCACTAAAGTTTGTGAGTACGGTTATCCAAAACTGGAAATTTTTAACTTGGTTACCCGATTCGCTGGTCGGACTCGCAATTTTCGGGTCGGGTACTATTCTTTGAATAGGACTAATAACCGAAATTTCACGGGTTTCGAATCCAATTACCTAAAACCCCTATTTGTAAGTTTAGTTTCTGCACGAATAGGTTGTTTGGCCACCTGGATCCCTGGTCCAGGTAGATATCCACCTAGATGGCCTGAAAAAAGTTTAGTCATAATAAAAAGAAATATTTTTATTCTGACGTAAAATATTGTGGAGGATTGGGTTTGATAAGATTAAAATTACGATTTTACCCACTCAAACCCCAAAAACCAGGAGTAGGTATCTTTTAGGTAGGTGGATATCCACCCGGAGGGACGTGAAAAATTAAGTTTTATAAAAAGTTATAAACAACATCATTATATAATTAACATAAATAATAAGAATTTTAACAGGGCCCTCAAAATCCGCAAAATTTGGGGTCGACCACCTTGCAGTTGGTACCTACCCAGAGCATTGAGATTTCGGTTAGTCATTATGAAAAAGCATAATCGGATCCACCCGTAGATCTGGTCTAATCTACCTCCTAACATGACTTAATCAAAAAAATACTGACTATGTAACAATACCCTAGTACCAGAGTATAAAAATGATATCATATTTGGGTATAAAATAATACTTTGATAATACCTTAATCAAGAGGGTATAAAATTATACTTATACCTTGGGTATAAAAATTAATACCTTTTTAATACCCAAAATGTATTATTTGGGTATTATTTCACTATACCATTATACCTTCTGCAGTACCCTGATCACCACCTGGGTACCACGAGGTACTATCAACAAGGTGCTGTACTTTTCCGGGCCACTTTGAGCCCACATACTTCATCAGGTCCCTTAATTGGTAGTTTTTTTCTGGCGCTATTTTTGCAGCGCTGTTTTTTTTGGACTGGCATACGATTCGATACATATCGTGATTCGATACTGCGACTCGATACCGAAAAACTCATACTGGTCGGAATAATACTGGTCATAAAAAATCATAAAAGGTATTCTCATTTTCAGCTTTCTCACTGAAAAGGTAGTTAACTTATTTTTTCAGTGAGAAAACGAGATAACTATTTTTTCAGTGAGAAAATCTTCTCATTCTGGAAACACTGTTTACTACGCTGGAATCAAATCAAATGCGCTTAAACCTATCCTCAAAACTAAAGACAGAAAAAGGCATTTGGGCGGGATTTCGGAACGGGATTTTCGGTGAAAAAAAATCGGGATCGAGATCGGGATTGTCGTTCAAAAATTTCGGGATCCCGACGAAATTCGGGACTTTTCCTAATTCCATCTTTTATTGACAACACTATTTACAAACAACAACAACGGAACAAATATAAAATTTTTAGTAAAAGCAATTGACCTGTGGCAATGCCTTGTTCAGAAATATGAGCTTTTCGGCTTTTTTCTGACTGTAGTAGTATAACGCTGCTTTGTTTCTGAGGTCTGTCACAAAAAAATGTTAGGGGTGTTCCATCAATCAGATCTCAAAAGTTGTGGTCGTCCGACTCAATACAAAGTTACAGCCTCTTAAAAATTGCCAAAAAGCAGAGGGGACCAAGGCATTCTAGGGTGAATTTCGGATTGCCTTGAGGACCAAGGCATTCTAGGGTGACGATGCATGAGGAAACACATCAGGTGACTTCTCGACTTGTCTCGAGGACCAAGGCATCTTCACTTCGGATCAAATTGAGAACTGCACTCTAGGGTGATTTGACCTTGAGGACCAGGTACTTAGGTGAATTTCTTGATTGCCCTGAGGATCAAGGCGTCTTAGCAATTGACGCCTGAGGACCAAGGCATTCTAGGGTGAGCTTCGGACGTCTGAGGACCAAGGCATTTAGGGTGAAATCTTTCAGATTGCCCTGAGGGATCAAGGCATTCTAGGGTGAATTTCGACTGCCTTGAGGACCAGCATCTAGCTTTGAGATCTCTGAGGGACCAAGTATCTTAGGCGGAAATATATCGCCTGAGGACCAATCAACTTAGGTGTCAGATTGCCTGAGGGACCAAGGTTCTTGTATAATCTTCTGCCTTTTGCATCACATCCTAGGGTGAATTTCGGACTGCCCAGAGGAACCAAGGCATTCTAGGGTGAAAGATCAGATTGCCTCTAGGACCAAGGCATTCTAGGGTGAATTTCAGATTGCCTTGAGGAATCACATTCTAGGGTGAATTTCAGATCTGTCTTGAGGACCGTAAGGCATCTTAGGTAATCTGGATTGCCTGAGGACAAGGCACCTTAGGGTGAACACTGACTGAGGACCGCTGCATTCTAGGGTGAATTTCAGATTGCCTTGAGGACCAAGGCATTCTAGGGTGAATTTCAGATTGGATTGACTTGATAACCAGCATTCAGGGCACTGGATTGCCTGAGGACCAAGGCATCTTAGTGAATTTTAATGCCTTGAGTAACCAAGGCATTCTAGGGTGACTGGATTGCCTTGAGGACAAGGCATTCTAGGGTGAATTTCTGGATTGCCTTGAGGACCAAGGCATTCTAGGGTGAATTTTTGAAAAAAATGAGGAAAGCTGCGCCTTAGGGAACTGGATTGCCTTGAGGACCAAGGCATTCTAGGGTGAATTTCGGATTGCCTTGAGGACCAAGGCATTCTAGGGTAATTTCAGACGCCTTGAGGACCAAGCATTTAGGGTATCTCTGGATTGCCTTGAGGGACCAAGGCATTCTAGGGTGAATTTCAGATTGCCTTGAGGGACCAAGGCATTCTAGGGTGAATTTCAGATTGCCTTGAGGGGACCAAGGCACATCTAGGTGACTCTGGATTGTCTTGAGGGACCAAGGCATTCTAGGGTGAATTGAGATTGCCTTGAGGACCAAGGCATTCTAGAGTGAATGATGCCTTGAGGAATTCAACATTCTAGGATGAATTTCGATCTGTCTGGAGGACCAAGGCATTTCTAGGGTGATTTCGATTGTCTTGAGGACCAATGCATCTCTAGGGTGAATTTCGATTGCCTATGGGACCAAGGCATCTTCAGGGTGAATTTCAGATCGCCTCTGAGGACCAAGGCATTCTAGGGTGAATTTCAGATTGCCTTGAGGACCAAGGCATTCTAGGGTAATTTCAGATTGCCTTGAGGGACCAAGGCATTCTAGGGTGAATTTCAGATTGCCTTGAGGGACCAAGGCATTCTAGGGTGAATTTCGGATTGCCTTGAGGGACCAAGGCATTCTAGGGTGAATTTCAGATTGCCTTGAGGGACCAAGGCATTCTAGGGTGAATTTCAGATTGCCTTGAGGGACCAAGGCATTCTAGGGTGAATTTCGGATTGCCTTGAGGGACCAAGGCATTCTAGAGTGAATTTCAGATTGCCTTGAGGGACCAAGGCATTCTAGGGTGATTTCGGATTGCCTTGAGGACCAAGGCATTCTAGGGTGAATTTCGGATTGCCTTGAGGACCAAGGCATTCTAGGGTAATTTCGGATTGCCTTGAGGACCAAGGCATTCTAGGGAATTTCGGATTGCCTTGAGGACCAAGGCATTCTAGAGTGAATTTCGGATTGCCTTGAGGACCAAGGCATTCTAGGGTGACTTCGGATTGCCTTGAGGGACCAAGGCATTCTAGGGTGAATTTCGGATTGCCTTGAGGGACCAAGGCATTCTAGGGTGAATTTCGGATTGCCTTGAGGGACCAAGGCATTCTAGGGTGAATTTCGGATTGCCTTGAGGGACCAAGGCATTCTAGGGTGAATTTCGGATTGCCTTGAGGGACCAAGGCATGGTCACAGGTTCAAATCCTGGTGGTAGCATGTATGATTCTTTTTAGAGATGATGACGGGACGGGACAATTCCGTCCCGTCCCGGAATCCCGCCCGGAAATTTTTTGGCACCTGTCCCGTCCCGGTGTCCCGTCCTGAAATTTTTAAATTTGAATTCTGACCCGTCCCGTCCCGAAAAGGTCAAGCCATCATCTCTAATTCTTTTGACCTTGCGTGTAAACACTATCGGCGCCAGCTTATATGCCGCATCGCGGCATCGCAAAATTTTAGTGTAAATACTAATATGCAGCTCAATCACAGCAAAAACGTTATGACAAAAAAATTTAAGCGAGAAAACAGGAAGAACTAAAATGCAAGAAACGATCATTTTTTCGCGTCGGGATTCAACGATTTTCGGGATCGATATCGGGATTCTGGGAAATGATCGGGTGGGATTTCGGAACGGGATTTTGGCTCAAAATCTGCTTGTACGGGATCGAGATTCCGTCCTGTTTCTGTCTCTACTCAAAACAAAAATTTAAGCAAACAAAAAATTTTCCTAATCATTGAACTTCTATACGGATTTTTCAACTTGGTTTCTGACAAAATTATACCGAAAATTAAATTCTAGGACTTGTTTTGTTAGAAACTAAGCTGAAAAATCCATACAAAAGTTTAATGATTAGGAAAAATTTTTGGATGAGCATGCCCCTTTAATTTTCGGGTTTGCCCATGCACAAAATTAAACAATTTTTCACCTATTTTCCAGCATATATATGTTATTTTTGCAGGAGTTGAGGCCAAAAATCGCAACATGATTTCCTGGGAAAAACCGCTTCTAAGAAAAATTGAAGAAACCGCGGCTGAACACGCGTCTTCTTTAAATGACAGTGAAAGGGAGCAGGTGTCTCTAGTTTTAATCTTTTTCATATTTTTTTATAAACAAAGAAAGTATTTAGCTTCAAACCATCCTGGAGGCAGTGCACCCGAGCTCATCAGGCAGTCAAGATCTGCCCAGCCAAGAATGCACCACATATGATGTAGAAGAAGATGAGCGAAGTGACCGACCCTCCTCTGTGCTTCTGGAAGCAGTCACTCTCAGACAGTACAGCGAGACTTACTGCTCTTCACTGGCTTTGGAAGTGCCCAAACGATGCTTTAACACAAAACTGTAATCTTTTTGCTTGAAAATAATAAAACAAAAGTATTTTATTCTGACCGACAAAAATTATGATTCTAGTTTCAAATGGGTACCGATTTTTACCTTGGTTCACCGGTTCTTTTAAACTTTGTTGAGTTTTACAGGGTGGCCCATTATAAACGTACTGAAAGAGAAAATGAAAAAACATTAAAAAAAATCAAAGAAAACCTTTGTTCCGACTCGCTTTTTGTTCTTCAAGTCGCCTTCTTGGAACTTTGCGTACCATTCTTTGATTCGTTTGGCATCTGGCGCTGTCGCATGTCGTCCCAATTCCCTTCGGTATCTCTTCTGAAAACTTGCGACGTTCTTGCCTTCCTCGATGAACCATTCGACGTATTTTGACCGTTGCTGAGGCGAATATTGCATTCGTATTATGAGCATGAGAAAAGACAGCAAAAAGCACTGCAGCTTGCTAAAGAAGTCGGCCAGACGGGAAAAGAGGAAGATTCAATCGCGGCTCTCTGGCAAGAAATTTAAAGCCATTACTATCGCAGACGCAAGATGGCTAGTTGCACTGTCACGACCCCATTAAATCCGCCGCAGATGTACCACAAGACTTATCGTGCCTTTGTCATGGAAAACGACGAAAAGTTTGCAAATATTTTTCCCGCAATTTTTTTCAAGGTTTTAGGTGACTCTCGCTGGTTGATGAAGAGACCGGAGCTATCGTTTTTGCAGAAGATGATGATTATCGAGCGACTGCAGAATGCACACTGCTAATGGCGGACGGAACCTTCGACCTTAAGAAATTTTTTTGAAAGAAATTTTTGCAGATATATATCATCCATGAACTGCTAAGAATTTCAACGTGCCATGATGTTTCTGAAATGGTTTGCGTTATTTCAAGTTAGAATGGATAGCACACGTGACAGGCGTAATGAGAAATCGTGAGAAGCTATCAGATGCAACCATCTTCAATCACCTGCAAGCCAAGTGGAAAGAATTGGGCATCAAATCGGTCTTCGAGGCGTTCCAGTGTGATTACGAGAAAAGTGAGATAATGTCTGTGATGGATTCTTTTGAAATTGAGGTAAACTATTAAGGTATGCAAAGGTTTTTCTGTCTAATTGTTCAGAAAATTCGTGGATGCCTCTTTCAATATATGCTCAAAGTGAGCGAGCTAGAATTCAAGCTAGGATATGAGATGAAGGATGTCTTTTACAAGCTAATTCGCCTCGTAATGTTCTTGCCTTTGCTGCCAAAGGATCAAATTGTGTCTTTCTGGAACGAAAAGTTAAAGGACGACTTGCAGCTTCTCGGGGCATAGACTTTCTGCGACTACTTTGAAAACTTCTGGTTGAAGATGATTGCGACTAAGTGGAATTTCTATAGGCTCAAACACCAAACTACAAATATTTGCAAGTGTGAGTTTACACGTGGGTATTATCCAAATATTTTAGGCGACATGAGGCTTTACGCCGTCCTAGTTTTACGCTTCTCTTCCAATTTTAGAAGCTACAATATCAGCAAAGTGTCCGAGTTTTGCAGCTCAGGCATGGATGGAAGCCTCGACTACCAAACAAGCGCTGCGCAGAAATGAAAGATTGGCTTCAGAAGTTGTGGGATGAATATGAGGTAGCAAAATATTTTGTTTTTCTTGCAATATCTTTTTATATTTAGGAGGACACTAAAGTCGCTATGCATGATACCAGCATTTTGCCAGATGCACTGAAGTTACTCTACGTTGCCAGCCATCTGCTTGCAACTGCTGAAAAAAAAGGACACAAGATCGCAGCTAAATGAAGGTTTGAGCAGTTAAAGAAACGAGTTGAAAGATTGACAATTTTGGCTGCAAACAAAGCGGAGAGCCGGGACAAAGAGGCAACGCTGAAACAAGTAGCCATCTAAAAAAAGAATCGATTGAGTCCGTTCAGGAAGTCTCAGCACCATCACGCCTTATCCATCTGTGGGAAAACGAGGAGCCAAAGCAGTTCCTTGATGTTCCAACCAACAGGCACCGTTTCTATGGATCTGTTTTTAGAGGTTAGAGCCGAATGCAAGATTTTGTTTAAATCAGTTGCCCTGATCGTCTACCAGGATTGTAAAGCAACAAGCAAGTGTCGATGGATTTTCTGTGCAGCAGCCGTAACGCAAAAAGGACGAGATGAATCTGTCCGGAAGACGAAATCGACGTCTATACCAAGCTCCATAACGCAACTGCAGATGAACAATTTTGCGATGAAAGCACTGGGGGAATTCATTACTGGTTTTTCTTGCCGTCCCTCTATACAAGCAAAATTTCGTGCTCTTCCAGCCTCAGGAACCAATCGAATTCATTCACTTTTCCTCTGAGTTCCTCTGAGAATTGTGACTATTATTTACGGGGTTTCACTAGACTTGTTGCACGTAGGTTTATTTTTAGATTAGAACTCCACTGGTGTCTGGCTTTCCAACGGTCTGCTCAGGTACCAAACATTTTCACTTTGATGTTGTCAGTTGTTAATTGAATATGCTGTGTTATGTTTATCTAAGGTTATATGGAATAAAGATTTTGATGGGTATGGCTTGATATTGTGATGATAAAAGTATAAAGCGCGTTATAAAAAGTTAACCACTTGGAACTTGGAAATTTGTTTTTACGTCTTTCATAAAACCATCTTTAAATTATCTAAATTAGTTCTCAAAAAATCTTTTTGAATCAAAATTATGATTGAACCATCTGGGTAACCTACGGTACACTTCTTCAAAACTGGGGTTCGTGCAAATCAAAGGTGGTTCCCCTACCTACCCTTCGAATAAAAAGGCGATTGTTTGGATTCAGTCTCAAAGATGAGTTGGACCTATTTTAAGAGCGTGACGCCGCTTACCCCGACGAGCGAAGAATCACTACTCGTTGGTGCAAGAACATAATATATATCTGCGAAAACTTCTTTGGAAAAAAATTTTAAGGTCGAAGGTTCCGTCTGCCATTAGCAGCTTTAATAATTATGATATGGATGCTTAGAACTTTTATTTAATGTACAATTCCGTTGTTGTTTTTTTGTTGTTACACCCTTCCCAATAAACCCAACTTTTTTGTTGGTACAATTGCATATGAGATTAATTCAGGGAGTGAATTGTACCGGGAGCAAATGTCGCGGACCTATACTAGAGGATTAGGCAGGTATGTCTCTAGAGTGGATAGGTATCTTGCAAGGTAAATAGGTGTGGTATAGGGCACTGTTCTGTATAGGGCACAATGATTTTTAATTACTTTGAGCTAAATCCAAAAATTCTGATTTTCAGAGGTAGGTACAAGGCCATTTTCCTACCCAACCTGAGGCTTACTGTTCTTTTGAAAAATATTTTGCTATTCTGCAACTAGTCCAGAAAAAATGTTTGCCACCTCTAGGATTTGAACTTGTAACCCTCATTAACCCTAATGATCATCAATATACCAGAGTGACCTAATGCCATCACATCTTTTTCCCATCTATAAATTTTGTTTTGTTACATTTTTTAACAAAATTGCAAATGAAAATATTTCAGGGAGCGAATTTTCCTGGGGCGAAATGTCCTGGATCGAATTGTCCCGGAAGCGAATTGTCCGGGGATCGAATTGTCCCGGGATCGAATTGTCCCGGAAGCGAATTGTCCGGATCGAATTGTCCAGGGATCGAATTGTCCCGGGAGTTGTCGCAAACCCCTTTTTAACAGATCATTATTAATCAAAAATACGTTGAAGCTTTTCTATCCACAATTTATGCATTTCAGAGCCACTCGCCGTTTCTCGGAAGCCCTTCAATCCACACTTCAAGGCAAAAGCAAGCGCATCTCCATCATAGTGGGTGACTCTCCTAGTGGTGAAGAATCGCCCAACAATACATTTGGAAGTAAGCTCAAAGCTCATGACAAACCAAATATTCGACGTCATTCCTACCAGCCACCTGGGTCTGTGACCCCTGATGAACTGGAGGATAAAAACAGGTTGAGACCGCAGAATTTGGTAAGTCGACAAACTGGTCTGGAATTCAGCTTATCCACTCTATTTTCAGAGAGGGAAAGCTATGCGTCGTCTGTCAGAGATTATCAGTGACTGGGAAAGACCCAGCAGGTCTTCTCTCAGCCAAATGTACAGTTTTGCCAGACGAGAAAGTGTGTACATTGCTAGGAAAAAGTTGGCTGGACTCAAAGACTGGGCACTAGATTTACTGGCCAAGCTCAAATCTAAGCAGGGAATGGCTATTCGCAGAGAGACTAGGGCCACCAAGCTGGTCGCCACTGTAATGGGTACGCTTTTAGGGGTCTTAAAGATTGTACATCTTAGACCTAATATAAGATCAAACTCTGGACAAAAGAACAATATTTTAGATGGTACTTTCTCAAGCTCGACTCTGCACAAGGTCCGAAGAATTTTCTCATCTCGATTTTTGATATCTTTTCCTTATTCTATTGTCGATTTTTTTGGCGAAATACCGTCAACACTCCGAAAATGCAGTAACTTATTAAAAAAATTTTCAATAAAAAAATTAAACTTCGAGTTTTTTTGGTAAAAAATCGGACTAGGATCAGCTGCCGAGTATTCCAACTGCCGACCCCAACTGCCGACCAATTAAAAAAAATTCTGTCAAAAAAAAGTTTTATAATAAAAAGAGTGTATTGCGACGGTTCAAAAATCAAAAAATGAGTATTTTTGAAGGGTAGGATGGCATAAATTTTGGATATCGTTGAATGTTTGGAACTTATTCATTATTATTATTTTGCAAAGACGACCGGTGTAGAAATAATCAGCTCAAAATTCTGGGTACAAATACCCGTTCTAGTGTTAAAACGAATTCGTAAAAAAAGCTGCGCACGATTTCGGGCCATAAAACACAAACGCTTATCTACTGCGCCACCGAAGCCACTTTTTCCTACTCAGCTGATCTGGGGAGCCCTTTGAGTATACATTTTTCAGTATCATATACCTGAAGATAGCCTAGAGTTGTGGCTACACATAAACATGTGCATTTACAGAAAAAAGTCAGCAAGTGTCAATCAAATCAAATCAATCGAAGAAAAACCCAAAAATGATGGATTTTTATACAAAAAGTAGGTTCCGGGCATGCTTTGACCTGCAACTCAACTACAGTATCTGTTAAACCTCGCGCTGATGATCTTGTTAGATAAATGAGAGCCGGACGATCATTTTGACACCAAACTTGTAAATAAAATATGGAAAAACAAGGGAAAAAATATGGTGTGCACTCAGTGGGATTCGAACCTGTGACATAATCGATGCGTCCCCCAAAAAATATGAACGTCCCCCAAAAGTATCCACATACTACTTTTAAGTTGGATTAACTTGTTACAGAAAACCTATTTTGTACAGCGATATTTTTTTCACGCCGATTCGACTTTTGATATAGTGACACCCCAAATTTTCATTCTCTCGATTAAAATGAACAATTTCCTACGAAAAAATTTCATTTTAATCGAGAGAATAAAAATTTTTTCATTGAGTGAAATTTTTTGGAAACACTGGTCACTATATCGAGTGTCACTATAACGGGGTGTCATTATATCGAGAGTCGACTGTACAGTCAAATGTCGGTTATCCGGAACTTTAGTTACGTGGCACTCTCGGTTATGAGGCACCCTTAATCTTCTGTGTTTGGATGATTTTTATCTCATTCTTCATTATGGACACCCCGGTTATCTGGCACCTCTGTTATCCGGCACCCTAAACCCGGCCAAAGTCTGCCGAATAACCGAGGTAGACCTTTTTTCCTTGAAAAAGTTTATAAGGCAGGAATGGCTAAAATTCAATCAATAACCATGCTTATAGTTTTCCTTCAAAAGTTAAATATTGACCGATACCATTCCTAGGTGTGTTCCTGATATGCTGGTTGCCTTTCTTCAGCCTAAACATGGTCAAGGTCTACCGTCTGTTCTCCAACAGTTGGCCATCCGAACTAGAAGTATTGTTTCATTGGTTCAGTGCTTTAGGCTACCTCAACAGTTCACTCAATTTTGTGATCTACAGTGCCATTAACAAGGTATTTTTACCTTTCCGTCTGAAGTCAGTTAAATTGTTCCAGAAATTCCGCTCAAGTTTTCGTCGACTTGTTGGTTTTGGGAGGTCTCACAGCTCCAGAGAGTCCTGGAAAATACCCTCAACTGCCAAACCATCGACCAGGAGGAAAAGAGCAAAGAAGCAAGGCAGGCCAGTGTCAACTATGGCTGATAGACACAAGGGGGGAGATGATAAGGAATGGGAATAACACTCCATTCAGAGCCAAAAAAGGGACTTTTGGAAATCAGGCTGGTTTGAAAGGGCCGTTTAAGTTAGTAGATTCATTTAGAAAATTTGTCGTTTACTTAAGTTTGTCAAAATCCAGTGGCCTAGTTGAGATACCAATCAAGAAATGAAAAACACATTTTTATATATTAGGTTGTCCGGAAAAATCGCGACCCTTTTTTTCAAACTAAGTTTCTGTGGCGTTGTGTTCCTTTATAAATTTCCATGAACATTTTTTCAAAGTTGATATCTCATTTTGTAGCTAAGAATATCAGCTAACACACACAGCTAACACATCCAATACAAGAGGTCAACTTCACAAAAATGTTCATGAAAATCTGTAAAAAAACACAATGCCACAGTAACTTTGTTTGAAAAAAAAAGGGACGTGAACTTTCCGGACAACCTAATTTAGCACAGGTAATTTAAATGCAGTGGAAGTCCACAAAGTGCCAGTGAACTGCCACCGAATTACTAGTAATATGCGACAAATTCATTCAATCCAGTGGATAACCACTGGATTAGAAAGGAATCCACTGGTAGTCCACTGGATTACCAGTGGACTTAGAAACAATCCAGTGGTAATCTACTGGATTACCACTAGATCAAACAACTTTGTGGCATTCCAGTGGCACTTAGTGGTTTTCCAGTGGCACTTAGTGGTTTTCCAGTGGCACTTTGTGGCGTATTACTGGATCAAAGTGGCAGAATGCGGTCTTTTTTAAAAGTGGGACCGGAGGCTGGGGTTTTTTCAATAATATTGCGGTCGACCACTAAGGTGTGCGGTCTTTATCAAACTTGTTGGAATCTCACATAATCAAACTTTCATGAATAAAAAACTCTAAGTAATACTAATTCTGATACCAGCCATGTAAAGTTACCAGGTGCCGCACTAGTCCCCTCCGGCATGTGACTCTGTGGTGTTGCTGAATATTTGGGCTTAATTGTGGTATATGGTCCGGGCTAGAAATTCTGCGTTTTATCAATTAGCGTATTTTTTTCTAAACGAACGACCGATTGCTTTATTTTCAATTTTTGGAATTGGTAGAGCTTGTAAGAGTTAAAAAAATGAGACCCTACTAGCACATACCGCCCCCTTTTGACGATTTTACCTTTTTAAACTAAAGTGAAAAGTACCCAAATATATGTCCCAGACCCCAGAAAATTGCGTAAAACTATTATTAGTCACAACTTCCATACGCTGGCCTACCCCTGAGTCTAAGGGCTGTTCCGAAAGGGTAGTTACATCGATTTTAAGGAGGTCAGATTCTTGCAAGGGGAGGGGGGGAGTGTATTCGCTAGTAGCGTCGAAAATGCAATAAAAATGCTAATACATATAACGCGCAGCTACAAAATTTTTGACAATATAAAAAATTGGCCTTCGTTCCCCTGTTATTTTCTGAAGTCAGCTTGGTCGCCCTTTGCTGTTTTTTACATGAAATGACAATAACAAAAATGGAAAAAACTTTACTCTAAAGAAGTTTCAAATTTCGCGCAAAATTTTTACGCATAAATTCAAATTTCTAAAACTGACTTTTCCTTTAGAAAAACCTTTTTCTAGTTTTTTCTGAAGTAAAAACACAAACGAAACAATAAAAAATGAAAAAAGTACTTCACAGGGGGGAACAAGCTGATTTCACGAAACAACAAGAACGAGCAATCCACTCTCTAAGCATTAGTTCTGAAGTGGTGTCGCAACTTCCCATAGTATGACTTTGCCGTATTCGTGGCTCTTTGGCCTTGCGATCTGGAAAGAGAGAGAAAAGCTCCGAGCGATATCCAAGTGTCCCCGAAAACATGAAAGTTGAACATGGAAGTATAACACGTAAAAGAAAAAATTACCTGTAGTAATTGACTAACCGATTCAACTTGTTTGCCGTGTCATGCAGATGTCCGAAGGTGACTTGGATATAAGAGCGGATAACGTTGAGCGAATAATACAACACTTCAGGAGGCGCCAATTGAAGAGCTCCTATTATTCTAACAACATTCTGCACGTCATCTTGTTCTCGGTACAGCTCAGCCAGCCCTTAGTCCTGCACCTAAAACGGCAAATCACAAAAAACAGTACAAAGTACTATTTGTTACCATCAAACCCTAATATCTAGCGAATAAGCTCACTTTTTCTCCACCTCTCTGTACGACTTTTTGTACCTGTTTTTGAACAACACTGTGACCAAAGGAACCGAATGTATTATTTTTATAAAGCCGAGAATTCTGTGCACTTAAGAGGCGATCTCATTGGGTTTAAATTTGGAATTTCCGTCAGCAACGATTAATTTTCATTCACGTAGATAGAAAAGCTGTCGAGGCGAAGAGAAAACGAGCATTTCAGCATCTGAAACCAAATGTTTGCCTAGGAGATTTCCAAAGTCTAGAAGCACTAACCACTCAGGGATGAGCATTTCGGTCTAAATAGATATTTTTAATGCGGCTGAATTAGTGCCGCACCTTAGGTCTAATTTAGACTTAAATTTTGGCGCTAATTCGAATTTTTTTTCATTTTATACAATATTTATACAGTTTTTCCAATTCTGAGTAACTTTTTGTCCCGTTTTGAGCAATTTTGTGATCTCTCGACTTACTACGGGTGATGTACCTTTGTATTTTTAGTTACTCAGAAGATCCATACCAAGCTGGTCTGCGAATTGGTAAAGAAGTTAAATGGCGCACATATTTTGATTGCTGCTAAGGTAAATTTCGAATCATCATTTTTCCGATCTTAACATCAGTTTGATTCAGCACCAAACCTGCGAGAAGCCTGTCCTTTGTTAGTTTGTTCAATCAAGGACAAGAGTCATTTATAGTGGTTCGGGACAAATAAATATATAGGGTTGTCGAGCCGAAAGCCAAAAATCGAAATTATTTAGCCGTTCAAGCCAAAAAATGGAAAAGTGTCGATTCCCAGTCGGGAAATACACAAATAGTTATTCCGGCCATACATGAACTCCTGTTATTGAACTAACATTTACATAAATTTCTCAAACATCTGCCTCCAACACACACATTCCACTGGGATATTCTTCATTGAATTCACTCGCTTTCTCTAAGATTGTATCCACTAGATTAACAAAAGGTGATTAAGGAAGATTGCTGTCCACGATAAAGTCAGTCACGTCACTGATCAACTGCTGGCTTTGCTGCTTCGAATAGTTTGGACTGAATAGAGTGGAAATTGAATCAAGCTTGGCTTACTTTTTCTCTGGTTCTGATTTCTTCGACATTGCTTTTTTGTGTTTTAGACCATCAAGGTTTGGACTATCAAGGATGGATTAACTGTCGCGAATGGATTCGCTGATGTCTCTGTGAGTGATAATACAGAGCTTTCCGTACTAGCGTAAGTAGTTTTTTTATCAGTTTATATTAGCTCGACACTGGTTTTAATCATTCCTTCTGGCTTCTGAATGAAGAGTTGTGCGAGGATGATGTTCCCATAGCAACTGGATTGAAAGGAACCCAGTGAAAACCTAGTGCTGTTTATGGGTTTCACATAGCTTTCGAACTCATTAATGATTGGAGCCCGAATAAGTGGCTCAAATGAGGAGACTGTGGACGCAGCCAGGGGGATAACTTAGTTTAAGCGAAGTTGGCTTGTTAGAGAAAATACGGTACACAAAATTTTGGCAAATCTAGTAATGACTGAGTGGTCACCCGCAATTCAATTTAAAAAAGACCTCAGTTTGCTTCGCTATTTAAAAAAATACCGCAATCTTAAGAACGCGATATGTCAATTTGATCCAGTGGTACGCCACAAAGTGCCAGTGGAAAACTACAAAGTGCCACTGGAATGCCACTAAGTTATTTTATCCAGTGGTAGCCCAGTAGATTACCACTGGATTGGAACGAACCTAGTGGTAATCTACTGAATTACCCGTGGACTTAGAAAGAGTCCAGAAGTAATCCACTGGATTAAACAATTTTCTGGCATACCACTGGCAATTTGGTGGCATTCTACTGACACTTTCTGAACTTCCATTGGATTTAAATTACCTGTGGTAAGTTCCCGACTGACCTGAAAATTTTCTGGTTGAGTAACAAAATCTGGTATTCAACCAGACAACTCCAGTGGAGAAATAGAGATTTAAACCAAAAAGTTATAATTTTTTTTGATCTGAGAAGCCCGAACTAAATTGATTACCAAAAAGATCCGAGTAATTCATTCGCAAAAAAAGTAACCATTTGATTTTTAGTTTATTGAACCGGCATTTCTCGTTAAAGAAGCCAGTAATTGTGATAGATGAAGTTTCGGTGCCTTCTGCGGCTAATATTTCCATCTCAGCAGATGGTAATACCACTTACAGGTAACTAGTCAAGTTTTTGTCGGAAAATTGGTGAATGTTTGTTTGTAGACAATCCTCAGATGACTGTATGAGGAGAAGCTCTTCTGAAATCATAGGTGGTATGACATACCCCAGCAACCACGAGAGTAGAAGAGGTTCAGCCATGAGCAATAGCTCAGCCAGTCTCCAACTGCACGACATGCATCAAATTGCGCTACAAAGCTACCAGGAAGGAGAGATATTTGTGTAGCCAATATAATTTGATGCTAAATGGTACAAATGAATTGTGTTTGGGATTGAAAATTGTGAAAGAGCACTACCTATCTTGTCATTTGAAAATAATTAAAAATAGAATCTAACCTTTTTGAACCTTCTATAGAATGCTCGAATTAGTGCAAAAATCAGGTTTTGAAACCCGAAAAACACAAAAAAATCGCAAGAAATGAATGACCACTTGGTTTGGTTGGTGAATGGATGATCCATTATGGATCACCCAGCATAACTGAGGTTGGATTATAGAAAAACATTTTAAACGATAGTTGAGTTCTTCACAAGACAAGTGTTAGTATCTTTTTTTAAATAAAAAGGCGCGAATTCAAAAATGGGAAAAAGGGGAAATACGCCTTACGTAAGGCGTTTGTCCCTTTTTGTCCCAAATGGGAAAAAAGGCGACAAACGCACCAAAATTTCAGCTAAAAGTTTTAGCTGAAATTTTAGCTGTTTTCAGACTTTCAGGAAATGGACTAGTTACCCCCAGGCTCGGTTAATTCTTGATCGATTCACCGCATAGGACCTTTCCCTAAGATCCCCTATTATTATTTTTCCGTTGTTTTAAGACACTTAATAGTAGGGAGCATGCTTTTCACACAAATTTGCATTTTTTTCTCAGTGATTGGGTTGCTTTTCGCAAACTCAGATACCCTTTATGGATCTATTTTACATGGGTTTTAGCCGATATCCCACTTGACCACTTATTTTGTTGTTTTTCAGGTGAATATCACGGATTTCAGTAAAAAAATTTCAGGAGCCATGTGAAGGATATCCAATAATCGTAAAATGCGCATATCGGTTGGCTTAGTCTTTATTTTTTTGCTTGGGAACGGTATTTTCAGAAGCTTCTATTTGTGATTTTAGCTCGCTAGTCAGGTAAGTTTCATTTTCTTACACAATTTTTAATGCAACAGTATACAACCTGACGAAGTCGTAAATGCGTCATGTCAGAATTTGTTTTCTATGTGTCAACTAACTTTCTCGGGCTGTAGGCTTGGAAGTATCACTCCCTATGTGTCTTCGTGCTCCATACCCATGACAGTATGGCTAGGCCTTGGTAACATAACTGTCGGAGCACGTTAACTTTTTGCAAGAGGCTGCCTAGCTAAAGTAATTATAAGTCACATACTATTTACCATAATCGTCTGCCAAATTTATATACCGTATTTCCTTTAATGAGCGCGCACCCTCTACTTAGAGGACCTATATCTCAGCTCAGAGAAAATATTTTGCAAAGCTGTTTATTGCATTTTCTTAACTCCCACGAGCTCTACTGATTCCACTTTTTAGATTTTGGCTAAGCACCCAAAAATCTCGAGGTCGAATTCAAATTCTTTCAATTTTTGGAGGTTTGAAAAATAAGCGCGCATGCGAGAGAAAATACGTTAATTAATTTTCAGGTACAATGAGTCATCAAGTAGTCTTCAAGTCAAGGAACTCAAGTAAAATACATGTGCTGTTGTCAATTAATGGGTTCGTTAACTGAATAAAATATTGTTTCTGTCCTTATTTTCTGTCTAATTAAATATGTAGCTAAGATTTAGGTAGTTTTGATCTCTGAAAAAATTTCAGTTTGTGGACACTGAAACAGAACTAGAAAACACTGGCTAAGACCATGTGGTACTATTGCACTTTGGTAGTCCAATGAAAAGTTTATAGTCCAAAAATTTTTTGGCCCCATTTGACAATGTGGGAGGGGGGTTTCGCCTTGGTCCCCCCTGTTGTTTTTTATTGTGATTTTTTAGGCTTAGGCAAGGGTAGGCCAGCGTATGTTAGGACGGACTCAAAAAGGAGTCTGAGGTATGTTTTAGTCCGTCCTAACATACGCTGGCCTACTAAGCCTTAAGCCTAAAAAGTCTTAAAAACAATAGAGGGACCAAGGCAAACCCCCCATTGTCAAACAGGGCCAATATTTTACTAGTCCAGCACGCACTTTAGTAGTACAGCCTGCACTTTAGTAGTCCAAACAGCATTTTACTAGTCCAAGATTATTGTAGTAGTCCAATGGAATTTGACTAGTCCAATGGAATTTTACTAGTCCAGTGGTATTTTAGAAGTCCAATGCATTTCAGTAGTCCATTCATTTACAACGTATATTGTGATGTTAATACTGTATTTACTAGAAAACTGGCGCCATACGGCGCCTTGTTCTTGTTCTTCCTATTTTGTTTTTTTTCGGTTTTGTTTGTAGAAACTTTAGTTCTTAAACTTAGTTTTATATCACCTGAACTCTACCAATTTATTGTTTTCTTAACGCGTTTAGAAACTTTCTAAAATCAGAATTTCATGAAGAATCGAAAATTAGGATTTTTTATACGGCAATATCACTTCAGACAAACAGATAGGAGCAAGAAGCTCTAAAAAAGGCCATTGTGAACGTCATTTATGACGGCTGAAAAGAATTACATTGAAACTCGTTTTGATTTGTTTGCCTTACTTGGCCATCTTTCACTCTATTGACTCGGCGTTTGTTCAAAATAAATTTACTTCCTCAGGTCCCGCTCACAATGGGATGTTTCTGTTTTTCATTGAAAAATGCCAAATCTGGTATAGACGACCTATATCTAAGATCCGAAAGTAAATATAGTTTGTTTTTATCGTCATTTGAATATTTTTTTCGAAGACTTTGGCATGTCACTTGCATTTGAGTTCAAATGTTATTAATCTACGGATGTAGTTGATTTTCTCACATTAACTGTATCAAACAAGATAGATGTGGCGAGGTGGTCGTATAACTCGTATGCTAATAGCTAAAGAGGAGTCGGACAGAGAACTACTGGATTCTGCCAACCGAGATATTTGGTACAATGTAGACTTGTCAATTTTAGAACCAGAGTCTCGCGCCACCTTCCATCCTTCTTATTTTGATCAGGACACTGAAAATTTTATCGACTCTTCCGTGGCTATCAGTAATAGTCTATGTTTGCAGGTAAGTAAGGTGATCAAAATATATTTTTTGTCGATAGAAACATGATCTTCTCAGCGAAAATTTCAAATTAACTACTTTGTACAGTCCTCCGCTGATTCAACCACCGAGCTATTAAGCCATTGATGCCGGCTGGTAAAAAAAACTTACCAAAAATGCCTTACTCCCCTTGTGAAATTTTTTGAATATTTTGAAATAATTTTTTTCCTTTTTTCTTGATTTTGAATGCGCGTGGGACACTACTTTTATTGCGAAAATATTCAGGACTATTTTTAGTTCATAAACCAGGGATGAGATCTCAAAATTTTGAAAATAAGGACGTTTTAGGGTATTTTGGCGAAATATGCTATTTTTACGCAGTGCTTATTGCAATTTTTGTGCCAAAAATAAGATTTTGACGTAAAATCTTAAAAATAAGTAAGATTTAGAGTCCCCAAAATGAGAACGATTCACATCCCTGTCATAAACATTTTAATTGTCAAAAGAATATAGCCGCAACTAGGAATCGAACTCACCACCAGCTTGACCCGCCGCCGCTTCACCACTACACTACCTAGCAACTTATATATGTAGACCTATTGTGGACTAAGTAACTTTATTTTAAAAACAATAACACGTTCAAAAAAATAATGTCCAGCACTCGCAATAAAAGTAGTGTCCCGCGCGCATTCAAACGTGTGAAATTCTCATTGCCAGCAACGGGCATGGTCCTTTAAGAAAGAGCATTAAAAGTATATAGAATCACCTATAACCCTCCATGGACCGATTGTTACACGTGTTTATGCAAGTACTTTGGAGTGTGCTCTACACGATAGGCGAAAGAAAATCGGAAATTCATTCACATAGCGACGAGCTATAGCCAATTAAACTTTAGAGGTCCCAAAAAATAGGTTGATTCAGAGGTTGCCCATTTTTAAAGAGCTCGGCGCCAATTTTGGAAAAGCCCGGCGCCCGAGTCGGCGCCGATTTTTTTGAGCGTGCAGGTACGTATGAAACTATTCTTGTTCTATTCTATTCTTTCAATTATTCCTCGACACGAAATCAACCATTTTTAAATTTTTTTAAGTAATTTTGTCCTTTTTGTGTGAAATTTAGGGCTGGAAAAAGACCGGATGGCCCAAAATGCCACTTCAGAGTGGTCAAAAGCCAAAACTAACTGGTTTTTGGGGCGTTTACTGAAGGGGCTGATTTTCTTGCGAAAAAGCGATTGAGCGGGTCAGATTTCCAGTTTGATGGGCCTAATCGCTCAGAATTCCAACCTGAATTCCACTTTGTCGTCTTTTATTGACTGTCTTGGGTTTCAGTGTCCGACAAAGTGCTATTACAGTCGTCCATGGTGCATACCTAAATCGAGCGTAAGAGCAATAGTCATTTTGGCTTTTGACCACTCTGGAGTGGCATTTTTGGCCATCCGGTCTTTTTCCAGCCCTAAATTTCACACAAAAATGACAAAATTACTTTAAAAAAATTAAAAATGGTTGATTTCGTGTCGAGAAATAACTACAAGAATAGTTACATACATACCTGCACGCTCAAAAAAATCGGCGCCGACCCGGGGAGTGAAAAATATATGTTTGACTTGAAAATTTTTGTTTTTCGCTGCAAGGATTTAAGTTATATGCGGCCAATACCAAAAAACATAGTATCAAAATTTCAAAATGTCAAAACTATTCAAAAATTTGTAACTATTTCCCGCAAATAGTTACAATTTTTCATCCCTGAGCAAATTAACCACGTTGAACACGAATCCGGTGTCAGAATTTCATGTTTACCAAGCAAAAAAAGGTTTTTAGTGTTTTTCAAAAGTGTTTTTTGAACCTCTTTTTCTATTTTTTAGAGACTTCTCTTTAACACTTCGAAGGAAATTTGTATTTTCAGGTTCAAGCACTTTCTGATGCAGAATTTATCGGGGAATCCGAATATTAAGTCAAATTTCAGTTATCAGGCATCTACAGGACTAAAACAGACCATTAATGGCATAAAGTCGCATTTTTAAAAATGCAACCTTTAATAATTGCTTTTTTTACTCCGCCATTTTAAAGCCACATGGAGGCAATCAATAACTTCACAAAAAATAAGATTTATGGCCTAACTTATTAATCAACCTATTTTTTGGGACCTCTGAAGTTTAATTGGCTATAGCTCGTCGCTCAGTGAATGAATTTCCGATTTTCTTTCGCCTATCGTGTAGAGCACACTCCAAAATACCTGTATAAGCAATCGGTCCACGGAGGGATAATCACTCATAAAATGTTAAAAAGTCGCAGAGCTAGAGACCTCGGAGACTTCAACATCCAACTAGTTTTGTTCACTCCTGAATTTATCAACCACCGTTGATTAGGTTTTTTCCGGTAATCAACCGCCACATCCACCACCAACCGGTTGATTGTTTTCTAGTTGATCAACCGGTTAATAAAAACCACCTCTTCGAGGGCGCAGGGGGCTTGATGGGCCTTGATGGGTTAGAGATGCGCGCACTCACTTACCTTAGACATGATTCCGAGCAAGACTCTTGATCAAAAATGCATATAGAGGCTCTTTTTGCCCAGCCTCAGTTACCAAAACGGTGTAAAATACCAAAAATGACCAAAAACCACAGGGGGACCAAGGCAGTTGAATATTTTTTTTTCGAAAAATGACCTTCCCACACTTTTTTTCGCCGTTTCTATCGTTTTCACGGCCTAAAAAATACTTATACCTTGAAAAAAACGCACTTTTGGCTCTGGCCAAGTAGCATACTTTAGCCGCGCCCTTATTATTGCCAAGCTAGCCAGACAGTAAAATTTTACACAATTACTCGCCTTTATTTTCAGTTATGCTACTCATTAGCGTCTACCCTGCTCACTTGTCTGATCACCAAAACCAGCATCAATGGAGTGTTGAACAGAGGAGGCATGTTCATCTTCTCGAGAAACCACTTTCGTAACTTTGTTGGTCTGCCTGATGATTGGTCTCCCATGGGCAAAAAGGTTATTTTACTTTTGCTTACTACCTAGAGATTTGATTTATCCTCCCCTTTTCAGGTTCTAGATATTGGTGCTGGAGATGGTGGAGTGACTGAAACATTTTCTGAGTTCTTCATGCATGTGTTTGCCACTGATGCTTCCAAGGTATGGATATATTTGAACATCATGTAAAATACCATTTACCCATCTTCGGTCAGGTGATGCAATGGAGATTGGCTCAAAGAGGATTTACAGTCCTGCCCATTGACAAATGGAGCAATTCTGGGGTAAGTATCGTTAAATTTTTCCTGAATATATTGTGGTTTATTCAGCCGTATGACCTGATTAGTGCCCTAAATCTGCTGGACAGACACTTCCATCCTCAGCAATTGCTGGCAGAACTGCATCACGTGGCGAGTGAATCCAACTGTTTGGTGTTGATCTCCTTGGTGCTTCCTTACAATCCTTTTGTAGAATTTTCTCAGGAGGACAAGGGAGGGAAGGAAGAGAAGTCGCTCAGACCATGTGAGTGTACTGTAATTTTTTCCCTGATTTATGAGTATTGGATGTAACTTTTGTACTCAATGCATCAGAGGAACTTTTCGCAAGTAACTCCACCAGTCGATTAAATTCTGTACCCACCAGTCAATTAAACCCTAATTGGTCAAATTTTGGCTAATTATGAATAATTTTATTTAACAAGGAAACCGTTCCAACTGTCCCTCCAATAATCCCACTGTCCTCCAAGTGACGAAAAAAAGTGACGAAAAAAAAGGGTGCGAAAAAAGTTCCCGTTCGATTACTATGAATTGCTATTAGATGCGTCCTACGTTGATTGATCAGGTTACCGAAAAGCTTATCGTGCGCTTACATGACACAGACGAAAGGTGGAGTTTCTCTAGAATTGCCGAACATGTGAAGATTCCAATGCAAAGTGTCCAAGATGCCTACAACCGACAGAAGGATCCAAAGGAGCACAAGAAAGATGGTCGGAAGCAAAGACAAGTGAAAGGTAGAATTATACAAGTAATTGACACGATGACATTAGTAATTGGTGCAGGGTCGACCGAATGATCACTCGAAAATCGAGGGAGAATCCAAAACTTACAGCTCTTGAAATCCGTGAAGAGCTAAAGTTGAATGACATAACGGTGCGCACAGTTCAGAATCGTCTCATTGAGGTTGCTTTTGTGATGTTTACCTTGTTCATTGAGGTTGTTTAGGTTGGTCTATTTGGTCGTCGCCCAACCGAGAAGCCGTTTATTTCACCAAAGAATGTCAAAGAACGTCTCAATTTTGCAAAGGAACATCAAGACTGGACTGTGGATCAATGGAAGAGCGTGCTTTGGTCGGATGAATCGAAGTTCAACATGATCAGCAGTGACGGAAAAGGTTGGATTTTGTTTTTCCATCGTCGTAAGCAATGTTTTTAGGTTATTTGAGCCGTCCAGTTAATAAGCGCTTTGACCCAAAGTACATAAAAATCTGGTCAAATCGACTATTAAATCATCTTATACAAGCTAAAATTAGGCGCTGAGCATGGTTTGTGATCACTGAAACTGCAAAATAGTAGTGGTTCACACCAAACATTTAAAACCAGCTTTCTACGGAGAGTGTGGCAATCCTTGATGTTCCTGTTGCGGCTTTCTAATCCATTGTTAGTGGCATTGGCAGACGAAAAAGCTTCAAACCATCCTGAGCAACTTGAGTCTATCCATTGTCGAAAGAAGTAGTTGGGGAAAGAGCTGATTTCATTACCTAATCCGTCCCAGTAATTTTTCAGCAGACTCGCAGCTAAAATTTGTTGTGTGATCTCATCCCACCGCCTAACATAAACCAACTTTTTCTGAACTCATCTTCTGATGTGGCGCAGCATAGCAATGATATTGCACTCAGAAATTCCTCTTACTTTGGCTTCGGCTTTCGTGTGCTCAGTTTTTTCTTGACATTTCTCTGCATTTGAACGAAGCACATTGCACGCTTTGAGCCTGGCCAGACATTAGATGCAGCTGAAGAAATATTGTGACGTCAATGAAAATGAGGACGAAAATTACAAACCGCTTGTGATAGATGAATCTCCGTCAGCCATGATGATAGATGGCTGACGAAACGCACCGCATATTGCACGCATAAAGCACTCATAAGCCCATTTGCTTTCACTGGAAACCAAGGCTACGCAGGTCATAAATAATTTCCCATTTGAATCTGAAAAGCCAGCAACCTATAATGCAGACGTATCACACTATAAATAGAGCTTGTAGTTTGTAAGTTGAATCGACTTGAATCGATGTCAAGCTCCTATGAAGATTCTGCAGACGTGCTGTAGTCCACATAGAAGCAGTATGTGTAGTCCACATAGCAGAATTCGTCTTTTTGACAGAAGTAGCCCGCCACAAATGCTTTGTTTTCTTCTTCGGGAACCATCAAATTTGTTTGAGCATACTTTTGCAAATCTAACATTGTCAGCGCTGGATGAGTCTTTTTCTTTTGGTTGTAGACAAAATTTTCGATTTGCTTCAAGCGTGGAACACTTCCGAAGCCTCTGTCTCCCGTAGAAAAAGGGTTCCGTAACACAAATTTTTATATTGACATGATTATGTTAGGCAAACCAACCTGGATCTTGATCTGCAAATTTCTGGTGTCTTGTTTTGAGAAATTCCTTCTTTGATTGTTTTCTTGATTGGTGAGCTGATCCTTGCGCCTTATTGTTCCGTTTTTTGGTGGGGTGAATGAAAGCGGAATGATTCTACGATAATACTGTTTGAGTCACTTGGTTTTCCCACACGCATTAACGCATACATTGTACGCTTTTTTTGTGAGTACGAGCATTTGTAATAGACGATGAAATTTTTCTCCGATTCAACAGACTTGCCCCTAAAAAAATCAAGATAAAGTAAACAATGAGTAGTCTATCATAATTGGTCCAGGTTCCTTTGTTTGCGCTCAAGCATTCCTCGAGGCTGTCTTCATCTTCAAACTAACGTATAAACACGTATTCACGGACTTCTTGACGTCTTTTGACTTGTGATAACGTTCAACAGCTATAAGATCAGCTACAAGAAATAACGAAAACTTAAATTTGGAACTAGAAATAATTATTTTGGTACTAGAATTAAGTATTTTTCAAAAAAGTTCGATTTTGGTACTATAAAAAAGTATATCGCGTTTTTTACCACATCTTAATTTGAAAAAAACCAAAGTGCAAAAGTAAATCAAATTCTCCACGAAATTCTGCAGTCTCAGAGTCCGGCCTTCCCGGGTTAACTTTTGTGATTTATTTGTGTGGTTATTGCGATAATGTTTATTTTGTTTATTTTAAATGCCATTCTTGGGAACTGTTGTATTTGTAAAAAGTAGGAAGCCAACCTACTAGGCTACACACCCCAACTTCGGGCCCCAACATAAGTTTAATTAACCAGCAAGGATAGAATTTAACACGAAAACTGCTGACTGAGACAGGCGGACGATCTGGTGCAGTTTTTCAAGTAGATCATGTTTGTGTATCGGAGTGTGAATGAAGTGACCTAATAACCGCTTTTAAACCTTTTTAAGACCTTTTCCTTTGCAACCCAGAGGAGGCATTCAATACAAAAATTGGCAAAACGGGGATTAACATTTTTCGAACTTTAATATACAAAATGCTTATATTTTCGGATTAGAGCTGGGGTATAGTCTTCAAGGAGTGGGAACTTCCTGTGCGCATCGCCTATAGGCCACAGGTTCAAATCTCACTGGGTGCATATACTATTTTTTACTCTACTTTTCCGCAAGTTCACTGACTTCTAGGGTCAAAAACTATCGAGCAATCGATCGCAATCATTTCCAGCACTGCTTTACTGTCAGTAAATTCCCTAAGTTTGGGATTTCATGCAAAATGACAGACCTGTGTAGTAGGATGGCATGGAATTGGACATCGTTGAATGTTTTTTACATTCTAGCTCTAACTAAATAGTGTTTTTTTCTCTGTGAGATAGCTCAAATAAAAGCCTAGAGTCTTGGCTACATTTTAATATATAAACGTGTGACTTGTAGAAAAAAGTCAGAAAATATCAATCAACCCAGTCAAAAAAAGCCCAAAAACCACCTATTTTTGGAAAATTTAGCCTAATTTAGCCTGGATACAAGCTCTAGTAGGTGTGAAAGCCTGCGCTGACGATCTTATTGAAAAGTCAAGAGTGTCAGGATCCTTTTGAGACCAAATTTGTAAATTAAAGGAGATAAAAAAATAAGTTTATCAGCTGGTGGTAGTCGAACCTTGACCTAGGCGATGCGTATAGGAAGTTTGCCCTCCCTTTTATAACGGGGATAATGCTTCCAGTTGGGGGTAAGTTGGTCACTCTATGTAAAATTGATTAATCTCGGAAAAAGTTGCTTATGTGATCTCATATTGTCAACCAACCAATTGACATTACCCAACTTTTATAACACACTTTTTCTATTTATTTGTTTAGTGTCGAGCCTTAGTGTGAGTGGAGTCAAATTTGAAGACCATGTAAATACTTTGATCAGAAACACCTTTCAACCAAATGGCTGGGAAGTGATCAGATGGACAAAATTGCCCTATTTGTGTGAGGGGGATCGTGCTCAGGTTCGATTTTTGTATATAAATAAGTTTTTTGTGCAAATATGTGTTGCAGGCATTCTACAAGCTGGACGATGCTGTGTTCTTGTTGAGGCCTGTAGCTAAACTGTCCACTGCATCCACCTCTCTGAGTTCCAGCTATTCAGATAACATCCAATGCCAGCAGCAGAGACCATCCACCAGTAGTGGTCGATACACCTCTTCCACTATAATAAGTGTCCACGATGAGACATAAAACAATAATTCACTTAAGTAATTTATTTAGCGATTCATTAATTTGATATGTGCGAGTTAAGCAATGTGATATAATAAAAAACTTCAGTAATAATGTCCAAAACTTTGGACTGGGTGAGTAATTTGCCAAAAATTGCAAACGCCAAAATTGTAGAAGCTGCAAAGCAAAAAAAAGACAAAAAAAACATAATTGTCGAAATTAATTTTTTAGAATACTCTTCCAGGTTTCAAATACAGATCACTAATCCTGATATATCAGAGTTCGGTTATCTCTTCAAATTTGCTTGGATTTTGAGAAGAAAAAGATCTATACAACGGTGATGTCGGTAAATACACCTATGATTTGAAAGGAGGGATTAGTTATTTGGCAGTTTATGCTGACAGATTAATAGAAAACTTGATTGTTGGTGACACGTTAACTTCTTTGTTGAGAATTGTTGCTGTCACTGGAAAACCCGGAGATGTTATAAAAAAATTACGAAACTCCGATTTTTAGCAAAGTCTTCATTAACCAAAAAAAGTTAATGAAATAGCTATAGATATTAAAACTTTAGAAGGGGGGCATGTGCCTTTTGATTGGGGTACTGTTATTGTTGTTTTGGTGTTAAAAAAAATTTACCTTTAAAAGTTTGCTTGAACTTAAAAAAGCTTTTATTGGGTTGTTCAATAATTATCCAGCGTTTTTTTAACTTTGGCAAAACAATTCATCAACTATTTTTATTAATCAAATCAAACACAATAACAAATCAACCACAACAACAACTAATCTTCCGGAGGGTACTCTCCATCGAATTCCATTGCCTGTTCCCATTTGTACGGCAGAAGGTTGATTCCACGAGCGAAGAAATCCGGTGTCTTTGAAGCGATCCATTGTCTTATGTCATCAACAATTTCTTGAAGGCTTGCAAACTTTTTCCCAAGCTGCCAGTTGTGGAGCGAGCGGTTGACGTGTATAACATGCAGTTTTTCAAATAGAAAAATTTGTTTTAAAGGTTAGTTTTATACTTTCAGAACCACACACTACAATCTCTATATAGTATATGTATAACAACAAAAAACGTCACTAATAAAAATTTAGTAAATTATCATTATTATTATTTTTTATTGATTATATTGTACACTAGGGAAAGCAGGCGCCTATTGGCGCCTATATCGTATTTTGAAATTCAAATATAAATCCACTTTTCACTTTCAAGGGACAAAATCTCAATTTTTTTCACAGCAATCTTCAAATCTGATTGCAAAAGGTCCTCCGCCATTAACAGTGCTTTCGAATGAGTATAACCATGCAAATAAAAATATTACACTAAAAAAAGTTTTCCTTTGTGACCAAACATGTACTCAAATTGGCGACAGACGTTCCCCGTCCCAAATACTATATAGAGATTGTAGTGTGTGGTTCTGAAAGTATAAAACTAACCTTTAAAACAAATTTTTCTATTTAAAAAACTCCATGTTATTTTTGATACAAGAAGTGTTTCTTTGAATGATTTTCAAAATCACCAAGGAATTACTCATATCGATGTGAAAACAAAGAGGAAGACGGCACCGAATATTGCGCAGTCGCCGCAATCAAGAGTTGGCGGATATCCGCGAGCTGTCGAACAACCAATTCGATGGCGGTCGCTACCATCAAGGGTAGCTGCCTCAATAGTTCTCCCACGTCAACGACGGAGTCTCCATTTAAAGTTTGTCCGAAAATTGCCTCAACCATTTAAATTTGAAAGCTCGAAGATTTTAATCACAACTTAGATTTCCGTGGGACGAAGAAATAATGATTTCAAACACACGGGACGACAAATCGTTCAGTACGAGTCAAAACGGGTTAAATAGAAATTAATTTCCTCGGGTTCTCTTTTGACGGTAATCCACATAACGTCAACCGTACACGATTTGCTTTTTTTTTGCTTTCCTTGCACAACCTGAATAATCATTTTTACATTATGTTAGAATCAACCCCAAGCCCCCTGCGCCCCCGAAGAGAGATGCGCGCACTCGCTTACCTTAGACATAATTCCGAGCAAGACTCTTGATTGAAAATGCATTTAGAGAGTCTTTTTGCCCAGATCCAGTGACCGAAACGGGGTAGAATACTCTCATGTATATAAAAAGTAAAGTATCCATACCCTCCAGTACCCTTTACCTTGGTCCCCCAAGGCAAAAACTCGATTTTCGGTGATTTTTTTTAAATGGTCGACCGGTCCCTGAAAACATGTTTTCTACACGTTTCAGCAGTAAAACGCACAAAAAGTGGTTGAAACCACTTTTTGGGCAACCCCATTGTAAGGCACTCCTGCCTTCGACAAGAAGTATGTTTGCCCGAAATAAGTACATTTGATAATATTTTGTGAAAAACATGCTATTCTATGTCAGTACTTATGGCTCTTTCGGTGCTAAAAATGCAAAATTCTAAATCAAAATAAGATCTGACGTGTATTAGTATTGGTTTAAATTGTAATCTGTAAAGGGAATGGTGGTATGGCTAAATATCGGTGTATACCCCATCTTAAGTTAGGTGTACACACCCCAGTTTGCCTTGGTCTCCCAAGCTGGTTTTTTTTCGATTTCGCAATTCAAACCAAAAAATATTCTAACATTTTTTGGAAAAAATTTAGCTGGAGACCAAGGCAAACTGTAAGGTATGCACCAAATTAGGCTATTTTTATTACACCTTTGATTCTGCGGTATTTAGGAGGTGTTGTAAATTTGAGACTTAACTGTATCGAAATTTCCTGTTTAGCAAAATATTCATTTTACAAAAAATGATTGAATCTTTATTGCACCGGTATATAGTATTGTATTAGGTTGTCCAATAAGTTTTGAGAGTATTCGCTTTAATTTTCAAGATCATTGGCACATTTGACAATGATGTCTCACTGTATATATTATTTGTAGCCCGTTCTCTCCTCTTTGAATGTCGTATTAACCAGTTCTTTGTTATAAAAATTGGACCGAAAATAAAAACAAATAATTTCTCAAGTTTGTAAATTTATGCACATTTTTGTTTTCCTATTTTTGATCCTATTTTTTAATAACAAAGAATTGTTCAATATCACATTTTAAAGAACAGAGAACGTGCTACAAAATGGTATATGACACGTAGAGACATCATTGTCAAATGTGCGAAATGATGCACTCTGAAAATTAAAGCGAATCCACGTGCTTTTTCTCAAAACTTATTGGACGACCTAATTAATATATGTGAATTATCAGCGACTATAATCACTACTACTACAAATCACTGGCGGTTTTGTTGTTGGCTGTATCAATAAGTACCTCCTCCTTTTTCTTAGCCTTGTCAAAGTGACCACAGAAAATGGCGTTGAAGAATTTGATCCTGTATTGTGGCAGCACAGTCACTGTTAGCAGCGGATTAATAATCTAAAAAAGACAAATTTTTATAAGTACGCAAAAGTTAAGAAAGCTAGTTACTGAGTGTAGAGATATCATGTACATCATGATCCAAAAGGACATGATGGTCAAACAATCGTGCTTGCCTCCAGGATTAAGAGATCTTTGAAGCCCGGCTAGACGGTAAGGCAACAAGGTGATCGCCTATAATACCACGTAAAATCATGTAGGTATATGAGCAAAAAATTTAATGGACAAATTTTGAAATTAACTGGGCCTTCTGTGGATTTGTTTGAATTTGCTAAAGTACACAATCCCCCCTGGCCCAAAAATGGCTAAAATGAAAAAAGCAGAAAGACACTTTTTAGCACTTTTAGAAAAAAAAATTTTGAATTTTTTCCTTGGGGTACCAAGGTATACCAGTTCTGAGGGATACCTGTCACAGACAATTTTTTTAACTCAATAATAGGTAACAAAGTTTACAAAAAGAACATAAAAGATAGACTTTGAACATAGTATTGAACACGTATCTTCGTGTACCCCCTGGTACTGGAACAAAGGCAGAAATTCGATTTTTATTCAAATTTTTTTCTTGGAAATTGCTTTCCCAATCGCTTTTTCACCTTTTCTGTACGTAAAAGTGGTCAAAACGCCCAAAAAAATGTTTAAACCGGTTTTTAGGCCAGGGGCGATTCAGTACTCCGGCCTTTGAATTTTGGGAACAAATGCTTAGTTTCGTGTTGAATTTAGACAAAAAAGTTCGATTTTTGTCTTCAAAACTGAAAGTATACAGCAAATAGTGAAGAAACTTTTTGAACATAGTAGCGAATATACACCAACCACCCGCCTCCTCCCTCCCATTCTCATAATAAGGAAGAGACAGGGTTCTCTAAAGTTTAGGGAACTTATATTAGAAAAAATACAATATTTATAAAATATTTAGATATTACTCCTGCTTATTAAACTAAAGGATTAATTTTCCCACTTATCTATATCTGCCCCAATTATTGTGTTTGAAAGCCTAAGCATAAGTAAAAACATGAATTTGGGGAAAATTTCTGAAATTTTTTTTTTGAGAAAAAATCTAAGAAAAATTTGTGTCCCCTCTAAAGTAAATAAGTTCTGTCAAAAAATTTGACCAAAATTTGCCTATTGGCTTTATGGAACAAGGTAAAACACATTATACCGTATTTATTCTAATAGACGGGTGGTCTCTAATAGACGGGTACCATTCCAAAGGTCAAAAAAGTGAAAAGTTCCAATCTAAATTCGAACATTTGGTTATACCTAAAAACCTTAAAAGTCAGTTATCTTGCTGCTTTTATATCTGTTGTCGCTTCGTATTTTCTCTTTAGTTTCTCTCTGTCTAAGCCTATAAAATTTGTTTTTTTATCTAAGGTGCACAGATTAACAAAGAATCGGAAAATAAGACGAACATTAAGATCCAAGAGTCAAGTACATCACGCAAGCCCAAAACACTTTTTAATTATTTTTATGCAAAAAATATTGGTATTAAAAACAAAATTTTTTTTGCCTAGGTCCCCCAAGCTAAATCGACTAGTGAGGGTCAAGGTTAATTAAGTGGTGCGGGTAAAGGTAAAATGTGCCATTTCATTTGGCTATGGATGCATCCCGGAATACTACGTTTAAATCCAAAATCCGTCAGCTCTACGAAGAATGGATGATTCAACCACCAATTTCTCAATTACTAAATCGTTAAATCTTGCGAAATAACTGCGGAATAATTACTGAAGCTGACCAAAAAGGTCTCTTTACTTTTTTTTTGATCATGAGTCTTGCTTAGATTAATCTCTTCCTCTTCTGATGAACTATGTGTGTGCATCTCAACACCAAGTTCTGTGGGAGTATGTGGGCTTAGAGATGAATCCGAGCAAGACTCATAATTCAAAATCAGCGGTCTGAGTTGATAAGTGTCTAAACTCGGATATCCAAGATCCATGGGTTAAGCATACAATGTGGTCCAGGAAAAATTGACATCATAATGTATGTTTTCTCCAAGACGATTGCAAAACCCCACAATTTCAATTTATGTTATTAAAAAAAAACTCACAGTGAAAACGGTGGTCATAAAGATGAAGTAAAAGGTGCGCATCCTGGACACAAACACTGAATTGGACCTGCCAGCCGCTGTTGGAGGACACAACAATCGGTCTAAAACCAACATTTACATAGTTCAACCCATTGTAGACTAATAGACACCCCTCCATACCTTGAGCCATTTGTCGTCTATGAGCAGCTACTATACGCATAATGTAGATGGCGACTATCAGGGAGGTGACTGTGGGGATCACCCCTACAAATATCATAAAAGGCACATAGATGTATAGACGATTGGGAAATATAGCCAATGTCACACAGTCCTCGTCCACACAGTGAAATGAGTTGGTGGTCCAGGCAAAAATGACAAATGCGGAAGATAGTATCCAACTTGCTGATACTGCAAATAGAACAAAATTTAAATTTGGGGTTAGGAAAATGAATGTAGAATAGTTTAATGAATGTAGCGATTTTTGTGTCTGAAAGACAAAAACTGCAAGGGTACTGAATTTACTAGACCTTTTAAAAGAAAACCATCAAACAGGTGCCGAAATTTCGGAGATAGACTCGGGTCAAATTTGGCCACAAGTGTATCAGCCGATTTTCGAAGTTCTGATACAGATAGCTGTAGAAATTTAGGTACAGTCAACACTCCTATAAGGTTTTTTTTGTTCTTTTCTTTAATACTCAAAAATTTTAACACGAAAAAATATTGTCAAAGGGGCATGCCCGTGCGCGACACGGAGAAAAGGCGGGTACCAGCAGTTTCTTTTCCTTCTCGACAAATTTTACATTCGTTCTTATCTAAATTTTTTAAGTTTTCCGCCTAGTTTTTAAAAATAGTATAAGGTCATCAATATGAGATTTGGCTAATATTGGAAATGCCCCTTTAAGCTTTTTTTTTATCATATTGGGTCCTAATATATTTTTAATTCTGAATTTCCGCAACCTGACGCTTAATAAAGGATTTTTTGAAGTAAGAAAATATGTACCAAGTCCAATAGCTCTGGCTCGTGTGAAAAAGTTGGCATATCTAAATTAATAAAGTGTAACCAATTGTGTTTGCAAATGATTCAAAAGTATTAGTCACCTGAGTGGAAATCGGAAGTAGAAGAGTTTGTCCAGATTGAGGAAGACCAGCGACAGACTGGACACAATCAGGCCGACCCAGCACAACATGTGCATAGTGGCACTAATGTATTTGGGGAACACAGAGATAAGACCAGCTCGAGGGGCTAGCTCTACAGGGTAGCACAGCGCTGAAAATAGGGTCAAGCTAAGGACATTGTAAAATTTGTTTGAATTTATTTTGGTGGCAGATTTGTCCACGGGTCCAAATTTCGCGACCAGGGCTCGCCTGACTTTGAAAATTTTCGCCCGCCCCGGCCAGAAGAGATTTTTAAAATTCAAGCCCGGCCGGGAATGGCCGGAGTGGCCCGTCATATAAATCGTATATAACTATAACAAAAATTTTGATTAAAAATTCGGATGCAGTGGGTTATTCGGTGTCCTCCCAAAACACCCCAAAATAATGTTTTTCGATATTTAAGTCCAATTTCAAATGTTTGAATTCCCGGGCATCAGTTTTTCTTATGGAGACAAAATCAATTTGAATTTCATTGATAAAAAGCCCCCCAAAAGGGTCGAAATGAATATCGAAATTCAAATTGATTTTGTCTCCATGCCCGGGAATTCAAACATTTGAAATTGGACTTATTGGCGTGGGCATGCCCTTTTAACGTATAGAAAACGTGTTTCCAGGGCGCGGCCGACCATGATACCTTATTTTTTGTTTACATAAGGGTATTCGTCCTTGTTTTGTACACTGGAGCTGTGCAAAAAGAGCCTCTATATGCATTTTATAATTTTGCTCTGAAATATGTCTAAGGTAAGTGAGTGCGCGCATCTCTAACTCTCAAGCCCCTTGCTTGGGTGCTTGCAGTTGACATGCGCACAACCACATACCTTAGACACAAATCATTCTAAAGTGACTCTGGATGCATGAAAAATGTAGGCATACAGTCAAACTTCGATTTAACGAACCCTCTGGGGTCCGGAAAAAATGTTCGTTAAGTCAAGAGTTTCGTTAAATTAAGGGTATGCGAACAAAAAATTCGTTAAATCGAGGTTTCCCCATGCAGCCAAATATATGTATACTCTCTATTCTAGATGCATTGTAAAGAACTGTATTTAAAGCGGTTTTTGTAATTTTGAACTACATTTTGTTATCTCTATTTCTGACCCCAATTTTTCTTACCCCTATCTTGTAAAGGAGTCTGATTTAGGCAGGGTTTTAGTGATTAAGTGACGGAAAAGGTCCAACTTTCAGGGATAACTGCTCCCTGGTGAGGACAGAGTGGCAAAATTCAGTCTCTTTATGTTTTGCCTATTTGACAGCAATTTTTAAAAGTATATGTACAACGTGATATGTCATTCAACGCCGTCATTGTGCAGAAAAAAATTCTCTGAAGCGATAGCAAAATTTTGAGAAAAATGCCCCTTTTTGTAAAATAATCATTTTTCGGTGGATAAAATTTGACATATTTTGTCGTCTGAGAGACTAATTTTAAAACCCAGTGCCAGCCCGGACCAGTGGACGGGTCTGGGTTATGGGACGTTTTTTTTAAACAGCAGGAAAGTACAAGACGATTTTTTCTTAGCTTTTTTTTTTGCAAAAATGAGACAAAGGCAAAACTATTTCCGAACTTATTACACAAAAAATTGAAAGACTTGTTAACTTATGTAAAAGCTTTATTTTTCAACTATCCGAAAGTTGGAAAAAGTTAGGGTCGGTCTCAAAATTTTTCAAAAAAAATTCAAAGTCTAAAAAGAAAAATCGTAGAACTGCTGGGAGTAATTTTTGCTCTGAGATGAGATGCAGACCGTTAAAGTTAAAAAGCATGTGGCTCTAGTAGGGGGACCTCTATTGGAAAAACTACGTTTTTAACAGTTATTTATTAACAAGCTCATCTATTATTTACAAAAAAATTTCGATTTTTTATAAAAAGCTTTAGTAAACCTAATTACAGCGACATTAAAACAAACTCATTAGTGTTGAAAATTGTTTCCGAAAATACTTTTTGTTAAATAGTCTTCGTTCTTAGACACTTGTTTGGTTTCTCCACAATTAAATGCCACTCTAATGACAAAAGTAACAACTACAAGCATGCCACTATTTTTTTTAAATATACTAAAAAGGGACAAAACGCCCCAAATCAATAAAGGGGGACAAAACGCCCCAAATCAATAAAGGGGGACAAAACACCCCAAATCGAAAAAAAGGCACAAAACGGCCCAAATCCCTCAATAAGGACATATTGCTCTAAATCAATTACCGTATTCTCTCTAATAGAGCCGCACCCCCGAAGGGTTTAAAAAATAGAGCCGCACTCTCTAATAGAGCCGCACCCTCTTTGAGCCTCACTCTCTAATAGAACCGCACCCCGAAGGGTTTAAAAATAGAGCCGCACTCTCTAATAGAGCCGCACCTCTTTTTGAGCCTCACTCTAATAGAACCGCACCCCGAAGGGTTTAAAAATAGAGCCGCACTCTAATAGAGCTGCACCCTTTTTGAGCCTCACTCTCTAATAGAACCGCACCCCCGAAGGGTTTAAAAAATAGAGCCGCACTCTCTAATAGAGCCGCACCCTCTTTTTGAGCCTCACTCTCTAATAGAACCGCACCCCCGAAGGGTTTAAAAAATAGAGCCGCACTCTCTAATAGAGCCGCAACACTATGTCACCTTGCGTTATGTCGCCTTTCTTAGGAATTTGGGCCCCTTTTTCTCGATTTGGGGCGTTTTGGCAGTTGGAGCGTTTTGACGCGTACCGGAAAAAAGCTATAAGGCAAATATAAAAAAAATCTTATTTTGGCCTTTCTTGGCTGTACTCTAAGGTTATTTTACTAACTGAAATAGTTCAGAAAACCTTGATAGTTGTTTTAAAAATATATAAATTTGGCGACAAATGTTATTGTGGACTGTTTTTTGCGGCTGAAAATCTGGCTATTTACCTGTGAGCAAAAAATCAGCAAAAGTCATGGAGAAAAGAAATACATGCATGCACTTGTCAGAAGTCCTCCTTCTGATGTGTTTAATGGCCAAATACATGACATAGACTTGCAGGAAGGAGGACAGCACAGTGCAAATGAACAAGATTGCATCGGTGGTCTCGGTGAATGAGATGATAGTTTCTGTTGACACTATCTACAAAACACAAATTTGTTTTACTGATGCTTATAAACTTACAATTAAAATTTCTGGATATTTTTTTGTAAATAAAAGGTAAGGAAATACAGGATGGGCCCAAAAACTTACTTTTTGCCATGATTTTATTTAGGGTTGTTACACAGTTAGCTAGAATTTTCAAAAAATTTTGACCTCTTTTGATGTTTTTATGTGTATTTTTTTACAAAATTTTGAGTATGTGACCCTGCAACTGAAAGCCTATTTCAGTGGCTACACAGCGGTAAAAACATTTCTTCATTCAGTTCACAAAAATTGATCTATTTTGATAAAAACAATTTCGAGTTGTACAACTCGATTTCGAGTGGAAAGTCGAGTCGAAGTTCATGCTGCAGAAGATTAACAATCTCCAGGCTGTTATTGACAAATTTGATATCTGAGTCTATTCTTAGAATCCCAGTGTAATGTTGATCACGCTGGACTTAAATTATTTGTCTTCCCAATAAAGTCATTATGTGGAGTTGTGTAAAATAGAAACAGTGCCGTGATTCTACTGATAGGCGAACCTGTCCAATTACTAACGCAAATTTTCAGGCATACATTTTTTGGCCCTCTTGATTGCTTTAGCAGTTTTTTTGACTGCGCTCATACAGTTCCCTGAAGGTTTTTGACATTCTAGGCACGATGAAAAATTAAGACTACGAAAGGGCCATTGAAGATGATATTGATTAAAGTGATGTCTTATAAGAGTAGAATGTTGTATAAGGGTTTTAATGTTAACAACTGTTCGTAATCAATGTAGACTCCACATCATAAAGTAGAGCCTAGATTCTAAGATTTTCAACCCTCATTTAAGAAACGCCCAGACTCATTGGACGCCTATAAAGCGACTATGAACGCCTAAAGTAGATTAGAGCCATTTTTGGTCGGGAAGTGCCGGTTTATCGAAGGTTAACTATGCTAAGAAAGTTGTCGTGAAAAACTGAGTCGATGTGTAAAGACAAAAGTTTAAAATTCTATACCTGAGTGAAGTTATGGCCGTTTTAAAGTGGTTAAATTTCTTAATACATCATGTATTTTTAAAAATATGTTGAGTGAAAATAAATCTTTTTGACAGGGTGGGGAGAAAAAAAAGTGTACACTTCTGAAATTTTTTTGTCAAGGAAGAATTTTTGTTTTTAAGTTTTGCCATAAATAAGCGCTTCGGTGCGCTGTTCGAAATAAATATTTTTTTCGGTGCAATCAAGGATTGAAAATAACGGTTTTAAGGCCGGTACCGAGTCCTTTCATTCTGCCGTAATCTTAGGTCTAGCTCTCTCTATGGAGATTAACATGGCGCGCTGGACAGCGCTAATTCACTCGTCGTTGATTCCCACTCGCGTCGCACTTGAAGCTGACCTTATGACCATACTTGCACGAGAGGCGCCGCTCGCGGCGGCTAAAATCCGTACTTTTGAGCGGCCCCGCTGCCGGAATTTCAAAATATTCGCCGCTATCGTCACCGCTGCCGCCGCCGCTGCCAGGGATTTGTACAGAGTGGCCGCCGTTGGCGCCGCCGCTTAACCTTTTTGTGCCGCGACCGTCGCCGCTGCCGGCACCACTATTGTTGCGTATCACTGTTCACCCAAACAAACTTTTTTGTCCAAATTTAAGCAGAGACAAGATTGGAGTCAAAAATATTATCACCAATTTTGTCTGCCACTATTGTAAACAATTGAAAAATTAAAAAAATATATTTGCTGTTACTTTTTGACTTTACTAGTTTTCGACAACGCAGCTGCCATTTTAATTTGCTGGCGCCACTTAAACCTAGTCGCCGGCAGCGGCTGTGGCAACAGCGCCGCTGCCGGTGACGCTGCCGCTGTCGCGCCGGCCCACCGCTGCCGTGCCGCTAATAATAATATTAAGTCCGCCGGCGCCGCTGCTTCACTACCGCCGCTGCTGGCGGCATTTTTTTCCTCGACACCTCGAATTTGTCTTTTGCCCGCCGCTGCCGCACCGTCGCCACTAGTTTTTTGGTCGCGTGCAAGTATGTTTATGAACTAAGGCTTAAACCGTCCATCCTTGTTACACCTAATTCAATCGACAATAAGAAAAAAAAGGAAAAAATAATGAATAAATGCGGCTTAAAAACAAATATAATTCAAAGGTCTCCGCATTTTTTTGCCCCATGTATAGAAATTTGAGAACCCGTAAAATTAGAGACAAAAAAGTGTTGAAAACAGTGCTGCATCCGACAAGGGTCGGACTCGAGGTGTTTTTTTGCAGAAAATCTGTTTGAGGTCAAAAAAAAGTTACATGTGAATTGCTGCAGAATTCATCATCTTGCTGTGTAGGTGGTAGGTTAGCAAGCTCTACCATAGGGCTACTGGACGTAAAAGCTGCACTTGAGTAATCTGGCTCCTTTTGCATGTTATAGACTAGTTGAGTAGCTGAGGCACTACTCATTAATGAAATTGGAGGGTGCTCCAGGGAGGAGGACGGCAGGATCTCGCCTTCCATCTACAAATTGACCACAATAACTTTTATTCACAAATATTGATGAAATAAACGGTAAAAATCATAAATATACAAGTTTTTATTATACAGGGTGGCGCAAATTTTTTGCGGATTTTGAAATGACTCTAACCTTTTATTATTATTTTACATTTCGGCGAGATCTTTTTTTTGTTAGATACGCATAATTGTGACCTTTCGTTTGATACCATATTCGGGTATAAAATGTTTGTTTTGTTGTTGAAAAAGTGTTCAAAGACAAACATCATACCGACAAATGCTATGAATAATTGAAAGTCAACCTTGTTTTCTTCTCAGGTTCCTACTCTTTGCCATATCGATGCTCGAAAAATTTGCGCCACCCTGTATTTTACACAAAGTTACAAATATCTGAATAAGTTTTCAGTGAATTCAAATCTGGCATCAGAAAGCAAAAAATTGGGATGAATATTTATTTTATTGGTCTACAGATTAAAATTCAGAACCTAAAACCTAATATTTATGGTCAGTTTTGTGATTTTTCATCATTCTTGGTATAAAAATTCAGCAAAATTGTGATTTTTAGCCTTAAAAGAAATGAGGTGCTGGATTTCAATGATTCGGTGCTTCGATTTAGTAACAGCCGTCAAAACATACCATGCATAAAATAGTTTTGTAGATAGCTTAGTGGTTGAAACTTTTTAACCCACTTCCCATTTACAAATCTCTTTGTTCTCAACGTATCTAAAAGTGAACTGGGGCGTGGAGTTCAGAAAACTCATTAGAATTAACATGTGATGCTTAAAACTTGGCCTCAAACTTGGCCTTTCACCTCAAAACTTGGCAACACTAGGCATGCTCAAGAGGGTCATTGAACCTGAGACCAGGCCAGTGCACGGGCCCACTTTTTCACGGCCCGTATATTCAACTGTAGGTGCAATTCTAAACATATTCAAAAAATAAAGCAAGAAAAATAGTGTGGCTAACTTCATTATTTAACACAAGGGACAGCAGGCGCCTATCGGCGCCTATATCGTATCCCTGAGCAGACTTGTCTTGAAACGACAAAAAATTTAAATTTCAAATTTGTGGCATTTCGTCAACAACAAACATAAGACCATACGTCATTTTTACATCCGACACCAAACTTCAAAGTAAGAGATCCCCTATTTAAAATGCATCATCTTCGACGTTCTTTTTTTTTTTAAACGAAAGCTGACATCGAGGCGGATCTAAAAAAACCTGCAACAAAATATTTCGACCACTTTTTGACCCTGTTATACCCCTTCAAAGTCAAAAAAGTCCGAAAAAAACCGAAATTTTAGGAAAAACTCGAGAATTTCTTTGTCAACCCTCAATTCTGACACCGGATTCGTGTTGAGGCACACCAATTTACCTTAGAAAGTGTTCTCAAGAAAAGATTTGGACCACTCCCAGTGGCTGTAAAAAGGTGTGACCCACGGACCCCCCGACCCAAATACTATATAGAGATCACTCGAATGTAATATCCCTATTTTTCAATGACTTCTTAACAGAAACAGAGAAAATTGATTCCGCAAATAAACTTTTTAGACTCTTTTTCATTGATTGACGAATGGCTGTAACTAATTTTACCCGTCAAATTATTGATTTACCCCGTCAAGTCGCAAAAAATTTTTCTTTCAAGTAATTTTACCATCTTCTTTTTATTTATTTTTTAATTTTTATACTGAAATGTAGCCCTCTATCTTAGCTTTCTTACAGGCTATCAACCGACTTTATGAAATTTTAAAAAAGATGCAGAAAAAGGTCTTTGTATAAACCGAATTTTTCGAAAAGTTTTCTCTATACAGAGACTTTTTTCTGCAACTTTTGAAAATTTATAGATTGATAGATTATTAGAAAGTTAGCATTCAGCGCTACATTTTTGTATGAAATTAAAAAAATGCGGGATTTGATGAGGTATATCTAAGCCAATAATTTCCAACAATATCTAGACCAAGAATTTCCGCGCCGGCGTAATTTTAAAAGTTGGGCCCTGCCCGGGCTTTAACAATTTCGACCCGTGCACAGGCCTGCCTGAGATCCCAAAATTGTTTAAAATTAAAGTTTTAGGGGCCAAATGGCGCTTCTTCGGCTTGCATAGCATTATTTTTTATGAATCAAATGCATAGCATAACAAAAAAACGCAATGGAATATACAAACGAGTCAGAAATGTAAGAAAGTGGGTAGTAGAGGTAGCAAGCCCTCGTCACATCCAACAAAAGTCAAATAAGAGATTAAACTAGTGGCACAAAAGCAGAAGGAAGTAATTAAATGCTGTGCTGATATTCACAGAAAGATTAGCTACAATAACACTAATGGCACGCAGGCACACGCCATCTAAGGTATGCCATTGGGCTGCACCGAAAAAACAAATTTGCAGTAAAAAAGACTTTAACGCACAAATTAATTTAACTAGTTGTCGGAAAATAGCTTAAAAAAATCTCCGCAAATGATCGAGCTTTGCGAATATAATAGATTGTTAGAAAAATCTCTTTCAGAACTTTCGAAAAATTCAGCTTGATCCGCGGACATCTTCGTTACAAGTTTAGTTGACCAGGGTGATCTAAAAGTTTTGAGAACAACCCGTGGGCTAAATTTGCGCAAAAGAAATTCTGCTGCTTTTTGTGGCAAAAAATTAGTGTCCTCAGTCTTGTAATTTGAGTGTGGGGACGCCTCAACCCTGAGCCTCGTCTTTCCTTTGGAAAAAATTACCTGCGCGGAATTAATATCTAAAAAATAGCCTGGCACAGTCAACTGCTGCTAGGTGACTTGACAAAAAAACTAAATAAACAAATCCAAAAAAGCAATAACTTCCTGTACCTAATTCTTCTTACTGCACAACCTAATTTGCATATAGCCTTTTTCTCAACAAAACTCCAAATTTAATTTAAAATGAGCTTCCAAAAAAAGAAAAATGAAAAAACCTTTTAAACAAATCAAGTCAGTGAACACACACAATCATTAGGTTAAACCCCTGCCCACCCACACAAAAACAATTTTAAAATGAGACAGCAAGAAAAAAACTGGGCGCGTGTACCTCACCAAATTGTGGCAAACACACTCTGCAAACACCAATCTACTACTGCCATTTAGTTGCCACTTGACAGAAAGAATGAGGGTGTGGGAATTGGAAGACCACTCCAACTTTTGGCCCAATTAAACAATAATGAGGTGAAACTAGTCTTGTGGATAAGCTTGTCATTTTGGAGTGCTAAATTCAGTATGTGGCTCTAAGGCACTCCCTTGTTCTAGCCGAAATTGTTATAGCCAAAAATACTTATAGCGAAAACGGTTATATCTCTAATTTGGCCACGTTACACTTTACCGGAAATCCGAAAACGCTATTTGAAGCGCTGTAAACTATTTTTTATGCCGTGAAACGGGCAGAAAACACGTTATTAATAGTGGGAAGGCAATTTTTCGAAATTTTTTTTGGTTTGCCTTGGGGGACCAAGGAAAAAATTATACAAAAAACGTCACAAAAAATGTTTTTTTTTAAATTGGCGCACAAACATTTTTTTAGGGAATAAGGGCTGCATTCGGAAGGAAAGGGAATAAAAAAACACTTTTATGAAAAATATTAAAGAAGTGAATTTTTGCATATTTCAGCTGTCTTTCTATGTTTTTCAACATGGGCCGTGGCAAAAAAAAACCACTCCCCCGTCACTATCCCCCGCTCACAGCTTGCTAGCACATGCAAAAATTGGGTAAAGCCTAAGTGAATTCAGTCTGTGCTAAATGGACGTCTTCGCCTATTTGCAGCTTAATTTTGGATAATTTGAAGAGAGTGGAACATTAGGCTCTGGCTAGCTTAAATAGCTTTAGACCTGTCCTTCTTTTTGCGTACTTTCCCAGAATCATTATCATAAAAAGACTTTTCGCTCTGCTAAAGAAATCCAATATGGTTTCTACCTGGCTTCTTCTTCCTCATTTCCTAAATTAATTATTTTAAGTTCAAATGGACTAGACATTTTCTTTGGTCTAGTTTGTTCGTCAAAAAGCGCAAACACAAACAAGAAACAAAATACAGACAAATTCGTCAAGCAAACAAAAAACAACGATTAAGTGAATTAAAAATTGGGTTTCCCCGACCAAAAAACACAAACGACCTTTAAGTCAAAATTTTGTTTAAAGTGTGACAAGAATTCAAAATTATTAGGGTGATTTCCAAAATAAAAAATATTTACATTTACATTTTTGACCTTTTACCCTCTTTCGATAAACATGTTTCAAGTCGTAATTAGGCTAGAAAAAACATTATTTCAGGATTAGAAAAGTATTGTTCAAAAAAAATTCTGATCAAACTTTGACTTTTTGACATTGGGGACCAAGGGAAATTGTTGGCAACTGAGGCTGGGCAAAAAGAGCCTCTACATGCATTTTTGATCAAGAGTCTTGCTCGAAATCATGTCTAAGGTAAGTGAGTGCGCGCATCTCTAACCCATCATGCCCCTGTGCCCCCGAATCCGACAAGGCTTTTGACTAAAACCGCATGTTAACACGGGAACGGCGGGTAATAACCCGGGTTATTTATCGGGGGTTATTTATGGCGGTTTCATTTGTTACTATGTGTGTTTGAATCCATGTACGGGTCATTTACCTTTCTTTACAAAAGGTTGGAATCTGGGACACACGCTTTGAACCAGCAAATCAGTTTCGGTGCCACTTGGGAAAACCTCAGAATCTTTTGCAGATGGCAATTGCTATTTTAGGTGTGTTTTTCGTAGAGTTTTTATTTTATATAATCATTTGATGCGCATAATTTAAGAGAACTCTGTCTTTGCCTGACTGGTAATGAAAAAACCACCCTAGAATTCGGAAGATACTTATGGATTTTATCGAAAGTTCTAAAAACCGTCGTATTCGTAATGATTTTTATGTAGCTGGGGATGAATCAAGCACTGTAAAGCCAAATGCCCGAAAGTCCCCGCAAAAGATGCTGCAGAATTGTTCAAATATGCTCGTTTTCCATTGGATTTTATTGCCGTCTCGATCTGTTTTAACATCAATTTGCTTGTGTACAACAATCACAAAGAGTGGAAAGTGTACAAACCAAACGACACTATTTGCTAGCCGGTTTGTCAAAAATATTCTTGAATCTCCGTAAGTTTCCAGATGCTCAACTCACATAGAATCGGTTAACATTATCAGTCTTCAATGAATTGTTTAGAATTGTTTTTTTCATCTGTTAGCGAGAAGCATGCCCAAGGAGGCGAATAAAAAATATGCGCGTTATTTTTATCTATTTATGACAAGCTCTGGTACTGTAAGATTGGATACGTTCATTTGCCATGGAATCTAACATTTCGAAAAAGAACTGATATTTCGAAAAAGCCCCCCGAAAATTAAAAATTGATTCTCAGATTAATTTTCCTGTCCAGGAAAAACACTGTTTTTATTAAAAACTTGGATAGAATGGTATTTAAAATTTTGTTTACCATTTTAAGATACATCTTCTTCAACCATGCTCACCATCTTCCTTTTTCGCCAGTGAGTTTCTACTTCAAATACAGCCCTTTGTCTGTTTTAAAAAAAATCCAGAAAATACAATTAAAACAGCTGGAAGGGTGACCGAACGCCACGTAATTTATAAATTTAATGAAAAGCGTGGTATATGTGGATCTGAACATTTTTGCACACACTTAAAGTATGTCCACTATGAAGATTCCAACCTTTTGTAAAGAAAGGTATACGACCTGTACGTGGATTCAAACCTATATAGTAACAAATGAAACCGCCATAAGTACCCCGTAAATAACCCCCCATAAATAACCAGGGTTATTTATGGGGCCCCTGTCAAGCCCCTGTTATCAAGCCCCTTGCGCCCCCGAAGGGTGCGCAAGGGGCTTGATGGGTTAGAGATGATTCCGAGCAATACTCTTGACAAAACGTATTTTAAAAGTCTTTTTGCCGAGCTCCAGTCGAAAAAACATAGTAGAATACCAATAAACCACCACTTTTTGACTATCCACGTACCCTATTAGGTTAAGTCACCTTGGTACTCCAAAGCAAAAAGTCAAATGTTTGGTAAAATAATTTTTCTCAAAAATGTTCGGTTGGGCCCTAAAAACTTCTGCACGTTCAGAGGCTAAACGTCAAAAAACATGATTTAAGGCATTTTTGAGCTAGGCGGTATAGTGTACTTTAGCCTTGATTTTTGACTGAAAAGCATTAACAGCTTCACGATACCACATTCGAAAGCTGAGATCCAGGGCTATCGAAAAAATATAATATTTTTGATAAGTTATAAATGTACTAGCGAGATATAGCTACTTTTATCCCCCCCCACAAATTAGTCCTCGCACCTGAATAAAAACAATTATTTTAAATGGCTCGTTTGAGCATGTTTTATTTATATTTTGGTGAAAACCAAAAACATAGATCGACGCAGAATTAAAAGTCAGGTCGATACACACGAAAGTCACAGTCAGTCGTTCTCGTGTTAAGAGTTTTTTTTGCCCAGCTTCAGCTAGAAACATTGTAGATTACTTTTAAACCAAGCATTTACCTTGGTTTTCCAAGCCAAAATTTTTTTTGGAAAATAATTTCCTCGTTAGGGTTGGCGAGTGGAGTACTCGAAATCGAGTAATTTCGAGTAATACTCGAAAATTTCAAGTATAGTCTCGAGTACTCTAAAAGTTCGAGTACTCGCCAACTCTATTCCTCATCTTGCAAACAAATTTACTGTCCGAAATCTCCTTGCAAAAAAATTTGTTGGAAAATTTTGAAAGGGCATTTTCTTTCAGCACAAATTTAGCTAAACCGCGAATGAGACCAAGCATTTTTTAAATGACCTAACATTTTTTTTGCGGAGTTTCTATCATGATTCGAGCACGTTTGCCATAAATTTGTTTTTTTTGCAAAAATGCCTTGTGGGATCAAGGTCATTTTCAGAAAAAATTTAAAAGATTTTGATTTTGGCTGAATTTGCAAAAATAATTCACGCCAGGAAAAAGTATTATCCCATTCTTAAATATTACGTAAAAAAATCTTTTTCACTGGTTCCAAACTCAAAATTTTGAAAGCAATGTATGCTTAAATCATTTATATATTTTTACATTTGTTTATGAAAACATGGAAACAATTTGCAAAACTTGAAAAAAAAGCCTAAGCCAAAAAACCACAAAAAATTGTGTCTTTTTTGTTGTATCCAAAAAAATTTCAAAGTATTTCTAAGATCCTTCTAATTCTAAAATAAGTTACCAGACATAGCTGCTGCAAGAAACATAAAAGTGTAGTTTAATTCAACTAAAAACTATTTGCAGCCGCCAGCCACTGCATTCAATAACCAAAAAAGGGGGCTTTCTAATGGATCAAAAGTGTTACTACTGCAGCCCCTCGCCTAGCTCGGATAGCCTGAGGCTAATTGTTCTTTGCCACATTTTAAAATTTTTAATATAAAATTTAGGCTATAAAGGTGTAATCTATGGAGTCCAATGTGTGTTATGGCCATTTGAAATTAAAAAATAGATGATATCCTTGAAATTTCCCAAGTTTTGTTTACTTTGCGGGTTTTTTGTTTAGCTCACTCTAAAAAGAGAGGCTTATCAAATGCAATATATTTTTTAAAATTCTAATTTTTCGAATAAATTCATTACTTTTTTTTTCAGAAACCAAAGAGTAGAAATAATATTTTGAAACCTTTAAAAAATTAAAATGTTAGAAAAAATTGAATTTTTTTTCAAAATCTTGTTGGCCGCCTTTTGAAGATTTCTCTTAGTCAAATAATCATGCATTTTGTAGCTTATTTCAGTGGCTATAATTTGAAGGTTAACTTGCTTAGAATCAGTCTTCAAAAAGTGGGCCAAAAACACAATGTCAATAACATGATTTTGAATTTGGGCTGCACCATAATTAGTATTGAAAATTGGCAAAACTTTTACTCATTACCAAAATTATCAACAATATCAGAATGCTTGTCATTTTAAGAATCAGACTGACGAATAAAATTGAGGAAAAGACTCCGAAAACTAAGCTAATCTATAGTCAAACCCAGCTGGGAATCGAATTTGAAGAGGTGTGTTTGTATCGAGAGTCGACTGAACTGTAATTTTAATAAAAAAAACTTGGGAGAGCAAGACAGTTTAAAGTCTTCTTTTTTGATCACATGCACCCATTTGTTCACAAATGACCGAAAAATTATAACATTTTGAAAATGGTTAGCAAACACACCAAAAAACTAGCAAAGAGTGCAAATTTTATTGGATTAGCCATCCTCTATCCAATTTGCGCCCAATTGTTGCAGGCTAAAGAACGGCCCAGTCCACCACTTCTGCAACAAAAGAGATGGAGAAACGGCAAAAAAAGTTTGTTGCACATGGAATGTAGTTGGACCCAAGAGCTAATGCAAATAAAAAGGCAGAAAAAGTGTGCATGTGACATGAAGCTAAACATAGAGGCAAAAAATATCTAAAATGTGGAATCAAATTGTAAGAAAGGGTTTTCATCCATGGAGGTTAGCAAAGAATGGATAATCTTAAGGAGGGGGCAGGCCAGTCGTCTCCCAAACAATGGGATGAATGAGTAATATAACAACTATGACAATTGAGCTAACAAAAATGTGTTACGGACGTTATGGGAATCGAACATGAGTGAATAATAATAAAAGCAGACAGAAAATAAGACGATTTGTGTTAGTGATTTTTGGAAAAAAAGAGATTATATTTTATGTCACTCTTTTTGCTACGGCTTTTATTATTTGAGAGACCCTGATTATGCTTGAACGCAGTTGGCCCGACTCCCTTATTCGGTGCCTCCCAAAAGCACCCAAAACATCTTTTTGATGTTTTAGCACTTTTAGCGTTTAAGCACTTTAAAAGACCGTTTAAAAAAAATTGGCCTAAAATTGACTTTTTGCCTTAGGGGACAAAGGTAAAGGGTACTAGAGGGATTGAATTGCTTATTTTTTTATTTATTCCTGGTTTTTTTCACTAGGACTTGGCAAAGAAGAATTTCTGAATTCATTTTTAACCAAGAATTTTGCTCGGAATTATGTCACAGGTAATTCCGTGCGCGCATTTTTAACCCACCAAGCCCCCTGCGCTACTTTCGGGGACGAAGGGGGCTTGGTGGCTCGGGGTTAAGATGCTCACACGCCAAACTTGCAGCTGACTTAAAAAAAATCAGAACCAGATATCAGATGAAAAAAGTCAGATAATCAGGTATTTATTAGGTGATTATTATTAGGTATTTAGGTGATTTATTCAATAACTTTGATTTCATCATTTTCAACAATCATTTTGTACAATTATTACCGTGCTATCTAAGCATTTAGCTACTTTGTTTATCCAACCTCAGCATTTTGCCATTTCGCGTCTTCTATTTTAATAGCAAGTATCACGTAGTGGGGTGTACAAAAAGCGACTACAAATGAGCCTCTTCTTAATTTTTTTTTCTTTTCATTTTTCTAAATTTGGGCCATAAGTAAATAAAAAAAAGGAAAACGTTAACGATATAGCTGTTTTCAAAAAAAAGAAGAAACATGGGAATAAGAATATCACACTAATTAATTAAAATAACACTGATTTAAAAATGATTATTGAAAAAACGGACTTTTGAAAAAAAGGCTGTTGGATTGTCTGCTATTTTAAATACCTTCTAATGTATGACTTGGACAGTGTACATATGCCTATTATATTCTTGACATACCGCCTAATTTTTGTCAATGATGTTTTCCGATTATTTTTTGTGTGCATTTAAAATTTGAATTTTTTTATTAGTCAATATAGAACACAATCTTGCAATAGAAAGCTGCAAAGCAACGGAAGTCGTCACATCTGAAGGGTTGTCGACTCGAATATTCGATTTCGGATACCGTCTCTACTCGAATATTCGACAACCCTACCCATCTGGCAAATTCAAGCAACGTTCGGCTCTACTCAACTGTTCAGCAAATTTTAAGTGTGAACTAAAATAATTTGTAATATATTAACCAAATTAGGTTGGTCCCGCGCTAATTCAAATTTCGCAAATTTCTATGCTTATCAAGTTACGTTGTCCTTTAAGCAAGGGTTAGTCATCGTATATTAAGACAAACTTAAAGGTGGAGAAAACTTTATACCGTAAATACTCTAATAAACGGGCACCCCTACAGTTAACTATTTTCAAATTTGTTTTGTTTTTAACCCCAACATTGTTTATTTTTTAAAACATACGACCACTCATTTTGCAGATCTTTCCAAACTCTACAAAATGAGTTGTCGTACGTTTTAAAAAATAAACAATGTTGTGATTAAAAAAGCAAAACAAATTTGAAAATGGTTAACTGTAGGTGGGCCCGTTTATTAGAGTATTTACGGTATACACATCGCCTAGGGTCGAGGTTCAGACCCCACAAGGTGCACACTTTATTAGGGCCAAAAACTATCGAGGAATCGATTGGAATTATTTCCAGCACTGCTTTATTGTCACCAACTGCCTTAATGTTGCAATTTGAAGCAAATGACCATCAAAAGGAAAGGAAACCAGCCAAAATGATGCTTACTTAGTTTTACATCGCCTCAACCTCTACCAGTTTTATTTATTTGTCAACGCGTTTAGTGACTTGCTAAAGTCGGAATTTCATAGGGAACCAGATATAAATTTTTCCAAACCAAAATAACTCCAGAAAATAAGGTAGCTAGCGAAGCTTTGACCAAGGAAGAAAAAAATACTATTGAGGGGTAGAATTTTGGTATTGTTTCGAACTGAGGTTTTTTTACAACTTTAATTAACATGGTAATTTACAACCATATACTGAAAATTACACCAGGAAGCAGAGCTGTATTTTGAGTATAAGTTTATAAATAACCATGTAAATTAAAATTGCAAAAAAACGTCCCTTCCAAAATAGTACCGAAGAGTTACCGGGATAGCCCTGGGTAGAATAGCATGGAATTGGACACATTTGTATGTTTTTCAAATTTTAGCTTTAACCAAACAATACCTTTTTGGTCTGTATAATAGCTCAAATAAAACAGTCTTGGCTACATTTTAGTGTATGAAACGTGCGACTTGTAAAAAAAGTCAAAAAATATCAATCAACCCAGTCAAAGAAAAACCCCAAAACGATCGATTTGCGGAAATTCAGCAGGTTTTATCCTGTTAATCAGCTCCGGTAGGTCCGGAAGTTTGTGCTGATGTTTTTGTTGGATAGCCAAGAATTGAGGATCATTTTGACGCCAAACTTGTAAATTAAAGGAGATGAAAGATAGGGTGTGCACCCAGTGCTAGTCGGACCTGTGTCCTGGGCGATGCGTATATAAAGTTTACCTCTTTTAAATTTGATTCTTGAACAAAAAAAAGATTTGAGTTTATTCTAACAGTTAACCATCAAAGGTGTACTATTGAGGAAAAAAGCCCCTATTGATGGGAGAGCAGGCTATTTTAATGGAAAAGTTTTTTTGCCTTAATCCGTACGCTAGACTAAAACTTTTTTATACTTTTTCATATCTAGAAACATGTTCAAGTCCGTCACAACATACCGTATTCTCATTAGCCTACACTAAAAATTTGAAACCACAGGGGGGACCAATGCTAAACCCTCTTCGCGCCCCCTTTGTTTGATAGTGCCAAAAACTGAGAGTTGGTGTGAGCGCTATTGTGAACGTGCCTTAAAGATCAAGCCTGAGAAAAACTAATTAAGGATTTAAGTTAGCCCTTCCTATGTTTTCGATGCGGGAACGAAGTCACTAGAGTATATAGTTCAGGGTGGACAAATTACAATGCGATTGCTAAAAATTTGGCTATGTAAAAAGTCTTGAAAAACCACAGGGGGGACCAATGCAAAACCCTCTGCGCGCCCCCTTTGTTTGATAGTGCCAAAAACTGAGAGTTGGTGTGAGCGCTATTGTGAACGTGCCTTAAAGATCAAGCCTAAGAAAAACTAATTAAGGATTTAAGTTGGCCCCTTCCTATGTTTTCGATGCGGGAGGGAACGGGGAAGTCACTAGAGTATATAGTTCAAGGTCGGACAAATTACAATGCGATTGTTAAAAAATTTGGCTATGTAAATTAGGCTTTATAAAGCATGCCTTCGTAAGCAGTGAAAATGGCCTGAAAAACAAGATTTTTATGGGCATTCGTGAAGAGAAAAATAACAGGATGAATGCGGGGAGAGGCGGGGATGAAATTTGATAGAGGCGGGCATGCGGATAAAGAAGCTTAGTTTTTTGATGCGGGGAGGGAGGGATAGAGGACGGGGACGGGGCTAACTCTACTTAGAATGAGCACCCGTTTATCAGTAACTGTAGTTTCAGTAACTGTACGTTAATAACTGTGAAAAATGTGTTATGCAGTTGACTTTAAAAAATCAGAACCAGATATCGAAAAAAGTCAGGTAATCAGATATCAGATGTCAGCTGCAACCCTGGCACACGCACATACCTGAGACACAAATCACTCGAAAGTGACTCTGGATGCATAAAACATGTATGCGTACCAGAGTCTCTTAGGTCCCAGTTAACAAACCTTTTTTTAAAATCCGTCCTTTTGGGAAATCCAGGTACCCTCCAGTACTTTTTACCTTGGTTAGTTCAAGGCAAAAAGACAATTTCTGCCCAAAAATTTCGGCCGAGCCCCAAAAACACGTTTTGTACACGTTAAAAGTGCTAAAACATTTTAGGGTGTTTTGGGGTGACAGCGAATAAGGGAGTTTAGCCACGCCTTTTTTTAATGTTGGTAGTTTAACTTATGGTCATACAACGAAGGACACATATCGAAGTGTCTATTCTCAACGTCTTTTCCAAAAAAAAAATCTTTCTAACAATTGGACGAAAAAATGAAAAATTAGAACTTCCGGTTTCGACCTCCTACCTTAATTGTAAGCGCGTCATAACAAATTCTGCTTCGGAATTCGGATCGCTGAGGACATCTAATGTCAAAACACGATTTTCGGTTGGTGCGCTGTGGTTAAAGTTCTGGTCTTGACCTATAGATAGGGCAATGTTGCTCAAACTGTAGCCTCTCAAAGCAACACACCCACAAATTCTTTTTCGGAGTCCAACTTCCAAAAAAGAGTACTCTAATTGTTTTACTCTCAAAAAGATGCCATACTTGAATTAAATTAGAGCAAAAAAGAATGGAAGTGTCTCAAAATAGCTAGACCTACTACTTCTATCCCCTCAACCAAAACTGCAAAAAAAAAGATTTCGGGTGGTGCTGTAGCAGACAATTCGTTGAGCAAAAATTGCTGGCTTCCTAAAGGGCACCAAGGGGACTGGAAATTGGATCCCAACTCCCACCTGACAGCAACAAATGAAGAAGAAGATGAGCTAGCCTGCTTTATTATTTAATATAAATATTTGTTTGTGAAGTGAGTAGTGGGTACCACACTCACTCTCTGTATTGCCAACTGAAACATGATGAGGCTGACAACAAAACCGTTCTTTGCTCTTTTTAGACAATAGCTACAATCTTATATGTTTTTTAAATTCTTTTTAAATAAAAAGTAAAATTTGACAGATACAGTCGACGCTCAACATAACAAACGAACTCTCAACATAACGAACCAATTTTTAATGTTTATCTGGCCAGCGATGAACTAAAATGGTTATAGTTGCCGATCGATACAACTAACCCTTGTGGCTGGTCCCCAGGGGGTTCGTTATATCGAGCGTCGACTGTACCGTATTTACTGAAGCATTATACCTCTTTTTCGCCAATTTACTTCTTTTTCCGCCTCATTTCTTTTTTTTGGTCAATTTTATATTAGCATTTTTCTCTTAATTGTTGGACCAATTTTTAATTTTTTTAGCATTATCGAGTAGCTCAGAATCTCAGTATTCTAACAAGCTATCAGACTCCATTGAATGATTTCAGAAATGTAGAGATTTAGGGGTTTGAAAAATATCAGAAAAATAAAATTATTTCATTCAAGCCCCGAAATCTTAATATTTCTCAAATTATTTTTTAGTGAAGTTTAACAGCTTGTTGGAAAGGTGAGATCTTAGGCTACACGATAATGCTGAAAATTTTATAAAAAAAAGTATTGTCCTTTCCTAAATTCAAGCCCACTTAAATTCAAAAAACGTGTGATTTTGTACTGCTTTTCGATTACTTCTCTCAGGCTCATCTCACTAGCTACAAGTTGGGTGGTAACTTCCTTGAGACGAGTCCACAAAAAAGTGAGCCGAAAACACAATGCCGAGAACACGATTTTGAATCAAATGAAAGCCACTCTCTTACAGACAATACGGTACAATAGCGAAAAAATCTAAAGCTACCGTTCATTTTTGATCACCTTTTCTTACTTCACAGTTGTTTTTAGAATTACAAAGTCAGTTACCATTTAAGTTGTAGCTGAAGAAAGATTCTGAAATGAATCGCTGTCAGTTATCAGGACAGCGCTTTCACTCCAAAGTAATAAAAGAGCCACGTTTTGTCCGAAAAATCAAGCCGTTTTTTGCTCTTTTCAATGTAGTCAAATTAAACGTTGGATGAAAGTAAGCAAGAAATAATGATATTTTGCGTACATCGATGAGGCGGATTTATGGCATGAGGACAACTCCGCGCGATAAAATCCCAAAAAAAAAATTCATTTTGATGTCCTCGCTAGGCAGAAACAAAATTCTCATACAGGATTGGTGTTCAGCGTGATTGATTTGCATATTAACTTTTCTTCAAGTCCAAACTTAAAATTTCAAATTCCTTCTAAGACAATAAACATTTTAAAAAATTCAGTAAATTTCAAATTTGACAAGGAGTTTTAAATTGAAAGAGCACTTTGGTATGAAAGTCGACGATGCTGACCACAGACCCGATGTCAAAATTTCGTTTTCCCCTGAAGACGTCAAAACATTTTTTTCGTCGAATTTTCTCACGCTGAATTTTCGCCTAAAGAATTTTAGAAAAAAATACAGTGTGCTCTAGAGATAAACAATGTAAATAAATTAATGTTTTCAAAGACTTCAGAATAAAACCACTTTCAACCAAAATATTGATTAAAATTTATTTTTTTCGATCATTATCCGTAAAACCAACAGTAAAGCACTGACTTGCCACCCCTACACCTCCATCCCCCCCCCACCTCCTCAACAAAGCAAATAAAAGAAATGAAAAAGCTTTTAAAATGTGGAGGCTAAATTTATCCCCCACATTAAACATTTCCACCATCCTTTTGTTTGTTATGTTCAGGTAGGGGGCAAGGTAGGTGGATTAGGCAATTAAACATGATTAATCTGTTTGCCAGCCAGTCCACACAGGCATGTTCCCAACTCTAGGAAGCCATAAAACGGCTAATAAATCCTGACTCATTATAGAAATTAACTTTTTAGTCTTACAAAAATCTTTAGTTTTATTTTGATTTCCAGTTGTTTTGGGAAATTTTGTGGATTGGAAAATGACAAACGAAATTTTTTGTTGGTTTTAATTGGTAGTATAAATATTATGGTTGAATTCACCATTAAAATATAGCATAAAAGTACAAGGAAGAAGAATTGGCAAAGGAATTTCACACAGATGTTTGCTATAGCTTGTGATTTGGTTTTTCAAACATCTTTTTTTATTTTGATATTTTGTGGATGATTTTCTACGAAAGCAGTGGAGGATTTCGAAATTTGAGGAATTTTCTATTTTAAAAATATGACGATGCGGCGTACTTTATTTCCTCCAACAATCCACCTCCCCAAAGATCACAAAATGTACCTAATATATAATTTCTTACAATATAGTTTTAGAGCCATATATTGTTGACGACCCAGTGTTGCCATGTCAAGGCCCGCCAAAATTTGAATTCCCTAGCACTTTGAACCCTACAGAATACCAAGATTTTCAAGTACTTTTCCCAACACTTTTGGCGTAGTTTAAGTTTTTCCATTGCCTTTTTTCCATTTTCCATTGCCAATATTGTATCTAGTAACAAAAAAAATTATAGACGAACACAATAAGCACACATGTTAAAAAGTGCCAAAATAGGGGGCCCAACGGCATAAGTGCCGTTTTTCCCGCTTTTTTTGGCATGGATTTACGCTTTTTTTAATTCGTAATCAGAAGCGCATGCAAAATAAGTAGTAACACTTATTTTTAACTAAGATGTGCAAAAAATGTGACCAAAAAGATACGATCATAAAGAAGCCAGTTTTCTAAATGGACGAGTATTTTTTCTGCTTTCTTCTAGGCCGAAGGTGCCTTCTTTTTGACTCAAAAATGTCTTCTTTTTTATTTTGGTCAAAGAGGCAAATATCTATGCAATTTTATTAAAACTTTTAACACCCTCAGGTAGCCCTGCAAATCTAGTTTCTAACGGTGTATTATTTGTTGCGACATGTTCGCAAAATAATCCACAAAAAAGTAAAAGTATAAAGCAAATTATCTTTCTGACTTACTTTATATTTTTGCCTTTTTGTGTTATATTTTGCAAACAACCTGCAACAACTAATACCTCGTTAGAAACTAGAATTGCAGGGCTACCTAATGGTGTTAAAACTTAAAAAAAAATTGTTTAGATATTTGCTTCTTCGACCAAAAGGAAAAAAGAAGGCACTTTTGAACCAGAAGAAGGCAGAAAAAAAGATTTACCCTTTTCTAAATTTAGTGTGGTCACTAAAATAATCATATTTCAGCATAGAAAATTAGTTTTGACCGGATCTCATCAAATTCAGATAAAGCAACTCATTTCGATTTCAAAAATAATTTTTTGTAGCCTTCTTAATCGAAATGTCACTTAGCATAAGCTGACTTTCTGTTCTCTATATACTTAAAAACGAAAAAAAAACTACAAGCAGCTCGGAAAAACTGTAAATAGCTCAAATTTTGTAAAAAATAAACCTGCGCGTAGAAAAAAACACTATTTCATTTAAACATTCCAGTCAAAACCGGAATGAAATAGGGAAAAAGTTATAGACTCGAGAAGAGTGCTCATCGGTTTTCCAAAAACATTTTGCGCAGTGTAAATCAATAAATCTAGTGAATTTTTAACTTTTTCTATTGCGTATTTGGTGTCAGTCGTAAGCTGAGATTACGGCGAATTTGTCGAGAAAAATTTGCAACCAGAAAAGAAAAAAGAAAATAAATCATTAACTATGTGTCATTTGGTCTTGTCACAAAAATTTACCAATACTGTAGAATTCAAATTATGATGGGCCGTGATGTCAGACAATCTTGTGCACAATTAACCCATTTTTGACCGAATTTATTTTTGTTCCAGAAAGCAAAATTTTTTCGTGTTAAAATGATCATACTTGGGTGTAAAATAGTTGGTTTTGTTATGAAAAATTAGTCAATAACGGCTTGTGATGGTTAACACTCCCGAGGCCGATCGGCAGGTCGGTATATTCCGGTGCAGAATTCGATGAAGAACACGAATATCACTTTTTCTCAAAAAAGTGGGTCTGAGGGGTCAATATACCGTGTTGAAAATAGAGCATATTTCAGAATATCATAAATTAATATATTTTTAGTTCGTTTTGTATTTTTAACTTATTTACACGTTATATGTCACAATGATCGCCCAAATCTCATCTTTCAAATAAATTTAAGCTTTATTGTTTATTCATTCAAAATCTGAGATTTCTGCTAAAGCGAAACGATTATGTCATTTTTTTTAAAAGCGGTGTTTGTACTTAAATTTGCAAAATTAAGTGTAATAAAGTTGCTTTTTTAGTAAACAGCATATACCATCTGACAAAGCAAGAAAAATTGTACCAGAAAATGCTTTTAACAAAAAGTGTCTTTATAGTGTAAGCTGACAGTCGCAAAAAATCGGAAAATCAATTTAAAAAACACTTTTACAGAAAAATTTTTCGCTGGGAACACTTGAAATTCTGACAGCGGAATCGTGTTCAGCATGGTCTATTTCCATATTAATATGTCCTTGAAACTTAAAATTTACATTCAAATTTCGTATTCCGCTCGAGACAATAAATATTTAAACAAAAAACCGTATTTGTTCAAATATTTTTTGTCTCAAGCGGAATTCGAAATTTGACAATAAAATTTCAGTTTTAAGAGCAGTTTAATGCAAAACGAACTGAAAATATATTAATTTATGATATTCTGAAATATGCTCCATTTCAAACACGGTATATTGACCCCTCAGATCCACTTTTTTCGAGAAAAAGTGATATTCGTGTTCTTCTCGAATCTGCACCAGGCCCCTGTTTGCCGATCAGCCTCAGAGGAGCCATTTGAACTTGGTGGTTATACCATTTCTTTTACAGGTGTTGGCTGAAGTTCCAAGTGCCAGTCAAACGTTCAAATAAAGCAAAATTTCAAAGTTTTGACTTCAAACAAAGCATAACAATTAATCAACAAAATTATCTCAGCATCAAATTCCACAACTTTCTCCCAGCGTTCTTGAAGACGACTGATTCCCTTGACATAAAAATTGGCTGGCTTTGAAGAAAAGAAACGATCCCAGAATCAGCCCAGAATCAAACAAAAACAACATAACGTGGCGAATATGATTGCTATTCATCTAAAAACAATAAACAATATGAGCTGAGCAAAAAAATAAACGAAAAACTGAAAAACATTGCAAAATAAACACAGAGAACTTTTTAAAACTGTACAAAATTTTCAACAGGGGGACCAAGGCAACGCGGTGCAAACTTTTGAGACAACCTAATATTTTTCAATCTTGTTTTGTTGGAATGACCTTGTAGGACATGTGCTTTAATATAATTTTGTTACTTTTCAGTTTTTTTAATTACATGTTTTTATGTTAATAAATTTTGACTGTTTTCAGATTTAACACTTTATTCTCTAACACTATCGTCTTCTCTAATACTATGGATGCTACTCACGACAGCAACATCTCAGAGACTGACCATAACAACAGTAGCAACAACAACACCGATAACATCAACAACAGCAACAACAACTATGACACCTCTGAACTAGACAACAGCAACGACAACACCAACAGCAATAACAATGAGAGCAGCATCTACACGGAGAACCCCTTGCTAATCTACTCCAACAAATATTACCACAAATACGAAGAAGTACGGGGCTGCGCTAGATGATGCTCATAAGTTTATTGATTCGATGGACACTCTAATGGATCTCTCTAAAGGGCCTCGAAGAAAACTCTCTTTTAGTATATAGAATTTGTACTTTATTTGAGACACTAAATTTTCAAGATTTTACGTCAAAATCGCTATTTTTGGTGCTGGAGTCTCAGCAAGCACTGAATAAAATTTCTATTTTGACTAAAAATGATAAGTTTGTACTTTATTCGGGGGTAATTTATTTAGGAAGTCTCTGACCTAAAATCAAACATGTCCACTCCAAAACGTAAATTCAAGTAAACAGACAGTTTTAGATAGTAACCAGATATTCCCTACCCACAATATTTTCCCATAGCATATAAAATGCTCTGTAAACCGTGTGTAACAGCTCCTTCCGGCTCACCACGTCGAAATCTTTAAAAAAAGTCTAAAAAAACAAAGCACAAAATAAAAGTCCATATTCCGCAGTAAAAAGGATGGCACTCTCTAGTTGCTAAGTGCCATTTAGGACAGCAGATTTAAACAGCTTTCCAACCAAAGGAAATAGTTTTCCTGAAAGTGCTTATTTAAGAGCTCCTTCAACTATTTACTTTCTCTAATTTGAGTAGTGGTGAATATGTGAGAAGAGGCAGGATATGCATGGTTTTGAAAGCGAAAAAAGCACAGCATGTCTGAATAGACCAGTGCACAATTGATGTAATTTTTCAGTTTAGAAATTGTTTAGTCTGCACGGATGAATGAGTAAACATGCAGTCGAAATGGTGTCGGCTGGTGTTCAGGCAGCTAAGTCAAGGGTTAAACATTGGGAATCGTAACAATTTTCGGCTAGCTTTTTTAAAATTGTGGAACACAGGGTAGCAAAAGAATTTCGTTGCAAGCACAATAACATTGAAATGCCAGTGTTTTACTACGTTTTGCCGGGTAGTTGATGCAGCCGTATTTTTGTTAGTCAGAATAAATCCTAGTAATCATTTGGGGTATGATATATCTGGAAAATTTTCAACATCTGACTTAGAACAGTTTGGTTGAAGTGTACGACCAGATCAATTACACTACCACTCTGCTAAGTGATTCGAATTCCTGAGAAAATTTTTGCTGGTAACGGGCGCCAGAAAATAAAAAATTGTTAATTTGTTGACAAAAATATCAGAAAATATTCGATAAAAAGTGTGGCGAATTGGCCAGTCGCTAGCATTGAAAGCCGGTAAAAGTTAATCGTGGGTTGGACTCCCACTCAAGACACACATTAATTAATTAAAAATTAGGCACAAACACATAAATTATAAAAATTGACTAAATTCATTGTATAACAAAGAGCAAACGCACCGAAACACAAAAAACCCTATACAAAAGGTGTGTTTTTAAATTAAAAGCACGAATTAACTAAAAAGATTAATAAAAATTCATATTGATCTGAAAGAATGGATAAATATTTAAAAAGCAGCTGTATCCACAAGCTTTAATAAAAGCAGCCGCAATTGAATGGCTTACACCTCTGCCAGATGCTCTTTTATTCGGCAACATTTGCTGCCAAAAGCACCAGATTAAGAATTTATAGCAGCTATTAATAATCTCTAGACAAACCAACATAATTTTGGATTGCTAGACATAGACAAAATTTTGAAAAAAGGAATCCATTACATGTGGTATTCGAACTGGATGCAGCACAGTTGGTGGTGGTTTTTTTTTTTGTACTTTTATGTAAAATTGCTCATATTTGCCAAATAATTTTTATTCTAAAACATCATATCAGGCAAAAAATTTTCAGAAATCTGAGGTTCACGGCAGAATTTTTTAAAATTATTGTTTGCTGAGTTATGACTATGAGATAGGTAGCCATTTTTCGAAATTTTACTACAGTCGAATTTTTGTTACGCACCAACCCAAAAAATACTTCCTATTCTGGCGCCCAACAAGTTTTTAGCTAAATTTTCGCAATCATTCCAAGTTGTCTTTAGTTGGTCTAGTCCAAAAACTTGTCAAAGATTCCAATTTTACCAATCATTTTTAAAAATTTAGCCATATTAATTGTTGGACTCTAGAGGGGAACGATTTTTTTGGGGTGGTGGATAATTGAGAGTCGACTATAGTCCAACCTATGGTCATATCTAGGGTTGGGTGATTTGTGGGTTTTTATAAAATTTGCGGTCAGTTACCGCTAACTAACGCTGATATAAAAAAAAATTTTACGATTACAAAGCACCTAGAAATACTCGTTTGTACGATTAGCTCCAAAAAAACTTTTTAGCGCCAAAAAAAAAGAATTTTGGCGCCAAAAAAAGCTTTGCCCGTAAATAAAAAATTTAAAAAATAAATAAAAAGTTTAGATAAAGGTGAATGCACGAATGTTGTTCGAAGCATAAGATGCTAACCTCTGAGCTACAGCGACAACATAACACCATATTGGTATTTTTCTTTACAGTCGAGTCTCGTTATGGTAACACCCCTCAAGTTCGTTCCCACCTAGGGACTGATACTTTTTTATTATGATTTTTGAAAACTTTTGCCGAATCTAATTCGTCTGTCTAATCAAAAAAATCTCAAAGATTTCGATTTTGCCGATGGGTTTTAAAAACTCAACAATTTTACTGTTAAAATCTCCCTGGGCAGCAGCTAAGGTGAAAAGAGTGTCAGGGATCGAACTTCAGTGGTGCCATCTTAATAATCGACTGTATCTTCAAAAATTTCTACACCTCTTCTCAGCTATCAACAGAAATCTTCATACTCATTTTCCAACCAAACTTTTCTTTTCACAAATAACAGTCAGCCAAACAGAATTATTAAAAAATAGAAATAAGCACTTCTACATAACCATAGAAATGGTAACAAAATATAAATGAATATTGTGCCATGCTAAAAATGTCAAAACTCTTTTGTCTCAAACACTAAAATTGTTTTCTTCAAAATAACCAAGTGTGTGTTGGCTCTTCTAGCTGGCTTTCTAGCGGAAACAGTTTGGGAATAGGTGTGGATGCAGTGTTGCCTGGTGACAACAACCCTATTTGTGGAGCAATTGTAGCGCAGAAGCAAGGAACTCCAAGTCAACCATGTGTCACTCCATAAATAGTTGGATAAAAGTTGGTAAAAAATTGTTTAGAACAACAAATAACATTACCAACTTAGAAATGTGTTGCATTTAAGTCTTTTCCTAATTCTTGAAAGATTAAGTTGAGATGGATAACAAAAAGTGGATGCGGATATCAGCAAAAAAGGACTCTATTTAAAAAAGTGCCGTTTCAATAGCTCGGCTGTCATGCATTACAAAGTCAGGCGTAGAAATCGGAAGTAGGGAGTCGAAAGCCGGTAGTCCGACTCCGAAATTTCGTTTTTCAAGGAAAGTTATTTTTTTCGTGGAGAGGACCTTCAGAATCAGTTTACAGACCAAAAAATGTAGAAAAAGCTCGCAGAGTTGTTGTTGTACTTCTATGACTTCGAAATCCAACTTCCTAGATCGTCGTAGCCATGGTATATTACTCGAATTGGTCACCTAATTACAAATTGTAGGAAAAAACAATTGAGTTGGGGAGGGTTTTGCATATTAAAAGTTAGTTCTTATTTGTTTTATTTATACAGTCGAACCTCTTTAAACTAACTGACCTAATTAAACTAACCTAATACCGCCTAAATGTCTGGTCTTTTACATAATAAAATTAGTGTCAAAAATTAATGAAATATGCAGTGAAACGTGAAACTCTAAAAAACGTGGAATATGCCGAATAACAGCGTATAAATCGTCAATCATAAAACAGCGTAAAACATCTTAAAACTAAGCTAAAATACTTTTTTACAATATTATTGATGCAAGGCATATCGTCTAAAAAATATGCAAAACCATATACATCCGCTCCCTATACATAATTATTGAGGATATAGATTAAATAGGCATGCTCACCTGTTCAAAATTTGTCCCGCTATTCAAAATTTTTTCCTAAACATTGAACTTCTGTACGGATTTTTCAACTTGGTTTCTGACAAAACAAGGCCTAGAATTTAATTTTAGGTATAGTTATGTCAGAAACCAAGTTGAAAAATCCGTATAGAAGTTCAATGATTAGGAAAAAAATTGAATTGGCGGGGACAAATTTTGAACTGGTGAGCATGCCCCTTTGAAGGACCACAGCCGTTGCCGACAATGAGAATTTCACACGTTTGAATGTCCGGAGCCTCCGAGCCGGAGGACACTTTTTATTCCTATAATTTTCAGCATTATTTTTTTGAATTTGTTATTGGTATATAGATGAGGTTACTTAGTCTAAAATAGATAAAGTACTGCAAGTTACTTGGTAGTGTAGTACTAAGGCAGCGGAGTATGGTCGAAAATGTTCATGGGTCCAATTCCCAACGCTGGCTTTGCTGTTTTGAAAGTTCAATTATTAGCTTACTAAAAAATAAAGGACATTAGGGAACATCCATAAATTATGTCAGACTGACAGGCCGTTTTTGGGAACCCCCCACACCCCCTGTCAGAACATGTCAGAATGGGCTTGAGCCCCCTTATTGAAATCTGACAATTTTCTGACACAACTTTGTGATTTATTTCTGCACATTTTTTGAAGTTTAAAACCTTAAAAATGATAGTGTAAAATAACAGAAGCCTTTGTTATATGTTAATTACATGTTTTTAAGTTACAAGTGCATAAAAATATTGCTTTTAATATGAGTTTTAATATGACTTGAAATATGAGCCATGATGGGGAAATTCAATATTTATTTTCAAATCTATGTATTAAAATATATCTATCTATTGGGTTGTAACATAAGTTCTGTCAGTTTTTTCCTAATAATCTTTATTTGTAATAAAGCAAACGAACATGTCAATCAATTATATATTCTCCTTCATTATCAACCACTTCTTCCCATCTTTCAACAAGTTTTTCAATGCCACGCTTGAAGAAATCCGCCGGGAGACCCTCGGAGATTGTTGGAGAGCGGTAATCCGAAGGAGCAAGGTCCGGAGAGTAGGGCGGATGCGGCAAAACTTCCCATTCCAATTGCTGAATTGCCATTTTCGTTAAATTTGCTGTGTGGCCGTGCGTTATCGTGCTGCAAAATCACTCCATGTTGTCGGTCTGGCCGCTTTTGCTGAATTGCTTTGCTTAAACGATTCAATTGCTCGCTGTAGACCGCCGCCGTGATTGTCTGGTTCCTCGGAAGAAGTTCGTAGTGGATCACGCCTTGCCAATCCCACCAGATGGGGAGCATTGTCTTGCGCGGGTGCAAATCAGCCTTGGCACGTGGAGTCGCTTGCTTGTCTGGGCTCAGCGATTCTTTGCGCTGCTTCATGTTGACGTACAGGCACCATTTCTCATCACCGGTGACAATAAGCTTCAGAAATGGATGATGTTGTTGACGGGCAAAACGATGACGAGCAAGAAGAGAGGCGCAGATGGTGGAGCGATTGATCTTGTTGTTTGGCGTCAAAACGTGCGGCACCCAGGCTCCGAGCTTTTGGACCTTTCCCATCGAATGCAAGTGGCGGGCGACTGTCATGTGGCTGCAATTCAACTTCACTACCAATTCCCGAGTCGTTGGCGCGGATCGAAGAAGAGCGTTGAGAGCGTCCTTGTCGAGTTCGGATGGCCTTCCTGCGCGTGGAGTGTCATTCAGATCGAAATCGCCTTCTTTGAATCGCTTGAACCATCTTTGGGCAGTTCTTTCGTCGACAACGTCCTCCGGATAAACGGCCGAAATATTGCGAGCAGCCTCCGCGGCCTTAACACCTTTTGAACTCGTAGAGTAGGCAGTGTCGCGTATGCAGCTTTTTATCAAAATTGTCTTCCATCTTCTTGAGCCTACAAAACGAAAGAGATAGAAGATAATCAAAAAGTTTAAAAAACGTTTTGTAGAGAAAAGCATGAGCTATCGATTGGTTTATAATACATATAATGTATTATTTTTCACTTCGGGAGAAATTTGCGTTCGAAAAAAACCGACAGAACTTATGTTACAACCCAATATATGTATATATTTTTTATATGAAAAATAATTTAAAATTTTAGAAATCTAGCTTAAATTCTTAAAATATTTAGCGAAAAATTTGCGGAGAAATCTGACATTCCTGTCAGAAAAAGGTCTTCTACCCCCCCCCCCTTGTCAGATTTTGTCAGATTGGCATGGGAACCCCCCACCCCCCTGTCAGTCTGACATAATTTATGGATGTTCCCTTAGATTGAATTACCTGTAATATTCAAAAATTCCAGATCAGAAAAATTTAAATAACAGGGTTTTCTCTGATTCGCTTATCGCTCAACGATAAACATTAACTGAATTAAGTACATAGCTTTATTATTATATAAAACGAGAACAACCGAAGCATAAGTCGAACACAACAATGCCAGAGAAAAAATATAGCGTAGCCAAAGAGATCACCTCTATTCTTTTTTGATACAACTCAAGCAGCATGGCATCACCACCGATAGCACACCTATAACGATTTTGCATCAAACGTGGACCAGCACCACCTCGGAGCATAACGATGAATGCACAGCTTGATGCTTGAAAGTCTCCTATTTGGTCTGACGCTGCGATTTCCAGTTCGATTGCATCATGCTGCAACATAAAATTTGTGACAGTACAACAAAACAAAAAATACCTTTGCTGTAACCTAAATTGCGACTTTCTGATATCGGACCTGAAGAAATGGATCAAAAACCCGAGAGGAAGGCTGAAAAATTGTAAAAGTTGAAGATAAAGTTTCCTAGTTAGACACACACACTGAAAGTGACAAAAACCGTCTTTATGACATTTCACAATAGTACTGACGAAATGGGTCTCAATTGAAGATAATTAAATTGAATGGAAGTCCAAATGCAATCTCGTATCAAATTTCGCATGACGAAAACAAAATTGTGAAAATTTCGACATCTTCAAAATGGCAGGACAAAAAAAATGAAATTTACAACGATTTTTTTGTTTCTTTTGTAAAAATATGGTATATATGGATAACAATTTGTTGTTTAATATACACAGTGGACCTTCTGTTCAGATTTTTGGCATTCGTACTCTCAAAATATTTCGGAGTCAATTTGAGAGGGTCAGTAAATAGGGTCAGGAATAATAATTTTTCCAGTTTTTGGTAAACAAACAACTAAAAGACCTATTGTAAAGATTCCAGTCAATGGGGTGTTAAAAATGTTAAAATGTTCTAATAGACAATTTAAAATGTTCTAATAGACTATGCTGCAGATGAAACATTTATGGCACTGAGCGAGCTAGTCCCGTCATTTGTGGAAAACAAAGAAAAACATGTGTACCTCCTAGGAGGACAAAGACACAAAATTTTTGGATTGAGCCTGTGTAATGAGTTGAGTTTTGTTTTACTTTAGCTGAGGCTATAATTGTTACTTTTAAGTTTATTTTATTTGCTTGCTTGTCGGAATTTAGGAGGAGATGTTTTGTGCTAGTTTTTCCTTTCGCATTGATTGTTACAACGGGGTTGATCATTCGATCCTGCTGTGACTGGATCGGCTGACCAACCCCGCCCTCTGGCTGGTGAATAAAAGCTCCCAGCTATGGCCAAAAGGGGCATCTTTGTTATTGTTGTTTTGGACGGTTAGCTTCTGATAAGACTTGCTGTGTGCAATTTAGCTGTGTGCTGAATTGGTATTAAAGTCAAGGTGAAGACAAGGTCAAGGTAAACTGAAGGTAAAGTCAAGGTAAAGTAAATGTCAAGGTGAAGACAAGGTAAAGTCAAGGTAAAGTAAAGGTATAGGTAAAGTCAAGGTCATGTCTAAGGTTTTTGACTTTGAGTTTACATTGACCTTTACCTTGAGGGTTAAATCACCTTCACCTTGACTTTGAAAACACTGGACTGTATGTATCATTTAATCGTGTTTTAGACTATTGTAAGGTCTATAAAAAAATAATCTTGGCAAAATCTTCTTTAAATTTTGCATTAACTAATTTGAATTTATAGCCAGGAAAACCCTTTAAAGGTCCCATGATTTTTTTATAATAATTCTGGTTCAGTTGAAACTTGAAGTTAGAATCTCCACAGTCTGAATTTTTAATAATTCGAGTAGTTTTCTATGTTGTTAAAAAATTACTTTTTATCGACTGTTAATATAATATAATGTCTACCTTTGCCTTTCAAATTAAAATGCTTTATAAAAACAACTTTCGGTCTGATTCCACTACCGGAAAATTTGATTTAGCTTGGTTTCTACCTTGGCTTTGGGTCCCTTTTTTATCAGAAAAAAACTCTTCTTTTGCCACTACACTTCTTATCACTGCCTCTTTCATAGTTAAATGTGTGACGGTATTGCGTTTTTTATTAATTGAAGGACAAAAATAATTTCATTCACAATTTTATCAATCAAAAGCAAAAACCAAGAATGGATAACAAGACAGCAAAATGGAATAGCCAAACACAATTTTCCTCTTTTGTATTTCATTTTTCTTTTATTCAAAAACTAGTGTCAACTTCTCCAGAGCAAACAACTTTTAAATTCAATCCCTGCTGGACCCGACAATTTTTTTTACTCAACCCGATATTGATGTTTATGTTGATATTCGTGAAGCGCCCCTTTTTCAGAAAAAAATTGACTCCAGATATCCACATAAGGCATCAGAAATTTGTAAAATATACATGGTATACAACCAGGCATCTTTTAAAAATTCTGATTTGCGACTTGGATTTTGGAGGAAATTTTAGATACCCATTTATTTTTAGTTTCTTTTATAGGTACCTTTCAGGGGTTCGATCGCGAATTTCTAAAATAAAGGCATCTAGTGTCAAAAATAAAGGCAATTTGAAGGAATGGTTACCAAAATAAAGGCAACTTGAAGGCATGTTGTCCCTATGCTTCAAACCCGACAAAAATCAACAAAAAAAACTTTATTGACGAACAGCATATTTTTCTCCCCCCTTTCCTGCTTTCAACAACTCTTTCTGCCCAAGAAAGTAGTCATAACTTTCATAACATTCGTTAAAATGTGCCTTTATTTTCAAAAAAAATTAAAGGCAAAATTTTCAAATCAAGGGCAATGCCTTTAATTAAGGGATATAATCGGACCCCTGGTACCTTTATATAATAAATAGGTACCTTTTCACAAAAATAATAAATAATCAAAACAAAAAACAGAACCTTCTTTTTAAAAAAATCCATTTAAACTAGATTTACTCTATCTTTACCATTTAAGCAGAAAGTGTAGATTTAACACGAGAACGACGGGCTGTGACTTTCGTATCTATCGACCTGACTTTTTATTCTGCGTCGATCTATGCTTGTAGTTTTTACCATAATATAAATAAAACATGCATAAACAAGCCATTTGAAAAAATTGTTTTCATTAAGGCGTGGGATGGTTTGGTGGGGAGGGAGGTATATATATCTTGCCAATACATTTATAATTTTTTTAAACAATACTTTTTCGATAGCTCTGATTTTTTTCTAGCTGTGATTTTCCCTTGAGTTTTACAACAATCCAGATTTACAAAAAAACCTTCTTACTTTTTAATTTTTGACTGAAGAGCCTAAGCTACTAACAGCTTTACGATATCACATTCCAAAGCTGAGATCCACAGCTATCGAATAAGTATAATGGTTTGAAAAAATTATAAATGTATTGGCAAGATATATATACCTCCCTCCCCACCAAACCATCCCACGCCTTAATGAAAACAATTTTTTCAAATGGCTTGTTTATGCATGTTTTATTTATATTATGGTAAAAACTACAAACATAGATCGACGCAGAATAAAAAGTCAGGTCGATAGATACGAAAGTCACAGTCAGTCGTTCTCGTGTTAAAAAAAATTGTTAAAACTGCAATCCTAGAAATTTTGGTTGAGGCTGCATTCACACTTCTTGTGTGACACAACTGTGTTTGAAAATCATACTTGCCTATAACTTGTGATGAAACATGCTTTCGACGAGATTTTTTTTTGCATTGAGTTCCCCAGTAAGCTCCAAATTTGTAGACACCAAGACTACGCACGAATTTTTACAAAATACAGCATAATTTTGATTTGTCTGACACTCGGTCAGGACTCTATTTTTGGTGCGTATACGTTTCAGCACAAAACGAAACTTATTTCGTTTTGTGCTGAAACGTCATATATTTTAAATATTATTGGCGCCAATTCAAATTGTGTAATTTTAAAGGTGCCATCAGCAATCAAAAGACGACATTCAGCAGCCATTCGTAAATGTCTCTGAGCAGAACATGACCAGACCCATTTCGAACCATCTAGTCTATCCAGGTTCAGTGAAAATGACCTATCCAACCATTTAGTCAGGTATAGGGGGGAAAGATTGATTGCACCATCTAGCCTTCCATATGCTTGCCTCGGACCGAAGCCTCTTACGGGAATATATCCACTCTCTTATACTGGGGCAAACCACTAAAAGTGGCTAATGTGACTCAAGGTGTGTATCACACATGCCGCAATCGTAAGAACTCAAGGCACTACTCCGGCCTAAACTACCGAAGGCATCACTCCGCTCTCCTTACTCTACTGGAAACCACTGAAGGCACTCAGGACCATTCACTAGGGCAATTTTTACAAATAACACAGACTGAAAATATCACTGCAATAATGCTCAATGTAATAAAACATCAAAAAATTACACAATTAAATTGGCGCAATAATATTTAAAATATATGACGTTTCAGCACAAAACGAAATAAGTTTCGTTTTGTGCTGAAACGTCAATACCCCCTATTTTGTGTGCCAAACAGGACATGACCGAGTGTCAAATAAATCAAAATTCAGGTACAGTCTTGGTATCTATGGATATAGCGCTTACTCGGAAAAAAATGCAGTATAAATCAAAAACATTTTTTTCAGCAAAAGTTTAGCGCAAATGTAAGTCTTAAACAAGCTTGTGTCACACAAGAGGTGTGAATGTAGCCTTAAAGACACCTTATCAAAATTTAAAAAAATCTCTATATAGTATTTGGGACGGGGAACGTCTGTCGCCAATTTGAGTACATGTTTGGTCACAAAGGAAAACTTTTTTTAGTGTAATATTTTTATTTGCATGGTTATACTCATTCGAAAGCTCTTTTAATGGTGGAAGACCTTTTGCAATCAGATTTGAAGATTGTTGTGAAAAAAATTGAGATTTTGCCCTTTCAAAGAGAAAAGTGGATTTACATTTGAATTTCAAAATACGATATAAGCGCCGATAGGCGCCTGCTGTCCCTAGTATTTTGATATTGGTAAAAAATACGTCGTATCATAGCAAAAGATAGGATTCTAGAAATTTTAGCTAAGAAAAGTTTCGATATTGAAAACGAAATTTTTTTAGAAAAAAGTCAAATTTGGTAAAAAAAGATGACTTTCTATGCTGCAATCCTTCTGCTAATAGCACTAACAGGGGTGTGCAGTGGTGGTCTAGCGCCGTTTCTAGTACGCAACAATCTGCAGCAACGCTACAAACAAGAACTTCGAATGCTGGCTGATCAGCCTGAAGCCATTGACTGTGACAACCACCCCAACATAACCGAAAACTGGTTCAAACAGAAATACGACCAATTCAACCAGACTGACACCAGGACCTATGGCCAAGTTAGTTTTGTCAAATTAGTGCTACTATTTCCAAGTACTTTTACTAAAAATGCAGATAAAAAGTAACAATTCATACTTGAGAGTCAACTGTTTGGGGCTGTTAAAAAGATATTTAATGACAATTTTTAAAAAGGGAGGGGTGCTCCGGTTTATTGGCCAATTTATTGGCCAACTAACTGACCTGTTCGGTTTAACAAACGGATCCTACCCTATTTTCAAGTTTCAAAATTTTTTCAGCAAACTAAATTACATTGAGGATTTCAAAAATAAAATTCCCTAGAAATAAATAAATTCATTGTCTTCGTTTCGAAACAGGGTGTTCCTTCCCATTCCCTCCTTCCCCTTTCCTTGTTGCCCATGCTCCTTGCCCTCCCCACAATGCAATGTCGAAGCCGGTAGTGAAGTCGGGGTACTCACAATGAGACTTCGACATCCGACTTCTGACTTCCTACTTCCAGCCTATACAGGGCGGCCCAAAAAGAATTCGGAAGATATTGAAAAATTTGCGTAGCAGCAAATTTTTTACTTTTTTGAACTTTTCCCTTGTTCTCCGCAACTTTTTTAAATTTTAACCACCATTTAGCTCTCAGCTGTTCAAGAAGATGTCTTCCTTCAGTAAAATATTTTAAAAAATCGGAGATCTAGCGGTTTGAAGACAGGAACTTGGTCCAACAAGTTACTTCATGTAAAAACCGAAATCTTCACATATTCAAAATATTTTACAGGAGTTTGAGGCCTTGTTAGAAAGCTGAGATTTAGGGTTACACGTCCATTGTCAACCAGAGAAAGTATTAGTTCAGAAAAAAATTTTATGCACGAATTATTCGACGTTCGACTCGACGCGTCGAAATTTCGACGTTGCAGCTGAAAAACTTTTTTTGCAGCTTATCGACTTTTATTTGCATGTAAAGAGCTTTTTGCTGCAGCTAAAAGGCTTTTTTTGCATCTAATAAAAAAATTGCATTTTTTAGATGCAAATAAAAGCCTTTTAGCTGCAAAGACAATCAGAAAGCAGAAACAGATGCAGAAAAAAGTCGTTTAGATGCAAAAAAAGTCGTTAAAAAATATTTTATGCAGAAAAACAAACGTGAACAATTCTGAAAAATCATGTTATAGTCCGCTTATTTAAATAAAATTGTCACAAAAACAAGCAAGTAGAAATGGTCTTGGAATTAATTTGCATTAAGAGCATTGTTGATTTCATCTCTACTGATTATTTTGAGTGTTAAGTATTTTAGCGCTATTATGTGAATTGGAAATTCTACGACAACCAAACCCAGCCTGCTGTGTTTTTGCAGATTGGAGGTGAGGGAGAGATACCCAAACGATGGGTCTGTCTAGAAAACTACACCTACATGGTATTGGCCAAGCAGAATAATGCTATTGTAGTTCAGTTGGAGCATAGATTTTTTGGCAAGAACAAAAATATGTCGTAGGTATTTTCTTGGTGTAACTTATTTATCGCTTGATATTCACCGCGTTTGGATAGCATAAAAAAATTAAAGCATGAAAAAAGCTTGCATACCAAAGTTTCTTTATGCAGTAGGCCTCAGTTAAAACTTCGGTGCCGGAGCGTGAGAAGTATAGGCCCTATAGCAGAACTTCACGTTGCACACGACGCTGAAAAAAATTGAAAAAAAGTTGGTATCTGCGGGTCAGCTGCCCTTCTGAACTATCCAAGTCGAGATTTCTGCTCATGCATTTTCAAAACGGGAGATCTCGTTATTTTTTATTGATCAATTTGATTTTTAGTGGGGGCTTTCTAATGACATATCGTTAAGGAAGTACTTCGAAGTACTTCCTGGTGCAGTTTTTTATGCTTTGTCGAATTACATATACCGTTGACTAGATGAACGGCCTTATCACACGTTATTTTGCATTTAAAGGTATTAACATAGGTTTTGAAAAATTACAGAATTGTTTCTTTTGGTTAAAAAACTTCATTTATTCATCACAAACCCCTTAACGATATGTCATTAGAAAGCCCGTGATCTGCGCTTTCTGTTAAACTAAAAATCAAATTGATCAATAAAAAATAACGAGATCTCCCGTTTTGAAAATGCATGAGCAGAAATCTCGACTTGGATAGTTCAGAAGGGCAGCTGACACGCAGATACCAACTTTTTTTCAATTTTTTACCGTCGTGTGCAACGTGAAGTTCTGCTATAGGGCCTATACTTCTCACGCTCCGGCACCGAAGTTTTAACAAAACTATGTTCGAATTCCATCTTTTTAGGGTATCTGGATACCCTTTTAGGATGGTTTATCTTGGTCCCCCACGGCTAAAAGTCAATTTTTTTTCAAAAATAGCTTTCCGCCACTTAAAACATTTCCCGTGTGTTTCACGTGCTAAAACCGCATAAAAGGTTGAAAATTTTCGGGTTCGGCCGAGTACCGTATGAGGAAATTTAGCCAAAATTAATGTTCCAGCGATTTGTCCACCTCCAACCTGCAGTACTTGACAACCGAACAAGCCTTAGCTGACATCGCTGCATTTATTCCTGCTTTCAGCAAAGATAATCAACTCGTAAATCCACGATGGGTGGCTTTTGGTGGATCGTATCCAGGTTAATACTTCCCTCTTTAAATTGTTCCACACTTTTAACATCAAATATTTAGGTTCACTGGCTGCCTGGTTGCGCATCAAGTACCCGAATCTGACAGTGGGCAATGTTGCTAGCTCTGCTCCTCTCTGGCCTAAAGTCAACTTCTGGGGTCGGATTTTCTATGGGGGGAGTGGTTGGGTGTTGGTTATACATTTATTGATCTGTACATATCTATACACATTCTCAAACTACCAGTTATTCAACCAAACTAGGTTTTACTTTTTGGGGTTTTTGTCTATCTTTTTTTGTTCGACGTCACGGAAGTTATATTTCATTCGAAGGCAGGCATTAGGACCAACTTTTTAGCAAGCTTCATGAAGCAGATGTAATTTGGTATAATTTTCAGATATAATTTTTTAATAGACGGGCTACGAAAGACCGTAAAAATAGGGTTTTTGGGTCATTTCTCAAGGTCTAACATTTTCGCCGTGCAATTTTAAAAAAATTAGGTGCATTTGACCCATGGAGTGCGTTAGGAAGCAGCGTCTCAATAACCAAAAAGTTGAAATAAAGGGGAGTGCAAATCATAATGCGATTAATTTAAGGGATATAATAAGGGATATAATTTTCAGGCCATTCAGGTGGATGTCCACCTGACCAGGAGGTGCCTAATCCAAGTGTTGGGGGTGGGTAAAAACACAATTTTGGTCCTAACAAACCTAATTCTCCACATAATTTTTAAGTTACAAAATTTTTTTTATTTTTTAAGCTACCGAGAGATATCGGGGGTGGATATCCACCTGACCGCGGTACCTACACCAATCTTGGTTTCCGTCATGGCAGATCGTGATTCTACAGTCTGAAGATAAAAAGTTCTGATATGTAAATAAAACAATAGACAAACTCTTGAATGATTTAGCAATGAGAGTTTAGTGAGTTCTATTGGCGCTGTAAATAAATAACAACGAATATCGTATTTCCTCTAATAGAAGCCCCCCGTCTAATACAAGCGCCCCTCAACTTTGAGGGTCTGGATTTCAGGGTAGAAGCAATATTTTGCAAATCTGTTTGATAAGTTTCCTTAACTCCCACGAGCTCCACCGATTCCACTTTTTAAATTTTGGTTGAATACCCAAAAATCTCGAGATCGAATTCCAAACTTTCCGATTTTTGGGGATCCAACAAATAGAAGCCCCGGGGCTTCTATTAGAGGAAATACGGTACACCAAAACTGAGCGAGAACAATTCGAGCAGACCTTTAAAAACGCAGACTGTTTTGCTCACGAACAAATTCTCTTTTCGTCTCGAGACAAAATTCAATACAAATTGATTTTTTGTATAAAAATGCAGTTTAGGGGGAGGGTCTCTTACGACGGGTGCGTTTATTTTTTAACTTATCTCCAGGGGGTGGTTATATTGGAGCAGGTGGTTTAATTAGAAAAAGTACGGTAAATCTATAGATTTCTTTTGTTACTACCACAAAAAAATTACAGATGTAACATTTTGGTTATAACGATTTTCGGCTATAATAATTTTGGATGTAACAGGGGAGAGCCAAAAAATCTTTTTGCAGCAAAAAAGCCTTTTTGCACCAAAAGCTTTATCCTGAAGATAGTCCGGTTGAAGAATTGGTAGTTTAAGTATATGTGTAGCCATCTGCCATTACAGTCGAACTTCGATATCCCGGCATCCTTCGGGACCGCTTAAAGATGCCAAGTTATTGGAGGTGCCGGGTTAATGGGGGTACGGAATTTTCGAATGAAAAGGCAGAAATAAACATTTTTTGAATAAATGACAACCCCTTTATAGCACAGTTAAATATTGGGTTGAATCATAAGTAATGTCGTTTTTTAAATGGGTTTTCATGTAACATGTTATAATGTTTTTCTGATTTATTATATACTACTTGGTAGCCCTTTTGCTGGCCTTTCTAATGAGCCATCATTTATTTATCAATGATAAAATAGAGTAGGAAAATAGAATAGGGTAGAAGTGCTCAAAAGGAATGAGGCTCACCAATGGGCACCAGGGGGGTGTAAAAGTTTGATCCAGAATATGCCAGTTTTACAACATCTTAGTGCTATCTTATAGCGCACTTCAAGAGCTACAAGAACTATTTTACAGAATAATTTTTGAAAATATGGTTGTTGAGATATGGCCTTTTGAGAAAAAACGATTTCTTGAAAAATGACCAAAATCTGTTTTTCCAATTTTTTTCGGATTTTGGTAATTTTTTCAAGAAATTGTTTTTTTTTCAAAAGACCATATCTCAACATTTATATTTTCAAAAAATATTCTGTAAAAGGTCTTGTAGCTCTTGAAATGCGCTACAAGATATACTAAGATGTTATTAAAGTGCCAAATTCTGAATTAAACTTTTGACCAGTTAAAGCGATGAATGTGACCACCCCCCTAAAGTACTAATAGGTGAACCTCATTTCTTTTAAGCACTTATACCTTCTATTTTATCATTAATAAATAAATGATGGCTCATTAGAAAGGCCAACAAAAGGGCTACCAAGTAGTATATAATAAATCAAAAAAACATTATAACATGTTACATGAAAACCCATTTAAAAAACGACATTGCTTATGGTTCAACCCAATAGAAGTAAGATTATTCTCGAGACTAGTTTGGTAAGCTTCGAGGGTAGTTTGAATTTACTGCAGTAATTAACTTTTTTACTGCGATATTTCACCATTTTACTGCAAACTTACACATATATACTTTAGAAAACAACGCCAAATGACTAGTGCCGGCTTAGAGGGTTGATTTTAAAAGACAGGACTGAGTTCGAGGTCCAGCTTACTGGGGGTGCCGGGTTATTGGGCGTAAATTTGTCAATTTTGTCAGACGACCAACCAAATTTTTCGAGAGTGCCGGGTTATTGGGGCTGCCAGGTTATCGAAGTTCGACTGTATTACAGAATACTCTGATGTGATGGAGAAGACAATCAAAGCGACATCAGAAGACTGTTACACAAATGTGGGTCAAGCTTTCAAAGAGCTTAAAAAAATGACATTGACAAATGGTGGAAGAAGTAAACTCAGCAAAACATTCCAGTAATCTTTTAATCCAAAATTTAATTTTTTTCCCAGTACAGGGTGTAACATGAATATTAATTTTCAGTATTCACCCACCAATGAAAGCTGACCCAGACGACATTACCAATTTCTATAGCGCCATCTTTGGTGTTTTCCAGGGCTTGATCCAATACACCTATGACGCTAGAGTCTGCTTCAAAATTATGTTTCCGAAAAAAATCAAAAACATTGGTTTCAGAACAGTGTAACACTGAGCGGCCTAAACATTTCCCAAGCCTGCAACATAATGAACAAAAATGAATCTTCGTTGGTGAAGCGCTTAGCCGATGTCATGGATTGGGACGAACAACTAGAAAGTGAAGGAGTTCAAAAGCAAAAAGATTTAGACGTTCGCTACAAAGAAGGACTCAAGGACTATTTGAATGTCAGCCTAGATGGACGTGGGCTTTTTGTAGAGATATAGCAAACTGAAACTTTAAATTTAGCGCAAGCCTCAATGAGGGGCTGGATGTGGCTCTCCTGCAACGAATTTGGCTGGCTACAAACCACGGACAAAGGAAATAGCCTCTTTGGAGACATCATCTCCATCGGTTCATACAATAAGTTGTGCATGGACATGTTTGGTCCACCCATCACAAGTGACTACATCGAAAAACAGGTTGCCAAAGCACAACAATTTTTGGAGACCCTTCAGATTATAATGTAAATTTTTTCTATCAACTTTTCCCTTCATATAATCGTTGAGAAAACTTTTAGGTCAGCAACATAATCTTGCCTAATGGTGAGCTTACATTTTTGCTGTAAAAATTAAAAAAAATAATTAGGTGCATTTGACCCATGGAGTGTGTTAGGAAGCAGCGTCTCAATACCCGAGCAGCACCAAATAGCAATTATGACACCAGGCGCTGCTCATTGCTCAGACATGTATGCAGCTTATGATGGAGAGCCAAGAAGGCTGTCGGAGACAAGAAAAAGAGTTATGGAAGAAGTCAACTATTATTTGAGCAGTAGTCTGGAGGAGAAGAAGGAAACCAGCGACTCTCCTAATGGAGCACAGAGTACGTAATTTGCTTTTGACACCAGAAGGGACGTACATGATTTCTGTTTATTCTAGCGCAATTTTTTATGCTGATTATTGTGGTGGCGATGGTTTTCTAACGATCGATCGAAAACTCGAGAAAGGAGCAGTTTTTAAATTTTTTAAATCTTTAACTGGCCGTTACAAAAACCATCTATAAATGGCCATCTCTAACTGGCCGTACACTACTGTATACACCGAGTAGTAGAGGACCACTAATGGGGAGAGTCCACCGTTACATATTGTGTATGGGGTCCACTGTGTATGGGGTTTAAATGCCTCCTAACTACTTTTAATACGCTAAAAACGATTAAAAAGTTGTTTTCCAACGATTTCCTTACTAATAAGTAAGTAAGAGTTAAAAAAAAATTTGCAAAACTTTGCCTTATGCCTTGGAGGTACCTATATTAGAGGTACCTGGAAAAGGTGCCTATATAATTCATGGTTTTGAATACTGGGGCCTACCGCATAAATAGACTCTGATATGCATACACTTTATGCATCCAGAGTCACTTTCGAGTGATTTGTGTCTAAGGTTTGTGCGTGTGCGCATCTCAACTGCAAGCCCCCAAGCAAGGGGCTTGAGAGTTAGAGATGCGCGCACTCACTTACCTTAGACATGATTCCAAGCAAGACTCATGATCAAAAAAGCGTATAGAGACTATTTTTGCCAGCTCCAGTGACTAAAACGCAGTAGAATAATTCTTATAACTTCAATGATTTTCTAGTTTATTTCGATGGAAGAGCTTAAGAGTTTCAATTTGGACAAACTATATCGAAAGCTATGCAATTTTTGTAAAATAAAAAATCTTTGAAACCCTTAGTTTTTAGTAAGGAAAACAACTTTTTTATCGTTTTTAGTAGCGTTGGATTCGGTCGGTTAACCGCAAATAAAATTTTGGCAAATAAACCGAAACCGAAAACCAGCTTTGAAAAAAACCGGTTTTTTTTAACCGACTGATCCAAAAAAACCGACCGAATCCAACCCCAGTTTTTAGCGTATAAAAATTACTTAGGAGGCATACAAACCTTATTCACAGTTAACAAAAAATGCCCCCCCCCAGTGCACAAGTACCCGTAACCGTACCACCCTAGTGGGGATCATATCTTTTTTCTTTTAACACCGTTTTGTAGCGCTGCAGCTCCTCCTCCAGATAGCATATTAAACATAGCTTAATTGTTTTGGATAAGTCACTATTTCGCTCCAAACACTTGTGAGGTCATTTTAAGAAGTTGACAAGCAGTTTCATCACTTTAAGTGATCAAATGTGTTATTAAACTTCAGGTGTCACAACAACATTTTATCACCATGTTGTAGCGCAACTCAAGAGCTACAAAGAAATTGATTTTTTCCAGAAGACCATATCTCAACACTCATATTTTTAAAAATTATGTTGTGCAGCTCTTGAGCTGAGCTAAAACATGGTAATAAGATGTTGTTGTGACGCCTGAAGTTTAATAAAACATTTTATCACTTAAAGGAACATGCACGGAGAAAAGGCGGAGACCAGCTGTTCTTTTCTTTTTCGACAAATTTTTCAGTCGTTCTCATCTAAATTTTTTAAGTTTTCTGCCTAGTTTAAAAGTAGTATAAGGTCATCTAGATCAGATTTGATGCAGAATTAGTGAAAAACAGGACGATTCAAAAAAAAATGCTGTTCCCCGCCTTAACTTTTCGAAACGCACATGCATGCCCCTTGAAAGTGATGAAAATGCTAGTCAACTTCTTGAAATGACCTCACAAGTGTTTGGAGCGAAATAGTGACTTATACAGAATAATTGAGCTAAGTTTAATATGCCAACGGAAGAGAAGCTGCAGCGCTACAAAATGGTATTAGAAGAAAAAAGATATGATCCCCACATTGATAAAAAGATAAAGCTTTGAAAATCCGTCGGAAACTTTTGTCGTACCCGTTAAAATTCTGGATAACCAAAAAAGCACTTTTGTCTAAGTCTTAAGAAACTGTTTTCAGCACATGATTTTGGGTGTAATAGTATAGTTTATTTAGTCATTGGAGGTGATAAAAATTGTGAACCAATTGACCTGTAGACCAATTAACCATAGATCAATTGACCTAGAGACCTCCCTACCCTAGTGACAGCCTAAACATTTCACTTGCTTACATGCCAGCCCTATTTGGGTCATACGCAATTTTGTTAACGCTAAACCCGATTCCCCTGACGATTTCAGGGGAAAAAATTGGTTTGTTTTTTATTGTCCAAAATTTGTTATTTTTTCGGTTATCCTGGTTAATATATTCAGATGACCCGAGGTGTGCGTACCTCAGGTTTCGGGATCCAGGTAAGTGAAATCGCAACTTTGGCCCTGTTGAACCTAATTACCTACACCATTTTCTATTAGAAACAACGGTTTGCTTTTTTTTTAAATTCCTTTTTGATGTCATCCAGGTGGAAATCCACCTGACCCGAAGGGTGCCCACCTGAAATGTCGTGATCCAAATGGCTAAAATCGCAGTTTTGGTGCTAACGAATCTAAATCCTCAAAATATTTTAAGTTAAAAAAAATTTGCTTTGGCCTTTTTGAAAATTTGTTATTTTTTAGCCATCCAAATGGATATCCACCTGACCAGATGGTACCCACTCCGAGTTTTGTGGTTTTGCTGGGTAAAATCGTGATTTTTGTCTTAACAAACCCAAATTCTGATATTATTTTACGTATTGTAGCATTATTTATTTTTCAATTTGACTAAATTTTAATTATAAGGCTATCCAGGTGGATACCCTCCTGACCATTAATAAAAGGGTAGAATATTACAATTAGTTAACGCACGAACATAACAGTAAAATGAGGAGGCAAAACTACAGTCTAGTCTCGTTTATCGACACCCTCAAGTTCGTTCCCACCTAGGGTCCGACACTTTTTTTAAGCCAATTTTTAAAATGTTTTTCCAGTTGTCTTTGGTTGTTTTAGTCCGAAATATCGTAAGGATTTCGATTTTGCCGATCGTTTTTCCCATTTCCTTTTACGTTGCCATAAAGATCCGCGTCTCTCGTTTATCCGACACCTCTTTTTAAAATCAGGTGTCGGATAAACGAGACCGTGGGTCTTTATGGCAACGTAAAGAAATGGAAAACGATCGGCAAAATCGAAATCACCTGGACAACAAAACAAAAAAATTGGCTTAAAGTGGCGAAGAGGTGTCGGATAAACTAGACTGTATGGGCAAAGATCAGATCAGATCAGATCAGATCTGATCAGATCGATCTGATTTATTATGTCATCAAATGCTTTGTCTCGAAAAGATTCCTGTTAGTTTGAATGTTCGATCCGGTTTGGTTTCACATTTCAAAAATTTGAATTTCAAACTAACAGGAATCTTTTCGAGACAAAACATTTGGATGACATAATAAATCAGATCAGATCGATCTGATCTGATCTGATCTTTGGCGATCTGATCTGATCTTTTGCCCACCCCTGCTGTATACAATGCATGGTACTTTTCCTTGCATCAGATATACTTTTTTTGCATCAGATTTACTTATTTTTGCATCAGATCTGTTTTCGAATCAGATTCACTTATTTTTACATCCGATATAATTTATTTTGCACCAAATCTGTTTTTGCATCAAATTCTATTATTTTGCACCAGACGAAGTTCACTTTTTTAACATTTCCGTATTAATATGTAACTTTTTGTTTGTATGCAGGCTCAACATGAATTACGAAAATTTGGGAAACCTCAGCATAAATTCCATTCAACAAACATCTTTGCTCAATGCTGAATCTGAAGTAGAAGCATCTCCATGTCCTAAGCGTACACGTCGTGGTGTCAAAAATATTGCCCGAAACACTGTGAAGGAATTTGCTGATCTATCATCATTCTCAGCCTGGTTTGAGCAGTAAAAGTCTAAGTGGAAGTTGTAAGTATTTGTTATTTGACATTTTTGGGTTCTATCTGCATTTTTAGTCTCGTAGGGCGTCAGAATGACCAGTCCAAGATCGATACTTACGTATGCAAGTTCAGTCGTAAGAAGGGATACAGTTGCCCTAAGAAATGCTATGTGGTTTTCGACGATAAATCAACGGCTGTCAAAGTAGAGGAATCGCTTGGTGAACATCAGGAGGAAAAGAATCAAGAAGCTCTCATCGTGATGAAGTAAAAAATCGGATCCAGGAGGGTTTGGACAAAAAGCTAACAGCTCTACAAATAATGAAAATGATGACTGATGTAGGCAGGAGGCAAGATTTTGATTATTCTCTGTTGTTATCGCTATTTCCTTGTTTTGTCTGAAGCTGATAATAAACTTTGGTGTTTTCAAGTAGAGATGATGGCTTGACCTTTTCGGGACGGGACGGGTCAGAATTCAAATTTAAAAATTTCGGGACGGGACGCGGGACAGGTGCCGAAAAATTTCCGGGCGGTATTCCGGGACGGGACGATTCTCTAAAATTAACGGGACGGGACGGAATTGTCCCGTCCTGTCATCATCTCTAGTTGACTGTAATTACAAGTTGAAGGTAGTTGTTGAAAAATTGAATTTTTTCGGGACGGGACGAGACGGAATTTAAATAATTTTTTTTCGGGACGGGACAGGTGCCAAAAAATTTCCGGGCGGGATTCCGGGACGGGACGATTCTCTAAAATTAACGGACGGAATTGTCCCGTCCCGTCCCATCCCGTCATCATCTCTATTTTCAAGTCAGCTATTTTTCAGTATCCATTCTTTATTTTCTGGCAAAATTAGGTATAAAACAAACCCAAATGGCATGAGCTGTGTAACTCTTAGGGTTTATGGCTATGGGCATTCCTCAAAATTATTTAGCAGATTTTTTATGCTGTTTTTATTATTTTTGTTTTTACGTTGTCGTGAACTACCCTACACATGATAGTTCCATTGTTACCCAGTTTATCTTACGCTGCAAAGCGAAAAATTATATATGAGTGATAAAAATTTTATCTCATGGTCAGTATCGTAATCTTGACATTTTAGTCTTTACATAATCGACACACACTTTTCTGGGTACCTCACTATCTATTGCATAGTCTTTAGCTATAAAAATGTATATTCACGCTGTAAAACATGAATTATGAATCAAGAAAGGTAAAAAATAAAACAACGTTCAATGCGGAAATAGGCATATATGATTCAAAAATAAGTGAATCTGATGCGAAAACAGATCTGATGCAAAAAAGTATACCTGATGCAAAATGAATCTGATGCAAAAACAAGTATTTCTGATGCAAAAAAATTATATCTGATGCAAGGAAAAGGATTTCCGGTATACAATCCACTATTTTCAGAAAAGTTTTTTATGAAAAGTTTTGTCAAAGAACAATTATTTTCGAAACAAATCTAGTCAAGACTAATTGTTTCTCATTTGAATTTATTTTTAGATGACTTTTTATGTCAGATACTTTTTGTCCAGTTCTAAGTGTGCCGTCAAAATGACCGTCAGGACCCGCTCTTTCAAATGAGTGTAGGTGAGCTCCAATCTGATTGCGAAAACTTGAATAACCAGCTTCCAACGCGCAGAACCATCATTTTCTCACCTGCCAAATTTGCACTGAAAGCCACTCAAGGGCACGTCATAGCTCTGTATAACTGATCAATGCTTGGTCAATACTTGTAGAGAAATTCAAGAGCCACAAGATATATAAATTAAAACAAAAGTCATTTCAAAATTACAGGAGAAGAGGTAAAACCAGCTGTTTTCCTGGTATAAAAATTTGAAGCATACTCTGTTTGGCTTATTCCTGTCGACTTTCAGCGCAAATTTGACAGGTGAGAAAATGATGGTTCTGCGCGTTAGAAGCTGTTTATTCAAGTTTTCGCAATCAGATTGAAGCTCACCTACACTCATTTGAAAGAGCAGGTCCTGAAGGTCATTTTGACATATTATAGTTATAAATGTGTCTTGCAAGAAACGTACTGTGCTTTCGAAGTGCGTGTCATGAGATCGCTTCATTTAGAAAATTTAAAAACTACTTTTTTCTTGGAGTTTTCGACCCATCGTTAGAAAACCATCGCCATCACAATAATCGGCATAAAAAACTGTGCTAGAATAAACAAAGGTCACGAATGGCCTTTCTAGTGTTTAATAAAAACACAGAGCTAGTATAGAATACTCACCCCCAAATCTGACCACTACAAAGTCGCTGTGATTACCCTTTGGAACAACAAGTTTAGGATTAGCCCTTAGGCTAAGGGGTAGGCCAGCGTATGGTAGTTGTGACTGAGAAATGTCTTACGCATATTTTCCGGGCTCTGGGACATATACAGTGTGTTTCAAGATTTAACCCCACTTTTAAACAGCTATAAATTTTTGTTATGACGCGAATTGGAAATTCTGTAAACGCAGTTTGACTCAGTTTGCTCTGACAATTTTTTTACTACCGTATAACCTCTTTTAATCCCCCTCCCTCTAATAATCACCCCCTCCCTCTGATAATCACCCCCCTTTCTAATAACCCCTTTCTAATAATCCCTCTCCGAAGGGTATTGAAAAATAATCCCCCTCCTCTAATAATCTCATCATCCCCCAATTTTGTCGGCAGCTACGCCTTATATTAGGACACTTATGGGTTGTATTCCTTGTTGACAACGTTTTTTGTTGTAACACTTTCATGAATTATTCCAAATAATTATTTCCAAATAAGATCGAACACAATCAAATATTTCAAGAAACAATCAGCAATTCATTATCATGGATATCTTCCAAACTTTGCTCATAGTCTTCATCAGAGATGCAAGCCTCTACGTCATCTTTTCGACCGTCCCGACCCAATTTTTTTTTTCTCTGACTTTGCGAAGAACTTCTAGGCCTTTTGCACCGATTGGTCCGTTTGGCCTAAAGCAAGCTATTTTGTCATCTTCTGAACCGTCCATTGATGTAGTGAGCGCACAGAATAAACCGGGCGCTTTCTTTTCAAGAGAACATAATAATAATATTACCTCATATTCGTCGGCGATGGCAGTACCGCATCGGAGAGTTATTGCACCACTAGGGTCACCTACTTGATTCATAAGGGAAGAAATCTGGAAAAATAAAAGATACAATACGATCTTAATGAAAAAGATGGAGTAATATGAGGGTAAAAAGACATCATGATGAGAATGCATCAAACGATAAAAAGGAACCTCCTCATCTTCTGCGATACATAATTCACGATCCATTTGCGCAAAATATTCTGACTGTCGCTGCAAAGATTTCTAAGTTTCACAACTAGGGTCATCGAGAGAAACTGCTCGGAGTACTTTTGCACCATTAAAGCAATCGGTTGGATTCATAGCTAACGATATCTGGAAGACTAAGGATTCATAGCTAACGATATCTGGAAGAATAAGAAGTCAAGACGGCGATTTAATAGGAAACTACAAATTCGAAATAAAACAAGATGTGAGATCCCACTAATGGAGAGACACTGGTCCTGTATGGAAAAAAATAACGCGGGAAATCAAATACATTATATATTGTCAAAAACACGATTTTTGCTTGTTTACCCCTATGGTCTGGGTCCTGGTATGTGGATGGCCTCTGGATGAGCAAGGCCCGAACCACAGGGGAGACCAGGCGAAAATCGTGTTTTTGGCATTACAGTCGAGTCTCGCTAAGCCGTCACCCCTGCGGACCGCTCATAAGTGACGGTTTATCGAGAGTAACGGTTTACTGGGGGTGTCATATTATTCATGGCAAATATCCGGAATAGCGGTTTATTTCAAACAAATACCAATCAAAACGAACGAAATTTCAAAAAATGGGGAAGAAATCTGTAAGTGTGATTTGTTTCTGATTTTTCATGCGCTGCTGGTAAAAAGCTTTGGAGCAATATGAGTATAACCACCCCACTCGATATTAGTATAACCACCCCACTCGATATTAGTATAACCACCCCACTCAATATTAGTATAACCACCCCGATATTAGTATAACCACCCCTCAATATTAGTATAACCACCCCACTCAATATTAGTATAACCACCCCATTTGAAATTTTCACTTTTTAAAATGGCGCGTTTTCCACATATTTCATTGTTGAGGCATTTGCTGCACCACTATCTTAGTCAATTTATTTACCGAAGTGCCTAATGAGATGTTTTTAAATCGCATGTCATATTATACGATTCTTTTTTTGATGTTCAAATTTAGTGATGGCTCTAGAGCGGGACGGTAGAAGTTTCAAAAGCAGATGGTTGTTCATAGACTTAGACAGGTTGACGGAAAATGAGGATCGCTTGATTGAATTCCTATCACGTCACCATGTCGTCAACATCAATCAGAAATGTCCTCAATGTAAAAAGCCGAATATGCGCATTTTCAAGAGAAAGACAAAGTTGCTTTTTTAGTCAATATTTTGCAATTTTTCGAATTTTTTATTTTACAGCGGAGTCGTGTTTCGATGTGGTAAGCGTCACCCTGGCGGGAACAAATGCAATGGAGAAACAGGATTTCTGAAGGGATCGTATCTAGAGTCTTCCAAGATGCCGGTCATTGTTTCTTTAAAATTTATTTTCCTCTGGTATGGTTTTCATTATCTGAATAGACTTCTTTTTCCTGTGAAATGCTGGCAAGGTTATAGGCTTACCAATATGGAACTTAAAAAAATTTCTGAGCAATGTCAAATGAACCTAATGACTGCCGTTAGACTATCTAAATTCTGTCGGAAGGTTGTGTATTGGTCTATGATAAGAAATGGTGAGCCCATCGGTGGAAACGGAGATGTGGTATGATAATTCGTTTATTTTTTTTTTTGATAGTATTTTTCTGTATTGACAGGTCGAAATAGATGAGAGCAAGTTCGGGAAAAACAAGTATCACCGAGGTCACCGTGTTCAAGGCAGCTGGGTGTTCGGGGGAATATCGAGGAATACAGGCAAAGCGTTTATGGTCCAAGTAGAAAGGCGCGATCGTGAAACACTATTCCCGCTGGTTAAAAGATGGATATTGCCTGGGTCGCTAATAATTGCAGATGGATGGAAGGCCTATGACAGATTATCTCAAGAAGACTATCAGCTTTTGCGCGTCAACCACAGCAAGGAATTCAAAGCCAGAGTAGAAGATATTCCCGATAGCTATCCTGAACATATTCGACAGGTTTACATTTTTGATAACGCTATTTAAATACATTTTGCGTCTTAAGTCGGTTCATACAAATTCAATCGAAGCTTCCTGGGGAGCCGTGAAACGGATGATCTTTCGTATGCCAGGAAATCATCGTCGACAATATCTTCCTGGTGACCTCGCCAAATACCTTTTTATCAAGCATTGTGTGCTGAGCAATAGGCATTATTTCAAGATTATAAGAATTTATTGTAACTTAAGTTTTCCAGTGATCCTTTCTTGGAAATGTTGCGTTTATGTCACCTTGCACATGACAGTGGTGAAGACTTGGAATACGATGATGGATGTGATGATGATTCTTCGGAGAATTCTAAAACTTCTACTGAGCAACTGAGTACGTAATTTTCTTTATAGCTGTGTTGGTTGTATATGCATTTGATTATTTAGTAGATAAAGAGGAATCCCCGCTAAGTCTGGTTTCGACTAAACATCGCCGTATAATCCAATCAGAATCTGATGGCGAAGGTGTAAATCAACTTGAGGATCACATTTCTGACGTTGGCGAGGAGGTTTAAAGACTCCGTTGTATTATGTATCTATATCTATCAAATTATTTTTAAGGACCCATATATCCGCGATAAGCTTATGATCGATCTCGCGAAGAATGACTATCCGTGCTCTGTTAATGATAAAGTGTCAACGAAATGGAGAAAGAAATGGTACAAGGCAACATGCATCGAATGGTGAGAGCCGTTTTGTACAATAAGTTACCGCTAATATCTAAATCATGCTTTAGTTCCGTGAATCCAAAAGGTAACAAATACATCAAGGTTTTATTCGACGAAGGAGGATCCTATGACTATCCGGAACGCAATTGGAATGCTTCAGTTCGCCCGTGCCTATGAGTCTGAGAAATGAAACAGTAATAATTGTACAATATGTCTTTCACTATTGTAAATAAATAATGTTATTTATATTCATATCTTGCAGATAGTAACTCATATCGAATGGGGTGGTTATACTCATATTGAGTGGGGTGGTTATACTAATATTGAGTGGGGTGGTTATACTAATATTGAGTGGGGTGGCTATACTAATATCGAGTGGGGTGGCTATACTAATATCGAGTGGGTGGTTATACTAATATCGAGTGGGGTGGTTATACTAATATCGAGTGGGGTGGTTATACTAATATTTAGCCAAAGCGTTCTCCAAAAGTTCCGATGTAAAAGACAAAGAGGAAAAGAAATGGCTCACTTTCACTAAATCGCCAGTGACGGGAAGATTTTGAGCCCTGACTTTCTTGATCCAGAGGACACGCTCTTCTTAAACCTTCACATGCATGAATCCCGTGCGCTTCGCACTGTTTCCTTTTGCGATCGCTTTCAAAATCGCCTTCTTGTCGTTTAGAATGTCATTGAGAGTTGTCTGCGGAATTCTGAACTGCTCGGCAAGTTTTGTCTTGTTGTTGTTCTTTTCTGCAGCCTCGATGATCTCGTTCTCTTTATCCGGCGTGACTGCGCTTTGCTTTCGAAACATCTGAAAAGCAGACAATGATATATTTAACAGAAAACGAAACAAAAGACTAACAAGCATAAAAAACACAAGGATTTTGAAGCCGCGAATGCGGCTGGCGCTTTCCTTTTCCTTGTTTGTAACGACAAAAAATTTAAATTTAAGCACCGAAAAATACCGAAAAAACATAACTTTTATTGGAAAACTCGACAATGGCCTGCATACTTTTGTCAACGCCCCTCTTAAAATTGCGAATTTCTCGCCGGTCTTTTTTTTTAACGAAAGCTGACATCAAGGAGAATCTAAAAAATCCTGCAACAGAAATTTCCAGCCTTTTATGACCATATTTTTTGATAATTCATAAAAAGTGTGGCCCAACCACTCGACCCAAATACTACATTTAGATAATTGACAAAGAAAATTAAATTTAAAAATTGGCTGGAATTTCAAAAATAGATAAAAAATTCTAAGTGACGGTTTAACGAGTAAATTTCTTTCTTGGGGATCTCAAAGACGGTTTAGCGAAACTCGACTGTATATACAAAAAATTGTCAGAGCAAACGCAGCGAAACTGCGTTTACAAAATTTCCGATTTGGGCGATTAAAAAAGTTATGGTCATTTAAAGTGGGGGAAAATCTTGAAACAACCTGTGTTTGGGTATCTTTACTTAATTTTTAAAAGGCATAGGTTTGGGGCAGGGTTCCTATACGGTGCGTGGACGTTTCTCCCTTTTTTTGCATTTGCAAAAAAAGGGAGAAACGTTTCTCCCTTTTTTTGCATTTTCAAATTCCCGCCTGTTTCATGTCGTTTTCAGCGCGAAAGTGTTTATTACTTATTGTTAGCTGTTTATATTGCTGTATTACGCACTTGTATTTGTCATTTTTAGCACATTTACCGTTCACCAGTACATCTATTCACTAACAATCAAAAGTAAACTTTATTCAAACATCTCTGAACAATAAGAGCTCAGCAGTTCAATTGTTTTGCGCCCTCCACAACAGCTCCAGCCTCTCGTTGACTTTCTTGTAACTGTGGCTTTGGCTTTGGCTTGATACCCTCTTGAAGTTTGATCATCTTCACGCTTGCTGGTACTCAATGTTTTGAAGGAAGTTGAAGAGTCGAGAGAAACCAGGACGGCGGAGGGACCCATGGCGACTGAACATTAAGCAATAAACCGGTCTATGATAGGCGAAATAAGAAACCTACCGCTTTAGGAAAGAATGAAAACCTCACACGTTTGTCCTCACACTTTGACGGTAGAAGTTCCATAGTTGCATTGGGTTACTCATCCACTCCAGGTCAAAGTAGGTTACGAAGTTCTGAAAACAAGAAAAATATAGGTAAATATACCATATTACTAATGATGGTAATAACCTTGATCTTTGGCTTGAGCTCTCCTCAGCTTCAGCCACGAGGCGACATCTTCGTTCGACCATTCAAAAATAATCATCCTGAGAGCCTAAATAAAATGGTCGATGAATTCATAAATTTAGATTACACCCTTACGCAAGACGAACAAGCAAGTACAAGTGCGTAATACAGAAATATAAACAACTAATAATAAGTAATAAACACTTTCGTGCTAAAAACGACATGAAACAGGCAGGAATTTGAAAATGCAAAAAGGGGAGAATGTTTCTCCCTTTTTTGCAAATGCAAAAAAAGGGAGAAACGTCCCTTTACCTCTAGGGTCAGGAACTAAAACACAACACTTTCAGCCTCCACTCATTTGAAAATGACTATTAGCACATTGGTATTCTTTCTCATTGCAATCTTCAATTAAGCGTCCACAATTAGCTGCTTTTAGTTAAATAAAGAAATTTTCTAATAGTATAAAATGAGTCAAACAACAACTTTATTTACGACAACCAAACAACAAAACACGGATTTAATTGTTTTCTGGATACCCTCACGACAAAAATAATTCTAAGCAACGAAAATAACAATAGTGTTCAGCATAAGCAAGGAAATTGACTCTTCTTTAGAAGCCGAGCAAGTCTTGTTGCTTAGCCAACTCCACTAACATAGGATCATCAAAGAACTTGTTGACTGACACATCTTCTGAAAGGCCCTTGCGTCTGCGAGTTTTGATCATGAATTCACGCGCCAAATGCGGAGCCGGCTGCAATTCCAGCGGACGAATAACGATGCTTTTGTCCAGGGGATCACCAGGAACGATCTGCAACTTGGCAATATTTAAAGCGATATGGCTATATTTCTAGATAATCACACTGACCTGCCAATGATTGAAAACGCACATAGCGTAGGCTTGTCCCTGTGTATGAGTTCTTAGATCTGTCTCAAACCCGAACGAATCAATGACTGGAATGAATGCTTTGATGGTGTAAAGAGGAGACCCAGGAATCGGAGCATCAGTAGTAACGTGACCTCTCCGTTTAGACAAAACAGTGTAGACGGCGGTTACACAGTCAGCTGGAGCAATGACTTCCACAAAATAGTAGGGCTCCATCAATCTGGGAGTAGCCATCTAATACAATGATATTAAATCAGAGAATTTTATAGATAGTTTTTTTTTCAAACGTGCATTGAATTACAAAATTTTACCAGAAATGCAGAATAAGCGCAACGTCTTGAGGTAGGAATAATCTGTCCACCACCACGATAGAGAGGCTCCTTTGAAACGGTTGCGTCCAACATCTTGAACTTGACATTACGGATGGCTAGAACGAAGTACAGTGTAACCTGATTTACGAACAAGTTTTAATACATACGTTCTTCACATAGCGGTCCTTCTCTCGTAGCCCATTGGAACCCTTGAACGAGAGATTCACGCACAACTTTTAGCAAATCCTTGTCGACCTCAGATGGCAAAGTATCATCCAGCAGCACATTAGGCCCAGTTGTGTCTGGCCCGAACGCCCAAATGCTTCTAGCGGCCAACAAGTCCCAGTCGTACTTAGTTTGAAAAAAGTCCCCCAGCTGTTTCCTAGATATAATTAAGCAAAATAAATTTTATCATATGGAAAACAGCGACAAAAAATTTACTTGTTCCATCCAATTTTCACCACCTCATTCTCAATATCTTCAGCTATTCCTTTTTCCAGCGGCTCTGCAATCATCGTAATTTTGTTCCTGAAAAATGTAGAAAATTGAAATGTAGATGAAACCGTAACTGAAAATCTTACTTCTGATTTGGCGTCTGAGCGAAACATTTCAGTGACGAAGTTTCCACAACTGTTTCACAGAAAGAGACCACAGGGTCAGCAACCTTGACGTCTATTTCAGAAAACACCTGAATTATAGCGTCAACTAGAATGTCAAACACGCCACCTTTTGGATATCACATTCGCATTTTTTTGAAAAATAAAAGGATTCATTTTTTGTTGTTTTTGTTATTTTTTTCTGTCTTTTAATAAACACGTTTAGCCAAAAAAATCTTCTGAAATGAATATCAACTGCAAAGTTACCTTTCTCATGTCATGCATAACGCAGTCCATATATAGCTCGCCAGTGCCCAGCATTACGTGCTCTCCAGATTCTTCCACTCGAGTAGTTAGCAAGGGGTACGACTTATTAACCTTTCTCAAAGAGTCCAACATTTTCGGAAGTTCTGATGGATTAATCGGTTCAACGGAAAGCTTGACAACGGAAGTAGTGTTGAACTTAAGTGGGCGGAAAATGTAGACCTGCAATTTTTGTTCAAAGAACGAAAAATTAAATTTTAATCAAACCTCATCCTGATCATAGTCTTTTTCAATAATTGTACACGTCTTTGCAATAGGCTGATCAATTCCTTCCATCAGAACCAACATCCCAGCTGCAACGCTATTTACTTCCACATTATACCTGGAATAATTGATTAGTATAAGGAAAAAAAAAAAGGCGTTCAAAAATAAAAGTTTACCGAGCGACCGACAGCCATAATCTTCCTACAGTCATCACCCTGCAATCTTCTTCGTCCTGAATACTATAATTCTCGCCAAGAATTTTAATTTCATCGCCTGCGTGAATTGTGCCACTGAAGACTCGCCCAAGAACATGGAATGAAGTGGCGTCGGTAGTCGGATAATTCTTCGTAGTTTGGATAAATAGCGGGCCCTACAAATTCAAATTGAGCAATTAAAAACAAATCGAAACTGCTTACATTTGCATCACACTTTGCCACCTCAGTTGCCAACGGACTGACCACATCTCCACTATAGCAATGTTGAACCTTGAGGCTGCCATTTTCCACGGGGAGACGAAATGTTTTGTACGACCAAGTCGACGAATGCTAAAAATAATTTATCTTAATTTTGAAAAAATTAGACGATTATTAGACATGAATAATTAGAACAATCTTGATCCACTATTTTATCAAATCAACCTAACGCGATACCCTCACTAATCCGGTCCCGAAGACTGACGGATCAGGCAGGTTTGAATTCTGAACGCACTACTATGGAGCAGCTTCTAAGCAAAGTTGCTGATAAAGCCGAAAGTTGGCTGAACGCTACTTTTACACAAAAAACGGAATAATTTTTACTATTACTATTTACCCCACCCAGACTCCCGCGTAACACGAGTCACATAACAAATTTTTAAAGGTTTACACAACGACTATTTTAATTTTAATCTGTAGTTATCTAATGCTCAAAATGACCGCTAGAACTAGCAAACATTTTGGTAATCAGAACTCCTGTGGTTCATATATGAACTTTACGTCGAGTCACGTAACACGCTGTAACGCGACTGATTTTTTAGATTTCTTGAAAGTTCATATATGAACCACAGGAGTTCTGATTACCAAAATGTTTGCTAGTTCTAGCGGTCATTATGACTACAGATTAAAACTAAAATACCAGTATGTGTAATAACTCTTCGCGTTTTGTGTTATGTGTTCAAATTAAGCATGTTTTAGATGCCTCGAGACTCGCTCAAAACCGGCCGGATTTTTTGTTAAAGGGATTTCATAGCTGCAGGAAAGATGAGGGAAAATTGTTGAGGCCGAAGGAAATTATTTTGATGAAAGATAATAGCTGTTATGAAATATGTTATGCGTTGCCTTTAATTAAGATTTCACTGTTATTTGGAAATGATTTCCTATGAAAAATGAAGAAATATGCGAAAAAGAATAAAATTGATTCTGACTAAAAATTTGGAAAAAAAACGCGAAGAGTTATGACACATACTGGTAGTTGTTGTGTAGACCTTTAAAAGATTGTTATGCGACTCGTGCTACGCCGGTCTGATTAGAGCTGATTAGGGAGAAAAAAATTTACCTGCAAAGTCTCCGAAGAATCGCCTACATATAAGTGTGATCAATGGCCTCACATTCATCTTCTGCTCTTCTTTGCTCAATTTGATTCCTAGATGACTTGTTAGCTTTGGCAAGCACGTGTCCACATCTCCAACTACCTAAAAATTAATCATTCGAAACTAACTGCACGTGGTTAAAGGAATTACGTGTGCAAAAAGCTTGTACAATGGTTCAAGGACAAAGTGAACAAAGGACCTTGGAGTTGGATCTCCAGTCATATTAGCCTTCCTGGAGAATTTCTTTGTTACCACATTATAGAACATGTCACCCCAGAGGCGCTGCGCGAACTGCTTAGCATCGAGCTTTTCTAAAAGTTGATCTGTAACAACACATTTTACATGTCGTCAAAAAAATGAAGTTTGTTCGTGACCCTAGCCTTTCATAATAGCACCATCGTGTACTTCGTAATCAGTTTAATACGGCTAGAATTTTTTTTAGGTTGTTAAGGTTTTTTTAGTGTTCATTTGATATTAAGTCGGACATGATGGTGTGGGAGTTAGGAAAACGCGCGATAATTGCCTTGATCCCATCTAAAAAATTTCCGAAATTTCCGGTTAATTCTTTAGGACGTTCAATAATATGTGGATCATTTTTAAGCAATTACTAGTTCGGATCTACGTTACATAGATCTGGGTTTTAAAGGGTCATGCTCACCTGTTCAAATTTTATTCCCGCCGATTCAAAAAAATTCCTAGTTATTGAACTTCTGTACGGACTTTTTAATTTGGTTTCTGACAAAATTATACCTAAAATAAAATTCTATGCCTTGTTTTGCTAGAAGTGTACAGTGATCCGATTTGAATTTGATGGTGACAAAATTTTAGCAGGTGAGCATACCCTTTAAGTAGAAACAACAAAAGAAAAAATAAATCGTCTACAATTTTTAGGAAAAAATATGGGGATTAAGGAAATTTTTTTGTGTTTTCCGCACTTCCTGACTTTCTGCACTTCCTCGACTATGAGCTAAACAATAGTGCTATCGGGTTATGTCATTGGCACATAATTTACGAAGTTATCATGTCAGTAAAAAACTGAAGTGGCAAAAAAATCATGGACACAGTACAAAATTTGCGAACAACCTAGACTCCACAAACAAATCTGAATTCCTTACGGTATTTCCCAGCGTAAATATCAGCGAAGCTGTTCAACGAGAAGCAAATATTGTAGCGAGCACTGGCAAAAATAACATTGCCTAACAGAGGAGAAAACATTTTGACATCTTGGTCACCGAAAGTTCTGAAAATAATTTTTTTTTGCAAATCTAAGCAAACCTTTCAAAAAAACCCTACTGAACAAGGTTGTTGATTTCATCGAGCACGAACTTCAGCTTGGCATAGGCGTCCGCTGGAGGCAACTTCAACTCCAAAATCAAACGATCGATCTATAAATGAATTTCTAAAATATTTTCACCCCAAGAAAAATATTTCAACCTTATTCAAGCAGATGGTAATAGGCAGACGCTCCTGGATGGCGTGCTTCAACAAACGCTCCGTGTTCATCATCATCTGAAACATTTATAATATTATTGTCATTCACTTCATGCAATTAAAAGAAACCCCTTCATGCACATCGACCATAATGACCACACCATCTGAGAGTCGAAAGGCAGCCGTGACTTCATCGGAAAAATTTACGTGTCCTAAAAACAAATATATACTCCGAAAGCCACTGAAAACTTTGGTCAAAAAAGTACCAGGTGTGTCGAAGATGTTGAGCAGATATGATTTATTACGAGAACTCTGCATCACTACGGATATAGGCATGGATTTGATGGAGCACCCACGTTGCTGTTCGATGAATAAAGTGTCAGTAAACCGAACATCTTTGTCTTCGTATCGCATGAAGTCTGGATGAGTCTGTTCCACTAGGCAGTCCACAAATGAAGTCTAAAGATGTCAAGCGAATATAGATTCCGTTTACAAAACTTTACAATCATACTTTTCCATGACTCAGATGACCAGCAATGGCGATGTTGCGGACAAGGTGAGGCTGATTCGACATATCTACCAGAAATTGTTTTTTGTAAGTGGTCTCTGGCAGCAGATGCTCCTCTGCCTAAAATTGTTAAGTATTTTGTATGATTATTTGGATGCGAAAACTTACCTGGAATCGACGCAGTTTTACAGGCTTCACAATAGGTTCTGTTAGTGGTTGGGCATCTTCCTCTTGAACCAATGTTTCGACATGTTCACCATAGACCTCCAAAGCTGTTGAATAGTACTTCTTGTCTTCATGCAGCACAATTTGGTTGGTCGGAACTGACGGAGTTTCGTCATCTTCAACCTCATCCTAAACAGATATATATATACATACATAAATGATTGGTCAAAGCCAGATGAGCATATGAAACTATGAAACCTGATCCATTTGCTCATCTGCATCCTCATCATCGTCCTCTTGGCCAACTGGTGGGACATCATCTTCATCGTCGTCACTGTCCAATTCGGGCCCGATATAATTTCCAAATTCGTCGTACAAATCGGCGTTGTCCATTACTTTTTTCTATAAAAAGAAATCAGAGTACATTAGGGTTTTCTAAAATCTCAGCAGAAATGATACGACTGCAGCATATCGCAGGAATCACAGATAAATTTGGCGAATTTTGAGAAATAAAGTTATGAGCAAAACGTCCTAATTGAGCCACCGTGCGGTCACCCTGCATGCAAGTAAACTTTCAAATAAAAACTTATCACTTTTGACCTTGACTTTACCTTGCTCTACTTTCACGCAATATAATTCATTCAGCAACTTCAACTTACACTAACACCCAAAACATTTTAAGTATATGATTACGAATTGAACGTTTATAGCCAACAAAATTACGCACGATAATAAAAAAATTAAGGCTACACTTTATTTGAATCGCCCCACCCCCTTACCCCCACGGCTGACCATTTTTCGTAAAGAATTTTTCAAAACCAATTGCATATTCGTCTTTCTCGACCCCGATTTATACGGGAAATAGTCAACAGATTCTGTGAAAGAGAATTTTTTTTGGTTTGCCTTGGTACCCCAAGGTGAAAAATCCAGAAAAATTATTATTTTGTAAATTAACGCCAAAACATTTTAAAGGGGAATAAAGGCTGCATCGGGAGGGTCACTAGACACACAGGTTCACACAAATCACACAGAAGATGTTGAATATCGTTTTGAATACTGGAGCCTACCGCATATAGAAACTCTGGTATCCAGAGTTACGTTCGAGCGACTTGTGTCTAAGGCTTAGAAAGTGACTCTGGATGCATGAACATATATATATGGATGCATACCAGAGTTTCTATATGCGGCAGGCCCCAGTACTCAAAACGATATTCAACATCTTCTAGTTTGTGGGCCCTGTGTGGTTAGTGGCCCCTTTTATTCCCTTCCCCTCCCAAGCAGCACTTATTCCCCTTTTAAATGTTTTGGCGCCAATTAAAAAAAAAGATTTTTTTTTGAATTTTTCTCGATTTTTTACCTTGGGTGACTAACGCAAACCATTTTTTTTCTCTTTCACAGAATCTGTTGACTGTTTCCCGTACAAATCGGGGTCGAGAAACACGAATATGCAATTAGTTTTGAATGGTCCCCCGTGGAGGGAGGTGGTTCAAGTAAAGTGTTACCAAAAATAATTTATTCAGATTTGAAGAACAGTGAAATAATAATATACTGGTCAGAATTATTTGATCTGTTCTTTTCCCTTGGCTTTATTCTCTTCAACTCGCACATTTTTTTCTACTTCTTCGACATCAGCACGTATAGTAGAAAGAATGGTGTGAAGATCATCATAAAACTCGTGGAATTCAGACTCAAACCTTAAAATCATCGGTTACTTGTTTGAGTACTAAAAAAGCTCAAATACTTATAAATAGCTTCATAGGCTTGTTTGCTTTCTTCATCTGCTTTCTCTAGATCATGCATAAGCTCCTCAGCTTTTAAGAATTTGTCTGACTCAAAGACTAGGTCAGCTGACTGTTGAAGATGTGCAAGCAGTTCAGCACGCTTTTCCATCAGCGCACTAGAGAAGTTGACTGACCTGAGCTTGTCTTTCAGGGATGCCGTCGATCCCTCGACAAAAACATTTTTCCACATTTATTTTTTACTATTCAAAAACTTACATCAGTGTATTTTTTCTTAGTCGTTTCAATTTTTCCATTGGAACCTGCATCACGAAACCCAACTCCAGGTCATGCAGCTTTTTTAAGTGGAGCAACGTCGAAATTGACTGAATCCCGTCCATTAGATACAACTTGGTTTAGACCAAGTAGAGCTCCAACTCAGCCACCCTCTGTTCCAGGTCGTTCATTTATTTGGAGGCTGAAGAGCAGACATCACAACAAATCGGATAAACTTTTGAAAAACATGAAAATTAGTGTGGGAAGTGAGTGAGGCTGTGCGACAGAGTTTTTATATTTAGATAAGATCGGAATCGAGGTTACCAATTTAAAGCTATTGGAAAGGGGCCTGGTCAATAATCAGAATCTCCATACACGTAAAATACTTTTTAAAATTTAGCCATTTTCCACCAGCGCGCATAGGCGAATATTACGACCGGGTTATTTGGAAATAACCAAGCAAAGTTCTGGAACGGGGTCTCGGGTAAAAATGTGGACTGAGACATACCAGTTTCCGCTCCAATTCCTATCACTATGAAAATACTAAAGACAATTTCAAAAGTCTTTTCAACCAAAAGGCAATCACTTTTTTGGCATTTTTAAAGATAGTCAAGTAAACAAGCACGTATTCAAACCCTTTTTTCCATGGAAGCTAAAATATACGATGAATTTTCGTGTTATGCTTCCACTACAGTGTTTCAGTTTGAAACTTTCAAAATACGAAAACATGAGTGGATCCTCTTCCTCGCATAGGATATACTTTTTTGCATAAGATATACTTCTTTTTGCATAGAATGTAATTTTCACCTCCAAGAGTCTTGATTCACGATTATAAATATCTTTTTTCTTTACACTTTTTATGCTCCTATTTGTGTAATTTCATATCTTTAGTTAAACTAGAAATATTTTACATTCTGTGCGCTTTCTAACAAGCTTTCACTGGCCCGCAAAAGACAGAAAATCGGTTCTCACAAATTGTTTTCACAAAAAATCACTAAAAATTTTCCCAGGTTTTGGTCTGAAACTGCTCTGAGCTTTTGTTTTCTGACTAGAACCTGTAAAACAAAATTGTTGAGGTAATAGCCTGTTTATTTTTACATATGCATGTGCATCATCGTCGATTAATGCAAAAATTTTAAACTTTTTATGCGGAGCGACCATGAAAAGTAGCATTTTTTAGTCAAAAACAATGCTTTTTTGGCTGAACATAGTTCTAAGCAGTCTTGTTTGTAAACAGCGCCGGCGCCATTTCGGCGATTTTTCGCCGCCGACCCGGTGCTCGGCGCCGGCGCCGGCGGCGAAAAAAAATGATCCGGCGCTCGACGCCGGCGGCAATGATAATTTGCGTAATGAGCAGTAATGTTATGAATTATCAATTGAATGTTTTATACAATTAATTTCATCAATTTATTTTTACGAGCTTTTTGGCCCAAAAGTGATATTTAAGCAACCGGCATCGCTTGTATGACTAAGAAAGGGGTAGCTACGATCAGCGAAGAATGTAACCGTGTATGTAAAAATTAATCAATTGAAATGGTTGTTTTTCAATTGATTAATCAAAATTATTTAATTGAACTGGTGTTCACATTTACATAATCAAATCCATTAAATTAAAGTCTAAGTTGCATTTTATTAACCAAATGTAAATGAAATTGAATTTATTGCATATGATTTGCCGAGTAACATGAAAACTTAAAGAAAATGGAATTTATTGCATTTGATCTGTTAGGAACATGATAACTTGAAGAATACAATACAACGTTTCATGAAATTACTTGTTTTAATGTTTTGGAATAAACAAAGGGTCTCAGTAACGCAAAACCTCCAAGTCTATAAGATCCTTGTCGGCAGCTTTTGAATATTATGATGTCCGGTGGCGATTTTTCGCCGCCGTCGGTGCTCGGCGGCGAAACATGAAGCCTCGCTTTTGCCGGCGGCGAAAATGAAGCCGGCGCTGAGCCGCTAAAAAAAATTGAGACGGCGCTAGCTCTGGCGGCGAAAATTTGACGGCGTCGCGCGGCGGAATTTAAATTGGCGGCGCTATGCCGGCGGCGAAGTTTTTCGATTTACAAGACTGGTTCTAAGTATTGAAATTTACCGATTTTGGTAAAAGCCAAATAGGATCTTGCAGTACAGTTCAAGGGCTACATTAAGACAGTGATTTTGAGGTTTTTGGCCGTGGCGAAATTTTGACTAAACGTTTCATGGATTTAGGAACGTCCATAAATTATGTCAGACTGACAGCCCGGTTTTGGCGACCCCCAAGCCCCCCCCCCTGTCAGAAGATGTCAGAATGGGATTCTGAGAACTGATAGGCGTGATATTATAACAGAGAGAAATGAGTTCAGAAGATATATAAATACTGATGTTTTACAGACTTTGATGAGAAATGCTGAGGCACAAGTTAATGATAGTATTTTGACAGCGATTGTGAATCTCATAAGGTTACAAACAAGAGAAAAAGTTGTTATTGTGTCCACATTTTTTGCACATGAGACGAGAGAAACAAGATGGACTGGAAACATGTATAAAGGAGATATAGATAACTTTGAAGTTGCGATAATTCCTGTCCATATTCCTTTTGGAAAGGAGGACATTGGACATGAGGTGTTTATAAAAGAGATGAAGCTGTATATTATTATGATTCTTTGGGAGTGAGTCAAGAGACTGTGCCTGGATCGGATTGGATCAAGAAATGCTTGAAAAGAGCTGTTAAGTAGTTGACAAATAGTATCCATGAGAACGTAATTATTGAAGTTGTGCCAGTATAATGTGGGATGGGTAACAATGAGTCCAGATTTTGTATTGATCAGCAATCGGCCATGAAACTCAATGGTTTGTTTGTGGACAACTGATGTTTTATATTTTTTGGAGTGTTTTTGTTTGTGTTTTGGATCAAATTTTTAAACTTTCAAATGTGCCATGAGTAAACAAGTGCGCCAAGAAATTCAGTATGTGAGCCAGGACAATTGGTAGGGATACGAGGACATATTAATTGCATTAAGCAGCGTGGCCGCGAGCGGGGGCTCGCCGCAGGCGGGCCAAACGCGTGCTTGTTCACTATATTTAGTTGACTTTGAACGATATGTAACCAATATTGGACAATGATATCGTGTGCTTTGGTAGCCTATTTGTCTGTAGTTCAGTAGTCACGGTCTCGAGTTCGACTCATTGTGGCTGCGTTTCGTGTTTTTTCGTTCCATTTATTGTTACTCTTGATGTTTTGCAATTTTCGAGTGCAGGGTGTCCAAAAAATGCGCGCACATCAAAAAAATCCACAGAATTGTGGGGTTTTTGTACAATGATAGACATAGCACAAAACCAGAAATAAGAACAGACCTCTGATTTTTCTTTATTTGTGCAAAAAGAAACAGTAATCAACAACAAGACAACTTATTCAAAGTGATTCTCTTGAGTCTCAATAATTTCTCTGATCAATCTCTTCTGAAACATCTTTTCTCAGCTAGCTTTGAGTTTCGTTTGCAGAGTGAAAAAGAGACCCGATCTTTTTTGTACTCAATTTCAGCGTTTTAAAGCGCCGAACGATCTTACCAACCTGAGTGCCAATTGTTTGCATAAAGACAAGGGAAAAATCCAACTATCAACGAAACTGACTGTCGACCCCACCGCCGTGGAGCTAACGAAAAACTCAAATGTCCAATTTCATGCTATCACACCCTTCAAACCCTCGGAAGTTATTCAACTTTCTGAAGCTATTTTGCTATGACAATATTTTTGTATCTGATTCCTAATACAATTCTGAATCAAGAAAGTTACTAAGCCTTTATGGGAAGTCAATCAAATGGGTATAGTTTGAGGCGATATAAACCTGAATACCCTATTTACTTTTAACTCACCACTCGCTAATAACTCCCCGCCATACGGACCTAATATCTCAACTTAGAGAAAACATTTTGCGAATCTGTTTTCTGCGTTTTTTTAATTAGCGCGAGTTCTCCTGATTCACTTTTTTAGGGGGGCTCAGCGTATGTTAATAGGAGAGTCCGTTCAATTCCAGCATAAAATATTTATTCAAACAAACGAAAATCTACAACAATTAAATCAAGGATTAGGCGCAAAATATTCAACAATTGTTCTCTGCTTCAGTTTCTTCATCCTTTCTTCGGACAGGTAATCGTCCAGCTGATCAAATAGTTTGAGTGCGGCAGGATTTGGGACATGATCTGCGTAGCTCCGGAGGATTCTCATAGCTTGACTGGCTTCTCGGGCAGTGACTGGGGGCTCTTCTTCTTCGATTTCCACAATTTCGGAGTCGCTGGCCACCTCTGCTAATTCCACATCCTTGTTCACGACATCCTCTGCGATTTCGGCCAAAGTAAGAGCTCCACCGGTTTCTAGTTGTGCATCTACAGCCAAATATTCTGCCACAGTGCCTTCCACTTCGCTGTTTGCTTGCAGTACGGCCCAGAGATGGTCCATGTCGGCCAGAATGTTTTCCTCTTCGTCATCATCTACATGCTGTAAAAATACATTCAACAAAAATCAAGAAAGGACAAAAATGAAAATCCAGCCTCTTCATTTATCACAAATCCAGCTTTTCGGAAGCAACGGCGCAACGTTTCTGGCTTGACTGCATCCCAAAATCGGCGGAGAAATTGGAGAGCGTGCATGAGATTGATTTTGTATTGGCGCTCGTCGTCGATGGCTGAAATTCTTTCACACAGGAGAAAACGGCGGTAATGGACCTTCATGTTCTCAATAATCCCTTGGTCACATGGCTGAAAAATAATTAAATTAACGTTGTCTCATCTCATCAGCCAGTTTTAAGAAAAACCTGTGATTCGGCGGTGGTGTTGGGAGGAAAAAACTTCAGTGTGATCTGATCCAACTTGATGTTTGAATGGCCACTGAAATTATCCAGGAATAGCAAAACCTTTCTTCTGTCCTGCTTCAGCTTGCGATCCCATTGCTTGAGCCAAGTTTCAAAAATGTCAGCTGTGAAAATTGAAAAATAACTTGGAATTCATTTATTTAAAATATTACCTGTCATCCACGCCTTACTGTTTGCTTTGTACTGAACAGGCGGATCCTTGTTTTTGAAGCACCTTGGTTTGATGTATTTTCCAATCACCAGCAATGGAAGCTTTTCCGTTCCACTCATATTCCGACCAGCACAGTGATGCGCTCTTTAGACTTTTTGCCAGACGTGCATCGTTCACCTGCAAGGAAAAAATTAGGGCAAAACACATTTGAGAGCAGTCAACCTTTGAAGGCCAGAGTTTTGTTGGGAAGCAGCTGCCAGAAGAGACCAGTTTCATCGGCGTTAAAGACATCGTCTGGAGAGAACTTGCTGATTGCTTCTCGAAGGAGTGTTTCTTGCCATTCGCTCAATGCCGTCATATCGATCTCCCCGGCTTCTCCTTGGTTAGTTCGGAACCTGATTGAATGGCGATGTTTAAATTTTCCCAGCCAGCCCTCACTTGCCTTGAACCCTTTAATGCCGAGGTTTTCCGCCAGTTTTAAAGCTTTTTCCTAAAAAAACTGATGTAAAAAAGCAGGTGAGAAGCAGAGAGAAATATTCTTACCATGAGCAAAGGACCTGTCACTGCGACGTTCTGGCTTCTAACCGACTTGATCCACCGCAAGACTGCTTCTTCTAAATCTTCGTGCTTTACTGGCTGCAGACGAATTCGCTTGGCTTCGGCACCTTCATTTATTGCATCGATTATTGTAGCCTTGTCTTTAAGAATCGATTGCACTGTCCCTTTCGGAAGATCGAATTCCTTTCCAACTGCTGCCATGCTCTTGCCATCTTCTGAAGCTTCGATGATTTTCTTCTTTTCCACCAGAGTGATGACGCGGCGCTTTCTGATTGGGGTATTCATTGTTAGCCTAAATAAGGAAAAAATAGCCGTCAAAATGTTGTAGAAAAACAAAATTATTTAAAAAATTCGAAAAAAGGATCGACTGTATGTTAATGGGAGAGCCAATTGTTAGAGCGGGACCGAGTCTGGCCGTATGTTAATGAGAGGTGTATGTTAATGGGAGTGTATGTTAATGGGGGAGGTAATTTTGCCTCATCTTCGAAGAAACCAACCAAAGCTTAGCCAGCCGTATGTTAATGGGAGAGCGTATGTTAATTGGGGAGTATGTTAATGGGAGTTTCGACTGTACAGTCGAAGCTCAGAAATAAGAGCACGCCTCAAGTTCTTTACCGCCTATGCTCCGACGATTTTTTTACCTGGATTTTTAAAGCTTTACGCAAACCCAATTCTAATCAGAGAAAAATTGCAAGGATTCCGAATATGCCAATCGTTTTTGAATAACTAAATAATTTCGCTATAAAGACTCCCAACCTCGAACCATAGGTAAAGTTGGAATTCTTGTGATTATTCGGATTAGACTGATAAATCGAGTTTGCCTAAAATCTATAAACCGCTAGGGGAAACTTTTCAAAACAAAAGTTTTTGAATACAAAAGTTCTCAAAACAAAATTTTTCAAACGAACGTTCCCAAAATTTTGCCTTGGTTCCCCCTGTACTGTAAAATATGAAATATTGAGAAAAAAATTATCACTGAGGTTACGGTTAAACGGTTAAAAAGTGTAAGTAACTGGTTTTTGAGACTTTTGGAAAAAAATGTTCCAAAAAACGACAGGGTGGACCAAAGCAAATTTTTGAGAAATTTCGTTTTCGACAAGTTCCCCCTAACCTATAAAACCCAGGTGAATAAATCGTCGAAATATAGGTGAAAACGAAATTGAGAGCATGGTTTACATCGAGCTTCGACTGTAATAAGCATTCAGCTATCAATGGCACATATGTGTGGATATCAACTGGGCATGAAAACAGTAAGTGATCACACATATCAACATTCCAGTGATTCAAGCCTTTTTTGCAGGCTGGAACAGCACTAACGAGCATGGTCAGAAATCGGACGGTTTCATGTGCAATTTACTCCACCTACATTTTTCAAATCCTGACAACACTACTCAAGCAGAACTTTCATTCGAAAACTTGAAAATGTCGGTCTTCCTAGACTTGGACACTCCCCGCACTACATTCTCCTCTCTTCAAAATAAGTTTTTGTGGAAATAGTTTGTCACAAATGATACATTCAAGCCTCAATATAAGGGCATCCTTGATTTAAGAGAACCCTTCAGTCGGTTACAAGTTTTATACATGCAATGCACTTCGATATGAAACCATTCAACATTGGTATAGAACCACCCTTGAAATGTATCACTGAAATTCTGAATTCAATAAGCAAATTTAAATGGAAAAAAGCTGTTTTACCATATTTCCTCTAATAAGCGCGCATGCGCGCTTATTTTTCGAACCTCCGAAAATCGGAAAAATTTAAATTCGATCTCGAGATTTTGGGTGCTTCGATTATCCAGTAGAACTGAGGTTGAATTAAAGAGATTTTTGAAAAATGATAAAGTTACTTGTTCTACTACTTTTTTCAAGAAACTTTAAAAAAAAACAGTCTGTGAAAATCATGCATATTGACAGAAATACAGTCGAACCTCGATATAACGACACCCCAAAAAGTTCGTTCCCGCCTTGGGTCCGACACTTTTTTACCTTGATTTTTGAAGGCTTTTGCCAGTTCTGTTTTGACAGCCTGGTCCCAAATATTGCAAGGATCCCGATTGTGCCGATCGTTTTTCAAAAACTAAATAATTTATTTATTTCATTCGTTTATTCTCGTAAATTTGTTCATTTCTGTTTGTCAGAGCATGTTTGTTACTATTTTATTTAGATGTCAACGGAAGAGGAAAACTTTGCGCCAGGGTTTTTGGTTGGTCAAACGAAGATGTCGTCGGATGGTTAGCTCAGCGCCGGGACAAGAAACTCGAGGACAAAAAAGTTATCGCAAATATTTTCTCGTGGTACGGAATCAAGTTTGGTCAAGCAACAATCTCTCGTCACGTTCCAAAGTCAGATGCGGTAATTTAGTAATTTATTTGTTCAGGGAAAAGAGCCTTTGAATGCAACAAAGAAAACGGCTTGGATCCGCTACACTGGCAATCACTTTGACGTCGTGTACTTTGATCGCAAGAAAGAAGCCGGTGCTGCCAAGAAGAAGAATAGATTGAGATCACATTGAAAGTGAAATTATGTTGTTATTGTTGTTGCTTATGTTTCGTCGAAATAAATGTTATTTTTTGATCGAGTATTAGCTTTTAACACGGGAAAGGCCGACCGGGACAATGGTTCACCTGGGGGGTTTTCGACCTGCTGAGCACGAATTTCCCACTTTCAGCAATTTTTATATAGCAAGGCATATAGCAAGAATATATTTTCAGGTGTTTGAGAAATTCATGGCCGACTGCAATGAGAACTACAAGCCTGGAGATTTCGTCACTGTGGATGAGACGCTGGTGGGTTTCAGAGGGCGGTGCAGCTTCCGAATGTTTATCCCAAGCAAGGCGGAGAAGTTCGGCATCAAAGTTTGAACCTGCGTTGATTCCCACACCAAATACCTAGGAAAACAAGGGGAGTCTGAAAGGTAAGCAACTCGTTCTAAAACATTATTGAAAAAAATGTTTCAGAAATCTTGGAATGGAAGTTGTCAATCGCCTCACCAGGGACCTTGTTGATGCTGGCCGCACAGTCGTCTGTGACAACTTTTTCATCTGTCCAGAGCTCAGCCGAAACCTGTGGCAGAAAAAGAACTACTTGCTCGGGACTGCACGATCAAATAGACAAGGCTTGCCAAAGCTCGCTGAAAAGAAAGCCATATATGTCTACAACAAGCACCAAACTTTGATGAAGCTTCAAGTTCGGAAAGCAAAGTCTGTACTCCTCTACTCCACTTTCCATCACCGCCATGCCTCTAACAAGAGAGCCCAGAAGCCACAGATTGTTGCTGACTACAACAAGACAAAATGCGGTGTTGACCAATTTGATGAAATGACCAAGCATTTCTCCTTTTCTCCCGCGACAAGGCGTTGGCCGGTGAAGGTAAACAATTATTTCAGCTTATTATTTACTTTGCAAGCATATTCCAGATTCCAGCAAGGAATGCATGGGTTCTCTACCAAAAGCAAAACGAATTGATCAAAGCAACACGGGAACGAGGAGGAACTTCCTGTCCAAACTCAGCAAGCAGCTGATGGAATCACAGCAAAACCTCCGTTCCCGTTCCGACAACTATCTTACCGCTGGATACCACGAGATAGCAAAGATGGAGGCCGATCTTGCAAAGAAAGCCGAAGGAGATCTACCCTCAACTCGCTTTCGCTGCCCAATATGCAAGGAGCGTAGTCGGGATGGAAAGGACTACCAGGTTTTATATTGCAATAATTTCGTTTACAATAAATTAATCTTTTCAGAAATGTAGCAGGCACGTTTGCCTCAACGATGCCAACCAAGTAGTCTACTGCAAGGACTGCAAGAGCACTTCACCTGCGAGAAAAGTGTCAGCTCCCCCTGCGACACAATATTTGACTCGGAGCCAAGCAAAATCCGTGGAGCCTAAAGTCGTCGGAAGATGTGCGCTGTGCGCCACAAACCAAAAGGTCAACACCCGCTGTCAATGTGAAACATGTGGCAAGCCAGTGTGCCCAACACATTTATCTAAACGTAACAATCTTCTTTGTCAACAATGTTTGCCTAACGTTTGATGTTGTGCTATGTATTTGTATAAATTATATTGAAAAAATATAAAATATTCTCCTGCTGTTTAGGCGTTAATATCCCTATATTTTCTAAGACAAAAATGGTGCAAAAAATCACTATCCGACGCAGTTTTTAGCGCTGATTCCGAATCTGCTCTTGTTTTCACGGTTACAGCTTTCTGGTGGAAAATAGACCCATATTTTCGTCGGAAGGTCGATTTTTGAAAACGCTGTCCCCGGCTTCTTTTGCATTTTTAGTGGCCATATATTTAGCAATATGTAGCGCATGATAGCGCGTTGAAAAGCGCAGAAACAGACCTTTCTGATAAGTATAAGATGAGCGTGTGCTCCCAACAAAAATGACACAATCCATAGGAAAGTAAAAAGGGTGTCCGAAATGGGACACAAAAACTAAAGAGGGGTCATTTGAGGGGATTTTGATATCTAAAAATTGCTGAAAGTGGGAAATTCGTGTTCAGCAGGTCGAAAACCCCCCAGGTGAACCGTTGTCCCGGTCGGCCTTTCCCGTGTTAAAAAGCAAAAAAAAGCAGTGAAATAAAACAAATAAAAGATTACAAACAAATTGGCGCCAAATAATAAGAAAAATAGTATGATGGATAAATTTGCGATACGCCCCTGCACCGTTATATCGAGGTTCGACTGTATATATTTAAAAAAATGCACTCAAAAATTTTTCTTAATTAGCACCATTTTGCTACGAGTATTTATTTTGACTAATTTTCTAACTATCTTTTGTAAATTTAGTAACATTTGGTGTCATTAGAAACAGCTTGAATTGCGTAATGTCGGCTTATTAGAGGTAATTTCAAAGTAGCAGTGCAGTAACTTTTAAAATTTATTTATAAAAGTTTTCTGAAATTTTGACATGCACATCGGCAGAATTATTTTCCGGGACGTAGATGACCTGTGAAACATAAACAACCAAGTTAATTTTTTTATAAAACTCTAAGTTTAAGAGAGCTTACACCCTTTTTTACCTAATTTGATCAAAAATATCATTTTCAGTGGTGAACGTGTGCTCTAGTGGTACTCTTGAATCCTCTTGGATGATGAGGTGGCTAGCCTACAACTGGACTATGCTACTCTCTTGCCTGATTTTGATGGGAGTGGCAGTAGCAATTGTGCACAAGATATATATGAGCAGACAAAGGAGGACGACTCGTTACAACATGGCTGCAGTCATCAACCCATTCAGCCTAGAAGAGTTTGACGATTTGGATGTCTGGACACCCTTTGAAAATGGCAACCGCAAAAAGAATTTGCCCAAGATGATTTATTGATTTTGTTGCTTACAATTTTTGTTTATGCCGGTGATTTTAAGTTTTTATTTTGAGCAGTAGTAGTAGCATGTTAATATATTCCCTTTGTTTAACTAGCCAATGCTCATAATACTCATATGGCTCGAATACAAGGGCAATTCTAAACAGATGATAAAACAACTCGACATCAAATATACATTTATAGAAAAAATATGAGTTATGAAAAAGCGGAATGATTACGGTTCTTGGACTACATTTTTTACATATAGGTTAAGTTACGACTATTTCTACAAGTTCTACACATGTAGCATAGTGGGTTGGCTTCCTACTTTTTAATTTATTTTTTACCAATATTTACCAAATTTTCATTTAATATTTCGAATTCCTCCCATTACATTCGGACCCTCCCATTCGACGTTTCTAATAAGTGGTTGTATTACAGTACAACGGAGGAAGTAGGTGGCAACTCCACTGAAAAAAATTCGATCCGATTTTTCATAATTTCATGGCCATGTCAGTTATTTGCATTTACCTAGAAGAGGTTTAACATGGTAGATTCACCCATGTCGGGGTGTTTACTCTGGTTACTAGTAGCCCTGCGAACGGTTAACAATAAGTCCATCGAAATCTACATTCATACTTAAAAGGGGAGATGTTACATATAGGTTAAGTTACGAATATTTCTACAAGTTCTACACGTGTAGCCTAGTGGGTTGGCTTCCAACTTTTTACCAATACAACAACATTGAACAGAGATAACTATGAAAATATTTTAAAAACTAGGGTAAAAGGGTTGGTCCCACTTAGGGGCCCAACTTGAGGAGATGCCGCAATATCAGAACTCGATTGTATCTATACTTTCACTAAAATAGCTTTATTTCGGTATTGACGTTTTTGGAAAAAGCTATAATTGAAAACACTCCTCAAATAATGTGAATCCCTCCTCAAAATATGTAAATCTTCACTCAAAGTTTTGAGACTTTTTGTTTTATCGCGATTTCCTTAACCATTTTTAATTTTTTTTTTGAACTAGCGTGGACCCCTGCGATTCTTATTTTTAATAGGGTATCAACCAGGGTTTTCACATGATATCATGTAGCCTGATATGATATCATAAGGATGACATCACGTATCATATCATTTCACTGAACTGCATGTCATATAAATATCATATCACTCGAAATTCCGAACATCTATATCATATCATTATCATCTCACATCACATAATAAAAATTAGGTGATATCAACCCATATCATGTGATATCAGAAATATTTCAAAATAATCAATTGTAACATCTACTTCACTCCCTAATACCTGTTGATCAAAATGAAGAATTTGCTGGAATACCGACTGCTGCAACCACAATTTTGCCAGACACCTCTCTCAAAGGACTTCTTGCTAATTTGGCTAAAGTCAATAAAGTCCACTCCTCAGAGACCGAAAGCCGTTTGGCAACAGTGCAAAGATGTGTAGAGTAAATTCTAAAAAGAAGCAGCGAAAACGCTGAGCCGATTCCATTTTGGCTGAGTATGGAAAAGACGGAATGAAAGTACATCGCTACCCTAGCACTTGAAATTCTGACTATCCCTCACCTATCGAACGTGTGTTTTCACACTAAAGTAAACTGTTGATATCATATCATTATCATATTCACCTGATATCATCAAAAAAAAGTCAAAATTTTTCAAAACGTCGAGTTAACTGTTGCCAACCCTACAGATAAGTGTCCAACAACGAAAACTTGAATACTTAGGTTCAGCTAATCAGCTTGGCATTTTGTATTAAAATTTTCAAAATTTTCATTTAACTGTTTTCTTGCATCACTTTGACGCACCTTGAGTTTTCCCCATTTTAGAAAAATAGCTATGAGAGATTTGGCAAACGTATGTTTTGGTAAACCGATATTTGGCAAAGGATATCTAGCTGAACGTGATTTGGCAAAATTAACTGATCTATAAAGCATGAATATCACTTGGCGTTGAAACTCTGTTTAGTCAAATTTGCTTGCTTAATCTCATTTTGCCAAATCTCCATTAGCCGAAAAAATTAAACTCTCCCCAATCCATCACCTTCATAATCTAGTAATTTTGTTGTTTTATTTTATTAAGTCGTGGATGGAGTGATGATTTCGATTTTTTAAACTGTATTAACAGTGTGGTTTTATTATTCTAATTTTTTTAGCTTTTCAATATGACTAAAGAATTGACTAAGACAGCGCAAAAGAAAGAGCAAAAAAGGCTAGAAGCTGAGCAAAAGAAGAAAGAAAAAGCCGAAGCAGCCTCAGCGCAAGAGCAGCAGATGCATGCTCTTCGCATTGAAGAATCCAAAAAGATTGTGATCAAGATGGATGTCTCTTTGCCAGAAGCCACCCCAGCCAAGATTTGTGACTGCCAGATGTTTGTAGATAAGCGAGTGAAGATTTTTGGCTTTGTGCATCGACTTCGTCAGCAAGGTTGGCTATATCATAAAATAATTAAATACTGCAAAACTAATTGGGCAGGAGAAAAATGCGGCAAAGTCAATTTGCTGCAAGTCTGTTTGCAAAATTTGAATCGGAAAACTCTAATGTAAATTCATGTCGCAATTTAAATTGTCGCAAAGTTATTTGCCTCAATTTGACTTTGCCACAATTTGAATTGTCGCAATGTGATTTGCCGCATTTCACTCCTGATCACTTAATTAATTGATTTCGGTGAATTCCTGCAGTGAAATAATGAATTACCGCAGTAAATATATTGGGGCTCAAATTGTTTCTCAAAGATACCACCACCGAGAATTCCTAACCACTTTAACCACTCCAAACCAACACTTAACTACTCTAAAACAGTGTTTAGACTGGTTTGAGGTGGTTTGGAATGTTCGAAGGTGGGATTTTAAGCTAAAAAGACGGCTATAAAGGGAAATTCAAATTTACTGCAGTATCTCATTCTTTTACTGCAGGAATTCAATTTGATCCTTAATTAATTTAATCTAGGCAAGAATTTGGCGTTTCTGGTTCTGCGTGATGGAACTGGCTACTTGCAAACTATTCTTGCCAACCAGCTTTGTCAGACTTATGATGCCATCACCCTCAGCACCGAGAGCTCCATTTGCGTCTATGGAGTCGTCAAGAAAGTGCTTGGAGGAAAATCAGCCCCTGGTGGTATTGAGCTGGCTGCAGATTTCTGGGAGCTTGTGCAGTTAGCGCCACCTGGAGGAATTGACAATGTGCTTAACGAAAAAGCTGGTGTGGAAACGATGCTCGACAACCGTCATCTAGTCATTAGAGGAGAGAATGCTTCGCGTATTCTGCGTATCAGGTAGTTTTGTTGGCTGGTTCAACAGTTTATGGATGTCTCATTCAGAGCCGCTGTGACAAGATCGATGCGTGAACACTTCTTTGCCGCTAAGTACACTGAAGTTTTCCCACCTACTATTGTGCAGACTCAAGTAAATTTTTGACTTACGTACTTTCATTACCTTAGGAAATTGTTTTTGAGGTTGAGGGTGGTTCGACGCTGTTTGCGCTTGGATTTTTTGGTGAACCTGCATACTTGACTCAATCCTCTCAGCTTTATTTGGAAACCACGACTGCTTCGCTCGGAGATGTTTATTGTATCGCTCAATCGTACCGCGCTGAAAAGTCTCGAACCAGGCGGTTGGCCTTTTTTATTTTACAAGCTTTATCCATCGTGTAAATTGTTTTTAGTCACTTGGCCGAGTACGCTCATGTAGAAGCGGAGTGCCCATTCATCACATTTGAAGACCTGTTGACACGCATTGAAGAGCTCTTATGTGACACGGTTGATCGCTGCTTGGATGATCCTCAAATAAAAGAGCTAATCTATCAAACCAACCCGGTATTATTTACATTTGTGTCCTCGCTATTTTTGATATAAACAAGGATTTTTTAGGACTTTGTTGCCCCAAAGAGGCCTTTTCTAAGGATGTCTTACAAAGAGGCAATCGAATGGTTGAAGGAGCATGATGTCAAGAACGAGGAAGGCAGGCACTATGAATTTGGAGAGGATATTCCTGAAGCTCCTGAAAGGCACATGACCGACACAATCAACCAGGTAATATCAGTTTTAAAAATATGGTATTTTGAACTGTGGTATTTTAGCCGATTTTGTTGAGTCGCTTTCCACATGGGATCAAGGCTTTCTACATGGCTCGTTGCGAAGATGACAATGAACTGACTGAATCAGTAGACTTGCTCATGCCTGGTGTCGGAGAGATTGTTGGCGGTTCTATGAGGATCTGGAAAGTTGATGAGCTCTTGAAGGCATTTGAGGTGGGGTTGTTTGTGCCGTAAAAATGGCAACTCCTAATTTTGCCTTGGTCCCGATGTTATCTTTTTGCAAGTTTTTTTCTAAATTCGTTCAAAGAGATTTTTCGCTAGCAAAGGGTTGCATAACCATATCAGTGATTTCTTACAATATTATGCTCTTCAACGAAAATTCCCTTTTTTAGTTTTCTCTGTCCCTTACGTTACTTATTTAATGCCTGCACCCTTTAAGAAGAAGAAGATATGCTTTCTGTCATTTTTGTTGGCCGTTAGGTATATAGGTATCTAGTCAAAGTTTTTATAGTGACACAAGAGCTCAATTTTAACGTTGCCGGGTATCGATCTAAATATTTTTAAACACTTTTTTATGCTTTTATGTACATGAGCAAGTTAGACAGTAGTGGTTCTCAGCGGGAATCGCTGAGAACCACTGAGAACCACTAAAAAAAGTTGTTCATTGAAAAATATGTATTACCGTAAATTTTCTAATAGGCCGACCCTATCCGATTCAAAATCACGTTCTTGGTATTGTTACTCTTTACAGGCCATTATTATGTAACTAACCAATTATTGTGTAGCCAAGGAGATTTTTTGAGGCTATCCATCGATTTCAAGGCGAGGAGCGGGAATACTCAAGCGGTGGCACCCCGGTGGTGATACCCGTGTGGAGGTACTCAGCTAGGGTTATGATTCTCAGACATCCTGACTGAGGACAAACAAAGAATAAAAATCAAGTAATAGTCCTCAGGACTCAGGTCAGGACACCTGAATATAGAGTAGATTTAGATGCTTATGTTATAGCGAGAATAAATTTGTGGGCTGGTAACGGAAAAATTATGTTGTAGCGAGTTTATGTTGTAGCGAATTATGTTATATCCAGTTATTCTATAGCCAGGTTCGACTGAACCAGTGAAATTAAAACGCGATTAAAATATCGCATTTTAGTAAAAGTTAAGAAAAAACATTGCTTCCACTCGCAATTGAACCGACAACCGACTTTCACAGTCCACCGCCGCTTTACCACTGAGCCACCGATCTAATTAAACGGAAAAAAGTGTCTTTTTATTACTTACCACATAAAAGTATTTGGCCAAATCTGCATTTCAATAATAAAAACATCATAATAAAATAATAAAAAACAAAAGTAATAAAAAACATTTTTATTTCAACCTTTGTTTTTAGAAAGTGAAGATTGATCCTGAGCCTTATTATTGGTACATTGATCAGTGCAGGTATGGCGGCTGCCCTAAAGGTTCGTAATTTTGAGAAAAAGCGACATTTACGCTTAAAAGCCGGCTTGTGCTTATGGGAAGGTCTAGAATTTCGTGCTTAACATGATTGGAGCACAGCAAGTTTCTGAAAATTGCTGGTACTATTCCATTCAGTCGGGCACAACAATCTGTACGATCTTTATTCAAATCCGTAAAAATATATATTTCCAAAACTAACAAGTGCATTTTATTCAAAGAGCGATATTTACGCCGCGTAAACGTCTTTATTAATAAGATTTGTCCTTATCTCGAGACTCCGAATCTTATTATTTTTTAGAATTTTAAGTCAAAATATTATTTTTTGAACCGAAAGAGCTATAAGCGCTGGATAAAATAGCTCTTTTTCTAAAATACCCGAAAATGTCCTTAATTTGACCAAATGTTTTCAAAAAGCTTTGAGCTCTCAAAAAGCTCTATTTGAGACATTTGAGAGAAAAAAATCCAAAATAGTTTGTTCAGGGGAGCAGGGAAACCCCATATACCTTTTAGAGAGCAAACAACAAACTGCACTAAGAAATAGTCTTAAAGTGAAACTGATAAAGTCTTGATGGAGAGACGGTTAATTTGCTTATAAAACTGCTCTTTAAAATTTAAAGTCATCGTCAAAATTCATATTCCTCTCGAGACAACAAATATTTAAACATGGTAGAAATTCGGTACAGTCAATCCTCGACAGGCCCCCGGGACGAAAATATACACTATATCGAGGGTTACACTATATCGAGGGCACTATAAGCCAGTTTAGCTCAGGGCTGACCAAATCAGGTTCAAAATATAAACACTATATCGAGATCTACACTATATCGAGGGTACACTGTATCGAGAGTTGACTGTATTTGAATAAATATTGTCTAGAGAGGAATTTAAATTTTGACGATGACTTTTAAATTTCAAAAGAAATTTACGACCATGTTAATCACGAGTAGGGTTGTCGACCCGACCGGTCGATTTCGACCTTTGAGGTCGACTTTTTTCGACTTTCGATCTTCGACTCGACCGGTCGAAACTTTCGACTTTCGACTCGACCGGTCGAAGCTTTCGACCTACGACCTCGACTCGACCTGTCGAAGAATTGCAGGTTGGCCCAGCGTGAAATAAATTTTATGTTTTTAAATATTTCTTAGTTCTTATTAACTGTCCCTAAATGCTGTAAAGATTTTATCAGTTTCACTTTAAAATATTTTTTGGTGCAGTTTTGTTTGCTCTTTAAAATGGTATGCGGGGTTTGCTGAACAGGCGGCTCTATCACACGTAATTTTACACATTTAAGTGAAAAAAGCTTTTTTACCACTTTTTGAGCGTTCTTGACAAACCGTTTTGTCGCAAAAATGGCCTTCTGAAACCAAGTTCAGTTTAAGTGCCAAAGAATCTTGGGTTCCTTTGTTCCCTAGGGCATTTTGTTAAAAAACAATTTCAAACAAAAATGTTCGAAGCATGGTAAAAACACCGTAGAAAAATATAAAAATATAAGGAAAAAATTGAAAACATTTTAATTTTTTTTTGCTTAAACCCCTTGTGGATTAGCTGCAAAAATGCGAATCAACTGCAAACCAAATCAGCTGCAGAAAAACGCTTTTCAGCTACAACAAAAATTTGCCCATATTGTTCAGCATAAAATTCTGAATAAAATGCTCCCATTAGTACAAACCGGCTTTTTGTGTTACTTCATTTTCAAATTTAGGTGGTTTTGGACTTGGATTGGAGCGTTTCGTCTGCTGGCTGACCAACACCAACCACATTCGTGATGTCACTCTTTATCCTCGCTACATTGGTCGATGCGCTCCTGAACTGAAATCGGAGGAAGATAAAATAAGAAAAATTGCCTGTTATTTCGTTGATTTAATTTGAATAAAGTTCAG